>JAQHUG010000417.1:270280-293658 GCA_028555095.1 Dicrostonyx torquatus
CTCCTTCACCACGCAGGAGCACTCCTTCACCACGCAGGAGCACTCCTTCACCACGCAGGAGCACTCATTCACCACATAGGAGCACTCCTTCACCACACAGGAGCACTCCTTCACCACGCAGGAGCGCTCCTTCACACTGCAGGAGCACTCCATCACTCCACAGGAGCACTCCTCCACCACACAGGAGCACTCCTTCACCACGCAGGAGCACTCCTTTACCACACAGGAGCACTCCTTCATCCTGCAGGAGCACTCCTTCACCACGCAGGAGCACTCCTTCACCACGCAGGAGCACTCCTTCACCACACAGGAGCACTCCTTCACCACACAGGAGAGCTCCTTCACACTGCAGGAGCACTCCATCACTCCACAGGAGCACTCCTCCACCACACAGGAGCACTCCTTCACCACACAGGAGCACTCCTTCATCCTGCAGGAGCACTCCTTCACCACGCAGGAGCACTCCTTCATCCTGCAAGAGCACTCCTTTACCCTGCTCTCTTTCAGACCCTGTCCATGGCCTATCTCACTGGGATGTTGTCCAGGTAAAAGGGGCAAGGATGCCCTAGGCAGGCATGCAGCCAGGGTCTGGCCATACCTGAAGGGAACACCCCACAAATCCCATCTTTCTGGGGAGCCATTGGATGGGGGAGGAACTCGAGCAGACAGGCCACTTTGGCCTAGAGTGCCTTAAGCACTATACAGCCAGTGACTCTAAGACCAGAGCAAGTGGGTAGAGTTGGGGTGAGGGATGGTGGAGGTTAAGATGGTGTTACCCACACTGTGACTTTAAACCCCCGGTTCCTGGTGGTGTCATTACCTGTAAACTGCCCTCAGACACCGACATATTCTAGACCCTTCATCCCATTGATGAATGCCCATGAAGAGAGGGGTCTGGGAAAGTTGAGAGTGGGGGGTCCTGGGAACGGGGCAGGCTGGGACCACAGGTCATGAAGTCAGCTTCTGGCAGAAAAAGGCGGCCCTGTGAGGAGGGGTGGGGAGTCAGGAATCCCACTGACCCCGTGCGTGCCCGTATTCAGTTACTACAACACTACTTCTGTGCTGCTGTGTCTGGGAATCACGGCCCTTGTCTGCCTCTCAGTCACCATCTTCAGCTTCCAGACCAAGGTCAGCCCTGGGGCCTGTGGGCAGGGGAGGGTGTGTGGGTCAGGGATCCACGTGGGGCTGAGGGGAGGCGGAGGGTTGAACTGGGTCTGGGGATGCCTCCTGGAAGAGGGATGTACTGGGTTGTGGGGGTGAGTGCAGACTTGGCGGGTCTCAGCCTCTGGCCAGCACACCGCTGAGATCCAGTGCTGATGGCCCCTGTGTTTTGCAGTTTGACTTCACCTCCTGCCAGGGTGTGCTGTTTGTGCTGCTCATGACCCTTTTCTTCAGTGGACTCCTCCTAGCCATCCTCCTGCCCTTCCAATACGTGAGTCTCCAGCCTACAGGCCCGAGGAGAGGGTGGGGATGGCCCGATGCCCAGGGTGCCATGCTCTTCTAGCCCTTCAGGACAGACCCAGAGCCAAAGCTCCACAGCCTGTCACCCTGCCCGGCCCTTCTGGCACCTGCCCTAGGTGTGTTGGCAGCATACACAAGCAAACAAGGAGGCTTTTCTTGGCAGGACTGGGCATCTGCTCAGCTCTATGAGCTGCATCCGGCTTCACTTTTCCTATCCTCTCCTGCAGGTAGACGGGAGGAGGAGGGGGACTATAGCTGAGAAAGATACACTGGGGCTCTAGAGGTTACCAGGCTCAGGGGACCTCCCGTAGGACCAGCTAAGCCCAAATAGGCAGAATCTGGCTGACCAGTGAGGCAATGAGGCAGGGACAGACTCTCCACCCACAGCTCACAAACCACCCCTTCCCTGGCATCTGGCCTGCCTGCACGGGTATGTACTGTGCAGGAGCTAAAGCCATCAATGTTGGGGGACAGACTGGGGACATGGTAGGTGGTTTGAGTCCTGAGAACATAGGAAAGAAAGCATTGGGTCTATTGGGGGCTCAGTGGCAGTTTCTCCAGCCACATTTGGTATCCGACCTCCCATTGCCTCTTGTGTGCTAAGCTGGGATGGCTTTTTCCTCATCCAGCCCCAGCCTCTGGGTGGTTGGCACCCAGTCTAGGATGTTAAGATTGATTTTGGCATTTCTTTGGCTCTTCTCAGGATCCTGTTGACGAAGGGAGGGACCGGAGCTGGCCTGGAGCCCTCTATGTATCTAGGATGGGGAGGGGGCTACAGGAAGGGGCCCCAGAACTTCAAAGAACCCTTTATTGACCCACACCGAGATTATGGGATGCCTTTGTTTTCAGGGATCTTCCGGAAAGTTTTCTGGATGGGCTCCACGAGGGCAGGGCTAACATGGCACCTTATAGCTGTGAAGTTGGCCCACACAGTCAAGGGGAGCAGAAGCTTGGGAGGGTACTATTCCAGCCGCCAGGCCCTTCATGCCCATCTGGCAGAGACTCAAGGTGGCTCCACACCTGTCCCCGCCCCCACCAAGTTCAGCTGACTTTCCACCTGAGCTCTTGCTTCCCAAGACAGAGACAGAGAATTCTGCATGAGAGGAACAGGCAGACCCCAGATAGAGCAAGGATGGATGGGGACAGTAGGGGGAGCCTAGAGCCAGAGCCAGGCTGAGAGGGCAACAGTCAGATAGGATGAATCACTTTTGGCCAGCCTGAACCTGGGCTTGTTGTGAAGGAAAAAAAGTCAGGTCTGGGGGGACTCCCTGCAGGTCTCCCCGTGATTACTCGGGGGTCTCTCTGTTTTACACTGTGAACACCCAGAGAATCACAAGCCCCTCTGGATCCTGGGGGGAGATACTCTATTGTCTCATTCTCTGGACTGAGCCTTCCCCCCAACCTCTGGCCCTTCTGCCAGTTGCCCTTTCCACATGCTAAACCCGTCCTTCCTGTGTCCACAGGTCCCCTGGCTCCACGCCGTCTATGCTGTACTAGGAGCAGGCGTGTTTACATTGGTGAGTTTGGCCCAGCTTCTGGGGCACCTTCTCAGCTCTGATTCTTCCACTCTGTGTTTTCCTCACAGTCTCTCTGGAACCTTTTTGCAGAATCTGAGGGTGGGGTTGGCGTAGAACTACATTCAGGGGCTGGGCGGTGGTGGCGCACGCCTTTAATCCCAGCACTCGGGAAGCAGAGACAGGCGGATCTTTGTGAGTTCGAGACCAGCCTGGTCTACAAGAGCTAGTTCCAGGACAGGCTCCAAAGCTACAGAGAAACCCTGTCTCAAAAAAAAACCTACATTCAGGGAATTCCCCCTGTGTCCAAAAGCAGGATTGAAAGGAGGGACAGAGCTCTGGGATAGCCTACTGTGTGTCAGGAATATCCTACTGTGTGCCGGGGATAGCCTACTGTGTGTCAGGGAAATCATACTGTGTGTTGGGGATATCATACTGTGTGCCGGGGATAGCCTACTGTGTGTCAGGGAAATCATACTGTGTGTTGGGGATATCATACTGTGTGCCGGGGATAGCCTACTGTGTGCCGGGGAAATCCTAATATATGTCGGGATATTCTACTGTGTGTTGGAGATACCCTACTATGTAGACTAAGTTAGTATGGTCCTAGGGCAGTCTGGGAAGATTCACATATCTACCGAAAGGCTTCATTAGAGGGAACTTGTTCTTTGCTGTTTTCACCAAATTCACTTCACAGTAATAGCTAATTTATTTATTTATGCATTTATATACCTATTTGCCTTTTTTTTTTTTTTTTTTGGTTTTCGAGACAGGGTTTCTCTGTAGCTTTGGAGCCTGTGCTGGAACTAGCTCTTGTAGACCAGGCTGGTCTCGAACTCACAGAGATCCGCCTGCCTCTGCCTCCCGAGTGCTGGGATTAAAGGCATGCGCCACCACCGCCCCCTATTTTCCTTTTTAAAACAAATTGACTTGGCTAAGGTGGTGGTGTTGCACGCCTTTAATTCCAGCACTGGGAAGACAGAGGTAGGGAGATCTCTGTGAGTTCTAGGCTAGCCTGGTCTACAAAATGAGTTCCAGGGCATATCAAGGCCATTACACACAGAAATCCTGTTTTGAAAAACCAAAAAAACAGACAAAACAAATTGGCCTTGAACTTGCAGTCCTCCCATCTCTCAGCCCGCTGAGCACTGGTATTATGGGCGTGCACACCTAGGGCTCAGCTAAAAGTGAGCACTCACTTTCGGCCAGCTGCCTCTCTTTTGTTCTTAATTCTCACACCACACCTAGCAGATAGGTTTCACTCTTCTGCGATCACAACAAAGAGGAAGTTCAGTGATGTCAGGTAATGTAACAAGGCCATCCCAGCATCCTAGAAAATGGTAGGACAAGGCTAAGAACTTGGACATCTGGCTCGAGAGGCCCATTGAAAGGCAGCGGCCAGGTGGGAAGTGCCTAGAAGCAGGTACCCAGATAACATGACCAAAACCTATCTGCTCAAGACAGCCCAACATACCCTTTGGTCAGGTAGGCTCTGAGTACCTGAATATGTGCCCCAGGATCGCCCAAGAGCTGGTGTCCATAGCATCTTCATGGGAAGCCATGCAAAGAAACATTGATTGCCAGTGCCACAACAGTCAGACATCCTCCCTCTCAGCTCTAAGTGGCCAGAGTTCCCAGTTTAGTCACCAATTCAAGACTCATGGATGACAAGAATGTCCAATACATCCCAGGGAGATAGACAACCTTGAATTGCTTCTTCCGCCAGGGGGTTTGGCGTTCACTTTTAATCCCAGCACTCGGGAGGCAGAGGCAGGTGGATCTCTGTGAGTTCAAAGCCAGCCTGGTCACAGAGCTAGTTCCAGAACAGCTAGAGCTGTTACACAAAGAAACCCTGTCTCAAAGAGAGAGAGAGAGAGAGAATTGCCTCTTCCATCCACCCATCATGGTGGCACACACCTGTAATCCTAGCATTTGGGAGGCCGAGGCAGGAGGATCAGAACTTTAAAGTCATCCTTAGAGAGTCTGAGGTTGAAAGCACTGCAAAGTGAAGCCTAGTAACTTCCACGTTAGACATTCTGGGTTAAGACCAGCTCTGAGATCAAGACTCGGGGGTGCTGTGCCTATTTAGTGCCATACCCAGTGTCTCCACTTCTTGGGAACCCCTAACTCCTAAATAAAGTGGATGCCTGGTTACCCTAGGTAGCCAGTGATGCCCACTCCAGCATCTGGAGGAGCATTCCTCCTTCCAGGTCAGTTCCAGAAAAGGAATGGGAGGATGGCAAGAAGGCAAAAATCAGGGCCACAAACCCAGACAGTAGTATCAGGAGGCCTCAGAGAGTGGTCATGGCTAGGGACAGGCGAGAAATCAAACCAGGGAGAGGAAGATGATGCAGCTGGAGAAGAGTGGGCATCTGTGGAGGCCAGAGCATGCACTTCGCTTCCTGAGGATCAGGTGGCAGCAAGCGTGGAAGTTGTCTGAGAGGCTATGCATACAGATAGGGCTGGGTGGATGATACTAAGCCTTTAATCTGTTTAATAATCTCTTGTGTTGTTAGAATGATAAAAATAATCCCAGCCACCTGTCCCACCCATGGTGTCCTGTAGAACACTTTCACACCCGTTGCCTCATTGTGTCTGCACCACAGTCCAGGGGAGGAAACAAGGCTGGCCTAAGAGCTGCCTTGCTCGGTGGAGGCCCTGAGGGTTAAACTGTGAGACTGGCAGAGTCTCATGGCCAGGAAAGGACAGGTCCAGGCCCAGGGCTGAGGGGTCACCTGGGGAGAGGTGTCCTTTTCCCTCCCCTCATCATCATCCTCATCTTCATGGGTATCTTTCATGTGTTGATTTCTCTCCTAGACCATGTGTCAGCATGGAAACATGCTGTGATTTCTCCCATCTAAATAAAAATAAAAACCATAGAATACTCTTGACCACATCACCAGAAAGCCCTTGCCCATTCTCTGTTCCTCACATATAGCAAAAACTCTTTAAGAATCTATGTTCAACTCCTACAACACGCCTCCCCCTGCCCGTCACTCTCCCCGCCCCGCCCACCTCCCTTCCTCTGTCTGTTTCCCCTCTCTCTTGGACTGAAGCCAGGGCTTTGTACATGCTAAGTGTGAGGTCTACCACCGAGCTTATCCCTAGCCCACTGAGCACTCTGGAGAACGTTGTCATCCAGTTCATCAGCAGCCTCCATGGGGCCAAAGCCAGCAGCAGCCTCAGCCCTCAGGGATCCTAGCTCAGCAGAATCTGACTCATCCGTTCAGTCCCCCAGAAGCATCCTCCACGCCTCCTGCTTCCGATTTTTGTTTAGCAGGCACCATCATGTCTTGCGCTGGGTCTCTGAGTCTTCTCTTTCTGCCTCCTTCCCTCAAGAGCCCAGACAGCCTACTCCGTGCTTTGAATATTGTGCTTTATGCTGAGGACTGTAAATTTACACCTGTCAGCCCTAGTGTCTGAGTTCCGGACGAGAATGCTCAGTTGCCTCCACAGCATGTCCTTCGCAATCTAACAGACCCTTCATCCTATAACACGTGCAAGTGGCTTCTTTTTCCTGGGTGCCCCTGCCTTTAGGTTCTTCCCACAGCCTCTCTCATTGTTCCCACTCAGGACAAATTCCTTGGCAGCTCTATTCCTTTCCTTACACATCAGACTCAGCTCCAAGTCTCATGGCTGAATCCCTTATCTAGAGCTCTCTGTCAAGCCCCAGAGCCCTTCTTTCCCAGTGTAGACACAATTGCCTCCACCAGGCTCATTGCAATGCCCCTGCAGCTTCCCCGGCTGTGCCCACATCTCTGGTCCAGCTAGCAGGCAGGAGTGGGAACCCCACACACACACACACACCACTCTTGGCATCCAGCAGCCCCCCACCTTTGACCTCGTCCTCCCCCTCTTTGCTGCATCCAGTTGGGTCCCTTGTTGCTTAGGCATAACAGGCTCCTTCCACACCCGGGGTTCCACACCCGATCTGCTCCTCTGTCCCCTGAGACTCTCCTAGTTTCCACTCCATCCATATTTTGTCCCCTTCACAGCACAGAGCGCCCCCATACTCATGCTCTGTTCCCTCCCCCTGGATGCCTAACTCTCGCTAGCCCATCTATGTCTTCCTTGGACACATTCTGGATTTTTCTGATTTGTTTTTCTAATTTTTCTGATGTTTTCTGACTCAAGGGAAATTTAAACTCCTTGAGAGTGGGGTTCACCCACCACTCTGGCTTGTTCATTGATGTAGCCCTAGTACCTGGGATGGCATAATACACAGCAGACACCCACAGATGTTTGTGGGGCAAATGGGTGCCTGAGGAGCGAGGTGGGGGCAGGGCATGTCTGAGGTGCTAGGATGGCCCAGTTGCACAGCTGGCCTGGGTGTCTCCCTGAGTCACAGGGAGGAGGAGGAACTTTGGTGCCCAGTGACCCCCATAATGTCTTATTCAATCAACTCATCCAAAAGCCTTGGCTGTGATCATCTTGTAAGTTACATAAAGAGTAGTTGAGAGAGGATGTGGGTGGGTCCTTCTGCTTAGGGAAGGGAAGGGAAGACAGGCCCTTGGATGCCACGATGTGTTCCAAAATCAGCAGCTGCCCCAGAAGGAGATCCCGTGCCTTCTCATTAAGGCCCTGCCTAGCGTCCAGTGCTGGCCCCTGCCTGGCATCCAGTGCTGGCCCCTGTCTAGTGTCCAGGGCTGGCCCCTGCCAACTTCTTCCAGTGTCACCTGTTTGTGGGATCTGTGCCCCTCTAGCTAGAGCACACAATGGACCCTTTCTTTGCTCTGCAGTCAGGCAAGACAAGGGGCACACAGCACCCCCTGGCCTGATTACTGCCTCATCAAGGATATATGAGAAAGGAATAAAGAAAAGAGTCAGACAAGGCCCTGAACCCTTGGCAGGGCCTTCCCTCCCTATTCCCACCAGCCTGGGCCTTACAGAGACTGAGACCATCCAATGAGTCTCCCGGAATCCTCAGCTCCCACTCTGAGAAATCCTTCCACCTTTCAGACTAGGACCACCCAGCATGGAAGCCACAGCCTTATGGGGCTCTGGTCCAGCCTCAAGAAGCAGGCCTTTCTAGGTCTCTCCCACGTCCAGCCTTGGTTTATTGTCAGGAAGCCTTGAATTTGCATCTTGACCCCTACCTCTAGCCCTTTCTGGATGCCGGGGCTGAAATGCCAGTAGAAGTGGGTGAATCAGCAGAAAGGTGTTGGCTCTGAGTGGCTCTGCCATTCTTCCTCCACTAGTACCCTCTGGAGAGGTAAACTCATGGGCCAGGCTGGGGTGATAGGGCAGAGCTGTGGGACTGGGCAGAAACTGTGTAGGGCAAGGCCAAAGACCTGGCTAGTCTGTCCCACACAACAGCTGCTCCTCTAGGGTCCCACACCTGAAAAAGCTGCTTTAACATTACCCGACCTTCTTTGGGGTAGCTTAGACGTCCCAGGCACCCAAAGCAGGAAGCCAAGTCCCAGAAATCCAGGGAAGAAATGAGATGAGTGTCATAAGAACTTGGGAGCACTAGGAAGAGAACTTTGCCTTCTGACCCAGTGCAGCCTACTCAAGGACCTTGGGAGCCACTGGGAGCAGACATGAAAAATGACAGTCCACACACTTTGGAAAAATCAACAAATAGTCAGGTGGACAGGCCAGAGGTTGGGAGACCAGTTGGCACTGATGCTGTGTCTCCAGGTCAAGTACTGTGTCAAGACTAGAGGCTGTGAGGCCTGACAGAGTGCAGAGAAGTTTTCTGTATGGGGTGCTAGGCCCCAGGTTTGAGTGCTGACCCCTGACTATCATGCTAAGCCATCTGTTCTTAGTCCTTCCTGAGGCCCAGAGAGAGCAATTGTGTATGTACATGTACACGCACGCACATACACACAGGCTCTCACACATTCACGCACACCACATACACGTGCATACACACACATATGCACACACACTTGCGCACACACTTGCACACACACACTCATACTCTCATTCATTCACACTCACACATGTACACATTCATTCACACACATGATACATATGTGCCCAGTCACACACACACTTACATACACATACACGCATATGCACACACAGCCTAGATATCACAGTCCTCCTGATTCAGCCCTGCCCATTACAAGGCAGGGAAACAGAACTGGGGGCTACAGACCTAGAGTAGCCCTCTTAGCCTGTCGCCCCTGGAGGAAGCTCGAATTCCATCCAGCCCCACGGAGATTCTGGGCTCTCTGACACAGTTTAAGGCAACCCTGAGCACCTCGGAAGTTTAAGGGAATCTTCTAGCCCCCTGTCCCTGCTCCGTCTCTCACTTGTCTTCCTCAAATCAAGGGAACAACGCACAGTGAAAACCAGCCCCACAGGCCACGGTTGTCAAACGCAGTCTCTTGTTCTGAGGGGTTATATGAGCCTCAAAACTGTGTGAGGACTTTCCATTCTGTCACCCTTCCTCTGCCACAGGAGATGCTATGTGAAGCTGGTGGCTGGGAGTTACTGAGGTAGGGGGAGGGTGTGGTGAACTGGCTGTCCTAAGGTCTACTTCCTGGTCACTGACACCATAGTCTCACCTCCTAAGACTCTAATCCTCCCACCAACACCTTGTGACACCTGAGTGGTCACAAAGCAGCCTGCCAGGCAGAGGAGAAAGGAAACCCTGTCCCCAAGGGGAGGGATCAGGGTGACTAGGAGACTGTGAGGAAGCAGGCAAGAGAACTCACTATGCCCACCAGCCGTGCAGGGCAGGGCAGGGCAGGGCTGGATCCAAATCTTGGGTCCAGCATGCAACTGTCCACCACGGAACCAAGCAGAGACATAATGGGCAGGGACAACGAACGGGCATGCAGGGAGGAGAACCCCTTCTGCTGACCAGGACATCCCCACTAAATCACATCCAGGCCTTATTCATCTTTACCCTAGTGGGACCTTTGACAGGCTTGTCCCTTGGATCTTTCTGGGCCTCACTCACTTCATCTATACAATGGAACTAATTTCCCATACGTTCACAAGTCTATTGTGAAGGTCATTTGCAATGAAGATAAAGAGAAACTTAGCACTTGGTACATGGTAGCCTTTACTGTCATTCTCATGTTAGGGCAGGGCTTGGGAGCCAGGGCATCGTGTTTGGAAGGCTTCTATATCAAGGTCTAGCTGTATGAGCCGCTCCCATTAGGAAACATCTTTCTGCTCCAGTTTCTCTAAGTGGGACCAGTGATAGAACCACCCCTGTAAATGCAGACTGTGCTTTCGTTTCCCAGCCACTCAGACCGGAGTAATCACACAAAAACTATATTAATTACAACAACATTTGGCCAACAGCTTAGGCATATTCCTAGCTAGCTCTTGCATTTTAAATTAACCCATTTCTATTATTTTATATTTTATCACAAGGCTCATGGTTTGTTACCTCATATCTTGCTTCTTGGAAGGCTAGATGGCATCTGCCTGATTCTGCCTTCTGTCTCCCTGCATTCAGATTAGTTTTCCCACCTAGCTATATTCTGCCCTGCCTTAGGCCAAAAATCTTCTTTATTAATCAATGGTAATAAAACATTCATAGCATGCAGAGGGGAATCCCACATCACACCTCTTAGGGGTTGTGACTTTAAAATGAGTTGACTATGTCTAGTGCTTAGGAAGGGCAGGGCATGTGGCCAGTCACCTGAGAGGAACAGTGGGCTGTCCAAGGTCAGGGCCATGCCTTGAGGTCTCCAGCCTGTGCTCTCCAGCACGACTTTCTAGTCTCGCCTTCTCAGCTGTGGTTACTTTCACACACATTTACACAACGCTTCCCTGGCTTCCTGAGCCAGACTCACTGGCTGCAATCCCTGCCAGACCCTATTCCTCCAAGGGCTTGCTCGGAGGTGTGAAGCTTGTGGCTTTTGATACTTCTGTAACCTTAGCCAGAAAACAGACTTTCCTTTGGTGTCAGGCAACAAATGGAGCAGACCTCCACTGAGCAGCCTGTCCCCACTCTCCTGCTGCCCCATACTGCCTGCAGCCAGGCAGGAAGCTCTGAGGTCTTGACAAGACAGCCTCTTTCTTTTCTATGTGTGTGCAGTGTGTATGAGTGTGTGCTTATCTGTGTGTGTTTGTGTGAGTGTGTGCAAGTCTGTATGTGTTCGTGTGAGCATGTGCATGTCCATGTATTCCCAAGAGTGTGGAGCCAGAAGTCAGTGTAGACAACAATCTTAATTGCCTCCATCTCTCACTGAACTTGGAACTAGCTCACCAGTATAATTGGTCTTAATAATAAAAAGCCAGAGTCAGGCCTCCCTCTCCTCTTTTTTTGCTTTCTCTTCTCTCTCTTCTGTTACTCTTGTTCCCAGGGACTGGTTTCTGCCCCCTTCTTTGCCCCCTTCTCTGCCTCTTCTTTCTCCTCTTCCAATAAAGCAAAAAAGAAGAAGAAGAAGAAGAAGAAAGAGAGAGAGAGAGAGAGAGAGAGAGAGAGAGAGAGAGAAAGAAAGAAAGAAAGAAAGAAAGAAAGAAAGAAAGAAAGAAAGAAAGAAAGAAAGACAGAGAGAGAGATCGGGGTAAATGTTGAGAGATCAGAGAAGTAAAGGAGCCAGACATTAGAGAGACCTTTTATTTCTACTGAATCCTCAGACCAAAGGGGGTCAAAATTCTTTCTCTACAAAACCTCAGACTGAATCCTGAGCTACTGTCTCCTCCTGCCTTATATTCCTCTCTCCGCCCAGCCATATCCCTTCCCATCTCCACCTCCCTAGTGCTGGGATTAAAGGTATGTGCCTGACCTCTATGGCTAACTAGTGGCTATCTCTGCACTCTGATCTTCAGACAAGCTTTATTTGCTAGATCACAAACAAAATATTATCACAAGTACCGCTAGGTTGACTCGGGGGAATCTGCCTATCTCTTCCTCCCCAGCACTTGGTATTCCAAACGCATGATGTATGTAGCTTTTATGTTTGTGCTGGGGATCCAAACTCGGGTACTCAAGCTTTCTCTCTTCTTTTATTAGCTGAGCCAGACCCACAGCCCCTGGCAGCTTCTTTTCTTACAAATCCATAGCCCTCCAGGGGTGGCTGTGTACACTTCTAATGCCAGCACCCAGGAGTTGGGAGACAGAAGAATTGAAATTAGAGGCTGTTTTAAAGAGAAAATGGGTGGGGGGTGCATCACAAAGGCCAAAGTCACCCTCCAATTCTAAAAGAGTGGACAGAGCACCAGAGGAGCTCAGTCCTCTGTGCCATTCAACTAGGAAGCCCGTGTTTCTCTGAGCAAAGGGTTCTGTGTGCATCTCTACTTACTTCATTCTTGTAGCGCACATGTGTGCACACACGCACACATGCGTGCACACACACCAGCATGAGTGTACCCCCCCCATTGCTTCTCTTGACATTTTGGTATCAGCAGACTTGAGCTGTCTTCTTGGCTGTGTGATGAGGGCAAGTTGGTTATATTCTCTGTGCTTCAGTCATGTCACCCAACAGTGGGGACAGAAATTTGACATTTGTCACAGAGGCTTATATGAGTATTTGAAAACAGTCATAGGCCCGTCTTGTGCTATTTTAACCCTCCTGTATATGTTATACTTCACAATATATGAATACATCCACTCCTGGGTTTCAGCTTTTGAAAATCTTAAATATGGATGAAACAAGCATTTTGACCACACTCCTTGCCTTCCCCAGTGGTGACCATGATGGGCAGTTTTTCTCTTCCTAGACTGTTCTATAGACGTGCTTGCTTATAGGCTCTTGGGTCACACATGTACTTTTGTGCAACAGTGTGATAAGGACTTTTCTACGGCTTGCTTTCTTCTCATGGCAGCAGATAACAGAAACATTTCCGCCGGACTGCGTAAGTTTCATTAAGTGGCTCCTGCGTCAGTTTCGTTAACTGGCTCCTGTCAAGAATGGGTGGTTTCCAGTAAAGCTGTGAGAACACACCCTCCAAGAATGGCCCAGGGCTCTCCACTCCTGCACTGTGCTGCCTTTTCTGTAGGACCAACCTTGATGCTGGCTCAACACATTGCAACCCCAGGTTTTTATATTCATCCCTTGTCTGCTGATGGCCTCACCATGGTGTGGCTCTCCCAGAGTGCCTCAGCCTCACCTCTGAGCCATGTTTGAGGGAGGGCAAACAACAGATAAAAGATTAATTCCCAATGTAGCAAGGTCAAGTCAGCTATGTGGCCAGCGTCTCTGTAGATCAGTGTTTCTCAATCTGTGGGTCGTGACCCCTTTGGAAGGGTTGAACAACCCTTCCTTAGGGGTTGGATATCAGATATTTATATTACAATTCATTAAAAGTAGCAAAATTACATTATGAAGTAGCAATGAAAATAATGTTATGGTTAGGGGTCACCAGAACATGAGGAACTGTATTAAAGGGTCGAGCATCTGGAAAGTTGACAACCACTGGTTTAGATGCAGTCCTATTGTGTGGGAGAATTAGGACAGGGTCCTACTCCCCCCCAACAAGCCCACTCTGCCCAGCTCCACCAGAACAGGGGTGTGGTCAGATTCCAGCACTAGACAAGTGGCCATCAGCAAGCCAAATTTCCCTCTAAGACCTCTAACCTCATAGGCTGACCGGTGACAATGCCCACCTGCCTGTGCACACAGGGACAGTGAGCTGAGATAACGTAGTAGCATGTCCAAGGACCGTCATATATTCCAGACTTATTATTCATATTCTAAATCTGCAAGGCCTCTGACCCCATCCCACCACTCTTGCAGAGTACCGTGTTCAGCTACAAGTTAACCTTTCCAGGTGGAACAGTTACTTTTCCAGGTGTCAGCAGCTGATTTTAGTTTGCAACTAGAATGTTAACTGTAAACAAGGCAACCCACTGCCTGCTCAGAAGGTTGGCAATGCTTCAGTCACCATGGAGACGCTAGCCGGTTACTTTTCCCCTTGTAATGCATGCTTATAATGGGATTTTTAAAAATCATTTTATATTTATTTATTTGTGTGTGTGTGTGTTTATATACATGTGTGCCACAGTGTGTGTGTGGAGATTAGAGGACAACTCACAGAAGTCATTTTTCTCTGCTGTGTGGGTTCTAGGGATCAAGTTCAGGCCACCAGGCTTGATAGAAAGTATCCTTATCTTCCCCATCTTGCCCTTATAATGGAACTCTGGATGATGTTTGCTGCTCTCAGTAAACTGTCAGTTCTTTGAGGGCAAGTTCCCTGGGACATAGTAGGTGCTCAGTAAATATGAGCAAGCACAAATTAGTAAAAAGCTCCCGGTTGGCTCTCAGGCCTGAGGCTGCAGCAGTGGATGGTAACTCCTTTGGGGCAGCCACCCCGGTTAGCACCATTTGGATGAGCATCCAGGGCTAGGGGCCAAGCGCAGGTGCAGCAATTATTATTCCATGCTTCTCCGCAGCCAGCTAGCTGTTCTGGGAGGCCACTGGGTGGGTGTTCCTTGGAGGGGCACCCCCAAGCCTGTTCAAGTCCAAGCCTTCTAGGTTGAAAGATTCTATTTCATGAGCTCACCCAGGGGTGACCAGGCTCTGGGAAATCAACCAAGCGCTGCTGATTGATAAGCCAGCTCAGCGATTTATTAACTTCTGCTTGGCAGCTGTGCCCGCTAAACAGCCCGCAGCATCTGAGCTCCCCTCTGCCACTCCTTGCTTGTTCTCTTTGCAGAGGAAACTTCACTTAGGAAGCCAAACCTCATTCTGCCAAGTAGACTGGAGTAAAAACGATAGTGAGGGATAGTGGCAGTGGATGCCTCTGTACAGTCAGGGTGGCGTGACCCTTGATGCCATCATGCTTTGTAAAATGAAGGCACTGAGGTCACATGGCTAAACTGACTCTTGAAACCTGGAGCAAGGACTCAAACCTCAGCCTTCCAGCTTCAGTCTGTGTTCCGGGGAGGCCCTGCCCTTAATGCTGCCGTGCTCGGAGGCCCGATCCTTGCATAGAGGGCCCCCTAAACCCTCACTGTGGCTCCCCATTTTCCTTCTGTTAAAACTGTGCAGAGTCCCCTCAGATCCCTCTGCCTCCCTGACGCGATGCCGGAGCCACCTGAATCTCATTAGCAGCACCTGCCTCATCTTGGGAGGATGCCACTCCTGCAGATGCGGTAGTAGAGCCTCAGTAACAGCTACCATTCATTAGGCAGTGGCTAGAGGTCAGGTGTCTCGGACACAGTATGGTTATCGCAGGCTCGCAACAGCCTCATGAGGCAAACACCCTTATCTTCCCTCACAGCTAGGGATTCGCAGGCCAAGGAGAGGGTTGGCATCTTGTTTGTTCTCTCAACTGAGTAAGTGGTAGGACAGTCTCCAAGCCAGATGACATTCAAGACAGAGCTCAGAGTCACCCTTGCCCACTACATCTTCCAGGGGGATGACCCATCTCATGTACCATGTGCTGGATTTGCTGGAGTCTATGGTTCCTGTATTCTGTGGCATTAGCATGGAGGGCAGGAATCCTCCCAGGGTTCCCTGGGGGCTGCATCTAAAACAACTCCAAGGAGTCTGGGTCCTGGGAGTGGAGTTCTTGGATGGGGTGAAGGGAATGGATTGGGACTTCTTTCAGCCTCCCTTTGGGCAAATCCAAGCTCCAAGGTCAGGTGACCTTCCTCTGTCACCTGCCTTCCCACAATGCTCCCACTGTACTTCCTCACTGTTCTCAACAGGTCTCTCAGGTCCCAGGGCTTCCTAAGTTTTGTTCAGTCTAGCCAATGCCCACAGCTCCTTCACACCCCAGATAACATGTCACCCTCCTAGGATACTGTCCTCTTGAACAGTCAAGAGCTCTCACTCCACAGCCCTAATTATAGCAAGGACCCAGCTTCCACGTAATTATCTGGAAGTTCTCTCCCACATCATTAAGCAGTGAGCCTCACCAAAGCACACAGATTTTTGTCCCTTGTGGTTTCCAACTCTTAGTCCCTGGCATTTGTTCCCCAGTGCATATGTGCGTGGGGGGGGTGTATGAGGAACCCAGGCCATCCACATTGAAGTGATGAAGGAGCTAGGTGCAGAACATGAATGAATCTAAAGAAATCTCAGCCGGTGTGGATTCGGTTCTTCCCCTTTTAGACACTGGGAGACTTTGGGGACTCTATCCTCCAAAAGGTATCCCTACCACCTGATTTCATATGCTGCTTGCAAGGGGTTTCTGCAGCCAAGATTGAACCCAGAGGAAAGCTCTGAGAGAGGGGCGGAGTCTCTGTGGGCAGGAGTGGTTGGGGACAGAGGGGACCTGTGGCTAAGGCAGTTGGTGCAGAATCATCCACTAGGCCCAGAAGGTTCCCCTGGGAGATCAAGAGACACATTAATCCTGCGTGCTGCAGAGCAACAGAGCAGAATAGTTAGGTTTGTGGGTGCTGGAGCCAGCCTGCTCAAACCCCGGGTTTGCCATTTCCCCACGAGAGTGAACTGGATAAATATTTAACATCTCTGGCCTCAGTTTCCTCTAGTAATGGTACTGGAAGGAGCTGATGTCCATAGAGCATATGGCAAAGCTCCCGGAGTACCTGAAGTGTGTATTATCCTCCAACATGGAGCAGGACCTGGACAACAGCATGAAGCCTGTCTCAACAGAAAGTTCCCTGCTTCAGGAAGCCCTCATAAGTGGCCACACTCACCCAGGACAGACTCCTAGTTACCCGAAGGACAGCCTCCTGTTAACCCTCAGCACTGTCAGAGGGCACTTTGTATTATTATGGGATTACTCTCATCTCTCTAACATTCCCCCCACCCCCAGACTTCAGCTTCAGCAGGCAGGGACTGTTCCCTCTGCTATAGCTCTGCCTGGAAGAAAACAAGTGCTCAGTAAATAGGTGTAATATTAATAGTAATTATTATAATATTAATATAATATTATAGTAATTAGGGGTGGAAGGTGTTGGGAAGATTCCAAGCTCTGGGCTGTCACTAAACCAGCAGGTTCCTAAAACCAGCAGCTTAGCCCCCTTAGTGTCTACACTGATTGAATATCTGACTTCTCATTCTTTCCTCTCTTCCAGTTCCTGGCATTTGATACCCAGTTGCTAATGGGTAACCGTCGCCACTCGCTGAGTCCCGAGGAGTATATTTTTGGAGCCCTCAACATTTATTTAGACATTATCTATATATTCAGCTTCTTCCTGCAGCTTTTCGGCACCAACACGGAATGAGGAGGCCTTCCCATCCCTACCTTCCTCCAGAGAACATCCCTTACCTGTCCTGTGACCCCTCTGTGCTCCTGCAAGTCCAGACATAAACATGCTGCAGCCGGCTTGTGAGCAGTTGCTCTCTCCTGCAGCCAGCCCTCATCTTGCCTTCTGCAGCTTGTACATATGCCATCCTTGGGGCCCTACAGACCTGAGGCCACACCATCCCCTGCAGTGCCCCTGGCACCCAATTACATCTTCCAATGGGACAGTCAAGGCTGAGGGTACCTCTGGATTTGCAGACCCAGGAAATGAGTGGGAGGAAGCCCCCTTCAGAGGGGCTGCAACTGTGACCCCACCAAACCTGCTCTAGGAATTTTTCTCTCAGTTTGAACAACTATGTATTGTAAGGAAAAAGGCTGAGGGGACATGACTGGAACATAAGGACAGGGCACCGTGGTGTGGGGGTGAAGCTGTCCCAGGCTGTCCCTCTCTCAGCTGTTAGGACCAGTGACTAATTCTAGGGACCTGGACAATATAAAAAGAATAGGAATGCTTCCATTGCTTGCCTCAGTTTGCCCTCCCGGGTCATAGGACAGACAGGGGAATGTGCCTAAATGTGGGCCTGTCCTGAGCTCCCAGGCAGGGGAAGGCAAGTGAGCCAGCTGTGAGGACTGAACGGGGTAATCAGTCAAACTGCAACCACTGGACAGGCATGTGTAAATGCAGGACTAACACCCCATCTTTCTTTGCACAGGCCTGAGGGGGGAGTGAGGTGGGGAGGCCTGGTGAAAGTAGTTCTAGCTGCACCAGCCCTTACCAGGGGCTGTCTTTCTGTCCCTTCCACACCTATTTCCTAAGCCTTCCCCTATCTTCTGCTACGTCCTGCTTTATCTCCAGTCAGGCCTCCTGAGACCCTAGGATTTGAAGCATCCACGTCCCTTCCCCCAGCTTCCCTGGCCACTCAGTCCAGAGTCCCTGGGCCCTTGCCCCCTTATCTTCACATCTCTGTAATTTGGAAGCTGCCCAGCTAATGGTCACAGCCAGGGCCAATCCCTTGAGCCTATCCCATGTGATGAGGCCAGAGCTCCTTATCGGCCTCCAGGCAGCTGGGATCTCAGGCAGAGTGTGCGTCAGCCACCCTGTCCTGGCTGAGTGCCTGCTGGAGAGGGGACCAGGGGCCACACCTGGGGCAGCATGCAACCCACATATGCACATGGCCAGCTCCAGGCCAGTGGAAAGTTACTGGGTGGAGGCTAGGAGACTCTGTGGATGTAGGGGGCTCTGTTTGCCCCCAGGAAAGGGGACTAAGTAGCCTATCCATTCCTGTCCCTGCCCCTCCCCACCTTTGAGAAACATTACAGAAGCTTTTGAAATTTTGTTCTTTCTTGGCTACTTGAGAAAGGAAGGAACCAAGAACGAGGGTGGGGTGGGGCAGTTGGCATGAGTTACCCACTGCTGCAGTCCAGAAAGGGGCCCTGCAATGGTGATCAGCACATCCCCACTGCAGAGGCAAAGCCAAGGGGCTCAGAAAGGCTTGGTGATAAATCCATTGTCATCTAGTGATCCTGGGGGTCAGCCACAGCTGCTTCACTCGAGGACCCCTCCAGTCTCAGTCTGGGCTGGATTGAGACTGTGTAACCTATAGATGTGGGTGGTCAAGGCCTGGCATCTCTGGGGGGTTGTTGTCGCCCCCCCCCATCTCCCATCCTGGCACTCTGAGATGCTAAACTGAGGTTTTCACTCCCTGGAAGTCAGCTGGGAGGCGGGATTCCTGGCTTCTGATTGGGTCTCGCTGCCCACAGACTTGTGCTTTGTCTGTGACTCTGTTCCCCTATCTATAAGTCCCCAACCAGTGCCAATGTGGGGCAGGGAGAGGCACCTAGTTGCTCACCTTGAGGGCCTCTCCTAATCTCTGGCTTCAGTTCTAGAAAGGTTCAGATCCCCTCCCCCACTGACCTGCCAACCTCACACTGGCCAGTTTCCCAGAATCCACTTGTCCAAGTCCTCTTCTTCTGGGATAATCTATGCAGAGACTGAGGACAGAGAAATTTTTCCAAGGCTAAGTTCCAAAAACCTGGGGGAGGGGCAAGCCCTCAGCCATAAATAATGTGACCCGGGCACGAGTCACAGTGATCTTAAAGACGGCTCGGGCAGGATTAGCTTTAGTCTGTTACCCAGCCCACGACTGAACTGGCAGCAAGGCCAGAGAAAGCTTTGGTGTCGACCCCTGACAGAGCAGTGAAGAGTCCCAGGAACACCTGGGTGGGTCTTGGCAGGAGGAAGGGTGAGAACAAGAATGCAGGATTATGAGGAATGCGGGATTATGAGAAACCGAAGCTGGGCAGGTGTGGCAAACTGTGAAGGACTCCAGCTGGCCCCTCACATTTTTAGTTCGGGTGGAGCCGGACCTGTGACGGGTGGGTTGGATTTCATAAAGTTAGAGGAAGCCAGGAATCCATCTGCGATGAGAGAGAGGCAGCATGACCGACTGATCAGGAGGTCCCGGGAAGGAGTAGTCAGGTTAAGTCCCTCACTCCCCACACCAATTCCTGGGTTCGTGTGCTCTTTCATTATAGCCCAAGGAAGCCACAAGATTAAGAATCTTGGTTCTTTCATTCCATACCCTTTCTCCTGTAGGAGTTAGGATCCCTCAAGCACCCTAATTCCAAAAGGCGGGGTGGGAGAGGGGTGCGGGGGTGGGGGGGTCAAATTGGAAATTTTACACAGGAACCTTGCTGCCCCCTTCTGGCTTTTAGGGGAAAAGCAGAGTCCGGCTTGGCAGGGAGGGAACAGTGGCGAGGGGCAGGACTCCGACCCCTGCCTTAAGCTTTTCCCTACAGATACCCATCTGCCACACACCCAGAAGCTGCTGCCCTTTTAGCCTCAGCTCCCACGAGCTCCCCCGGGTCCCTCTCATGTGCCCTTCTCTGACCTCACCTGCTCAGGATCTGTGACTGATTGGAAATAAGAATAAAAGCATTTACTAAGACACCTGAACTGTTTGCTTGTGGTCTCAGCTGGCTTTGTAGCGTGTGTGGCGTCACTCAGCAGTGGGATGTGGCTTTCGTGCAGAAGCTTCCTTAATTCCCATCTTTATTTTCATGTGGAAAGGTGAGGAGTCAGGAGTCCTTCTGCTCAGTAGACCCTTTCCCCGAAGCCTTCTGCAGATTGATCCAACTTGCCTGGTCCGCGGGAGCCTGCCCTTTTCCGGGCGTTCTGGTAGAGTCATTTTCCTTGTTTGAGCAAAAGTATTTCCTTAAAATGAAGTAGTCTAGCCGGGCCATAGTGGAACACACCTTTAATCCCAGAACTCTGGAGGCAGGGACAGGTGTCTCTCTGTGAGTTCAAGGCCAGCCTGGTCTACAGAGCTAGTTCCAGGACAGCTAGGGCTGTTATACAGAGAAACCCTGTCTCGAAAAAACAAAACAAAACAAAAAATAAATAAAGTAATATCCAGACATCCCCCAAAGCAGTAGTTTTGAACTTATAAAACTCGAGCTGCCGGGGGGAGGAGGGAGGCTGTTTTGTGCACCCCAGAGCCACACAGCTTACAGCCCACAGATAGAAGCACCGTTTGAGAGCAGGAAGGGAGGGATCTATGCCAACCCTTTTATTTTACGTAACAGAAAACTTAGTATCAAAAGTTTCAGTGATTGGACTAAGCTTATGGACAAATTAATGACCAGGAGTGGCATCAGAAGGCAAATTAGCTAATGGTGTGTCAAAAGGTTCCCATGAGTGACCTCAGCTTGACACAGAGAGTAAGGAACCTCAATTGAGAAAATGCATTATGAGGTCAGGCTATAGGCAAGCTTGTAGGGTAGTTTCTTAATGATTGATGGGGGAGGGCCTAGGCGATTGTGGGTGGTGCCATCCCTGGGCTGGTGGTCCTGGATTCTGGAAAGCAGGCTGAGCAAGACAGTAAGCAGCAGCCCTCCCCAGCCTCTGCATCAGCTCCTGCCTCGATGCTCCTGCCCTGCTTGAGTTCCTGTCCTGATAAACAGTGATCATGAAGAGTGAGCTGAATAAACCCTTTCCTCCACAACCTGCTTTTGGTCATGGTGTTTCATCAAGCAGCAGTCACCCCAACTAAGACACATGGTACCCAGGTGTGTAGGAGGGGACATGAGCACACTGGAGGGGGAATATTATCCTTTTTACTAACATGATTTAATGTAAATTCATCTGGGGGCCGGGAAAGAAGAGGCAGCAGGAGTCAGGGATGGGGAAGAGAACATCGGTAGCTTTCATTGAGCACCCAGTGCATACAAAGCAAGCCGTGGCCTGGAAGAAGCAGAAGGAAGCCCAACAGTTTGAGACCCCATTGCCTGAGTCCTGAGTAAACACTCCTCCCCTCCTTCTTTTCTTCTTCCTTCCTTCTTTCCTTCTTGTCTTTTGTTTGTTTTGTTTGGTACAGAGTCTCAACATGTAGCCCAGGCTGACTGGCCTCCAACTCACAGCCTTGCTGTCTTGAGCTGGGATTATATGCATGTACCACTCTACCTGGCCTGTACATATTCATTCACAGAACCCCAGGAAGAACCAATGCTGAGATACAGTACAGGGGACCAGGGGACCTCTGACTCAGGCTTCTGACAGAGCAGGAACAGGTGGGGAGGAAGGGACGGAGCAGTCCAAGTTGGGGAGAGGGAACACTGGACTGTCTGTCATGCTCCTCCAGTCTCCCCATCTCATGCCCACACTGTCTTCATTCGTTTCCTGAGGCTGCTGTAACAAGTGATCATGAACTGGGTAGCTTAGAACAACAGAATGCTTTGCTATGGAGGCCTGAAGCAGGCTCGTGCCCTCGGGAGGTAAGGACAGCTGCTAATTTTCTTCAGTATCCTGTGGTACCTTCCAGTCTCTGCCTGCTTCATCATGTGGACTCTCCCCTGTCTCTCCTCCTCCTTCCTTTAATAGGCAAGACTGTGTCTGGACCGATAGCTGCCGCACATTCAGACTGATGGGCTCATCATTAGATCCTTACTCTAGAAAAAGATCCAATTTCCACAAAGTCCCATTCACACATAGGGAGTTTAGGAGCTGGACATATCTGAGTAGGCCACTGTCCAGGCCACTCTTGAGGCAGCTGCTAACTCCACACAGCCCTCTCCCCGTGACAGAGAGAACCTTCATTCCCATTGCCCATTCCCCAGTGAGGCTGGACAAATTCCACAGCCTGACCCAGCTCACATATACCATCCATCTCTATTCAAGTATGTCTACTCCCAGAAAACCTGTTTGCTGACTCCTGGACTATGCCCTCCTACACTCCACAGGCAGCTAAGACACTTCCTTCCCAGCTCACAACCCCAGCCCTCTCCATTCTCTTTTCTGGGAAAAACTCCTCCAAAAGAAGCCAGCCCTTGCTTTCTCTTACTAAATTACCTCTAGTGCCTTCTGTTTGCTTCCTTTTATCTCTTACGCTATTCTATAAGTAGCCCAAGTGCCCTGGGCTACCATGCTTGAGAGACCATGGAAGATACTCTGCCAAGAACGGCAGTTCAGCCTTCCTGCCATGCCCACCAAGGTGGCAGCCACATAAGGAAGAAGTCAACTTTTACGTGGCCACTCTAACTTCAGCTGCTCCTGGCCTCAAGCATTTGAGTCTTCAAGGCTGAGGTCCAAGATTTTATGGCACATGGACATATCTTTGTCCTGTCCAAATTCCTAATCCACAGACCCTATGAGCACAGTTAAATGGCATGGTTTGGGGCCATTAAGTCTGAAGTCATTTATCTGCCAGGCAGCGGATCCCCAAAATCATGTGCTGTGTGGAGCAGCATATGAGGGACACTAAAATGTATGTGTCTTCCTACTTCAGACAGAGCAATCTTTCTCAAACCAACCAGGAGCAGAGCTGATTTGATGTAATTCTAGGCCCCAGGCCTGAGGCCAATGCTATAATGGAATGAGGTCTTGGGAGGGGTTGAGTGTGTTTTGCTGGAGCTGGAGGGTAAACTGGAACACTTAAAACAATGGCTCCAAATTCTTCGCTCAACGGAATGTGCTGGAAGTGATATATGTGAGCCTCAAGAGTTCTCTGGCCCATTGATTTTAGCAGAAGTTCTAAGCAAACTCTGACTGTCCCTCCTTGATTCATAAGCTTTCCCTTGAGCAAATCACTATGGCACTGGTGTAATGATTCAGCCACAGTAAGGCTAACACTTCCGGGTTCTAGGGCCATGCATGTGCGGACAAGCCCTCAGGCAGAAATGCCTAATGGCCCCAGGGATGTTAAAGGGCCCCGCATGACCCACGCACACGCACAGTTGCATCATCTACGTATGACTCAGGTAAGCCCTTGTGTGCATGCATGGTTGCATCATCCACGTATGACTCAGGTAAGCCCTTGTGCGTGTGTGTGAGCTCCA
>JAQHUG010000417.1:329537-352003 GCA_028555095.1 Dicrostonyx torquatus
GACAGGATTTTACTATGTGAGAGCCTCCTATAGTGCTAGAATTAAAGGTGTGGGCCACCATACCAGACTGAGAATTCTATTATTATTATTTTTTTTTTTTTGGTTTTTCGAGACAGGGTTTCTCTGTAGCTTTGGAGCCTGTCCTGGAACTAGCTCTTGTAGACCAGGCTGGCCTCGAACTCACAGAGATATGCTTGCCTCTGCCTCCCAAGTGCTAGGATTAAAGGCGTGTGCCACCACTGCCCGACTTGAGGATTCTATTTTTAACTTTTCAAATATTACATTTTTATTTACTTATTGTGTGTATGTGCCACAGCGTGTGTGTGTGTGAAGAGGACAGCTTGTGGGAGTTAGTTCTCTCTTCCTACAGCACCTGTGGGTTCAGGGATCAAACCAAGGCCATTAGGCTTGGAGGCAAGCACCTCAACATCTGCTGAGCCATCTCATCGGCCCAAGTTCTAACTTTCTGGGGAGCCTCCATACTGTTCTCCATCATGGTGGTACTAACTCATATTCCCACCAATACAGCACAGCAGAATGGTACCTCTTCATTTAAGCGATACTCAGTACATGGCCTGTGAAGAGTGAACACAGGCTTCCTGTGTAGCTAGTTGTTTGAGCTCAAGCTTCCTGGTCTATAGCTTGAGAATTCTCCAAGAGTCTAGTAGCAATGGTCCAAAAGGTTTTGTAAGATTTCAAAAACTTAGCTATTTTGTTGCAGTTGGCTAAGGCAACTTATTTCCCCTTGCTCACATTTCTCCCTGTGTTGGATGACACAGCAGTGGCCATGAGCGTTTTTGGCAGCCAGCGCAGGTCAGCTGAATTGGAAATGCCCTCCATCTGGGGCTATTACTACAATGATAGCTACTACTCACTGCACATGTACGAACATTTGACAGCTGTACTCATATCCACCCAGCATGTGAATCACCTGGGGTTGTGGCCTGTATGTACACATCTAGGTCAGGGCATTAAACGTGTCCAACAGCACCTAGGACTGGAAATATGTGGGAGTGAAGAAGAATCAAGGTTTAAATATACACGAAGCCAGAATCTGGTCTGAGGAATAGTTTTCCAGTCATCGGCCATGCAGAATTGTTAACAGAGAATTCCATTCCATACTGGCATCAGTGAAACCAAGTTTATCCTGTTGGAAATATACTCAATAATACAGCACATATAACTATAAAAGCACTGTGGGGTGTGTCTGTGTGTGCATACATGCATGCATGTTGAGAATTGAACACCCAGGGCCTGTGTTAGCTAGCTGGGCAAGCATACGAGCTATATACACAGCTCTCATTGTTTTGGAGATAATGTCTTGTTATATCTTGTTATATATATACTTCTCAGGCTGGCCTATAAGTTTTAACCTTCTCACTTCAGTCCCTGAGTTTATCACCACATCTGGTTCATCCTTTTCTTTTTTATGGAAATTATGCAAACTATAATTTATCAAAATTCCTATGTTTAGGACTAGCAAGGGTTCAGTGGGTAAAGGAACTTACCGCCAGGAATTTACTGCCAAATCTGGACAGAGAAAACGATTCCCAAAAATTGTCCTCTAACCGCCACATGTGCACCATGACACATGTGGTTTTTAGGAGCTGGAGAGATGGCTAAATGGTTACGCAAATATACTGTTCCTACAGAGAACCCAAGCTCAGCTCCCAGTACTCATGTCAGGCAGCTCATAACCAACTGTAACTCTGATTCCAGGAGATCCAATACCCTCTTCCTGGTCCCTCTGACACCACCCTTGTGTGCACAAACTGTCCCCAACCCCATATACACACACTTTAAAAATAAAATCTTTTTCAATTTTGAAGAATTCCTATGTTCAAATGTTTGATGACTTGGCACAAAATACTGCTCTCAGTGCAAAACGAGACAGAGGACTGCAGAGACGGCCCAGCTCCTGCAGAGGACCTGGGCTCAGTTCCCAGTGCCCCAGCAGGCAGCTCACAACTGTCTGTAACTCCATGGGTGCCACTCTAGGGCATCCAACACTCTCTCTGGCCTCCAGACACTACATGCTGTACAGACATACATGTAGGTATATAAAACTAAAGTTGCAATGTAAATATTTGTTTTAAAAAGAAGTTATAGACTAAAATAAAATTTAATTACATTTTAAGATCTATTTATTTTATATTTGTGAGTGTTTTGCCTGCACATATGTATGAGGACCACAGGCTTGCCTGGTATCTGTGGAGGTTAGAAGAAGTCATTGGATCCCTGTCACCAGTCTCTGGAACCGGATGGGTGTGAGCCACCATGTGAATGCTGGAGATTGAATCCAGGTCCTCTGCAAGGGCAAGAGTTTTAACCACTGAGCCTTCTCTCCAGCTCAAAACTCTTTCTGTTTGAGGCAAGGTCTCCTAGCCAGGCTGGCCTTGAGATCACTGTGCAGCCAAGGATGACCATGAATGTTTGGTCCTCCCGAGTTCTGGGATGATGAGTGTGCACCATCACACTTGGTTTTCTGGAGTGCTGGGGACTGAACTCAGGGCTTTGTGCTCACTAGATGAGCATGTGCTACCAAGTGAACTGCATCTCCAGCCCTAAAAGAGATTTTTTTTTGAGACAGAGTCTCTTGTAGCCCAGGCTGGACTCGAATTCACTATGAAGCTAAGGATGGCCATTAACTTTGAATCCCTCTTCCCTTCTGCTAGGGTGCTAGGATTGCAAGGATCCCTAGTGTTTATGTAGCACTGAGAATTGAACCCAGGACCCTGTGCATGCTTTCAACTCTACCAACAGAGTTATGTTCCTAGTACTAGAAACTTTTAAAAACTCAAACATGAAGAGAAATTTGACCCATTATGCTAAAAAGACTGAATTATCTTTCTAATCTCTTTTCTCTTTTTCAAACAATACTTAATATCAAAAGAGATGCCAGGTCTGGGGGTGCCTTGTGGTAAAGTCCCTGCTATGCAAGCATGGGGACCTGAGTTTGGGTCCCCAACACCCACAGAAAAGCCAGCTGTGGTGACACACACTTGCACACCACTGGGAGGTGGCAACAGAAGGATCCTGAGATCTCAGTAGGCAGTTGGCCAGCTCCAGGTTTAGTAAGGGATTGTGGGAGTTTGAGTGAAACTGGCCCATAGACTCGTAGGAACTGGCACCAATGGGAGGTGTGGCCTTGTTGGAGTAGGCGTGGCTTTGTTGGAGGAAGTATGTCATTGGGGGTAGGCTTTGAGATCTCAGAAGCTCAAGCCAGGTCCAGTGTGTCACTGTCTCTTCCCGCTGCTGCCTGTGGATCAAGATGTAGGACTATCAACTCTTTCTCCAGCACCATGTCTGTCTGCACACCACCATGCTTCCCACTATGGTGATAATGAACTATACCTCTGAACTGTAAACCAGCCCCAATTAAATGCTTTCCTTTAGAAGAGTTGCCATGTTCATGGTGTCTCTTTACAGCAATAAAACCCTAACTAAGGCAGTGCTTAAAAAAAAAAAAAAGGTAGATGTGATATAGATATGGCTCAGCAGTTAAGGGGACTTGCTACTCTTTCAGAGGACCCAAGTTCTGTTTCTAACACCTATATTGGGCAGTTCAGAACTACCCATAACTCCAGTTCCACAGGATATGACACCCTCTCCTGGCCTTCAAGAGCATCCACACACATGGCACATACTCACACAGACACACACTGTACTACACACACACATATACACATACATACATACACACATACACACACACAGACTTTGGAGTTGGAGAGATGGCTCAGCAATTAAGAATCCTTGTTTTTCTTGTAAACGTTGTAAAGGTTTGGTTCCTAACACCCACATCAGGCAGCTCATAGCAACCTATAAATCCTGTTCTAGGAAATCTAACGCCCTCTTCTGGCCTCCAAAGGCACTGCATGCATATAGTGCACATATACTCAGATATCAAGTAAGTAAATGTTTAGAATAATAATCTTTAAAAAAATAAGGTGGATAGCACACTAACATCAACCTACAGCCTACACACACACACACACACACACACACACAGGTATCAAATAGGATTCAGCAAAAAATGGGGGTTAACATTCTAATGCAACCATTGCTCCAACTATAATAGGAATCTTTTATGATGTTTTGATAATGTTTAAACTATGTTTAATGCTAATGTTTAAACTATGTAATTATTATAAATAAGTTTACAGTGATGTTTATAACTTTGTGGTTTGTGTTTGTTTTTCTCACAGAGGACACATCCTCTGTCATTAGTCCTGACCCCTGGCCTAGAGAATTGCCTAAGGCATAAATCAGATGCCACAAAATCTAGATGACAAAGTTCAGAACAACTCCCAAAAGTTGCTACAACTGTTTAAGACTGGTTCTTCATACTACAGGACCAGAAACCTGGGCTGGTCAGACTCCACACAATTCACACATTAAAAAAAAATTAGCAGAATGGGTCAAATTAAAATGCTTTGTTATGGGGAACCTCTAAAGCATTAGGTCACCGGTAGCATCATCAGGCCAACATCCGTCTCTCCTGGAAGACCCTGTGTGGAATATTACTTTACACTGTATGAATATATACTGCTGTGATTGGTTGAATAAAGAAGCTGACTGGCCAGTAACTGAGCAGGATAAGGTTAGGCGAGAGAGCCGAACTGAGAATGCTGGGAGGAAGAAGGGCGAGCTGAGGAGTCACCCACAGATGCAGAGAGAAGCAAGACAGGCATACCGTACTGAGAAAAGGTACCAAGCCATATGGCAAAGCATAGATAAGAAATAAGAGTTAGCTAGTAATAAGCCTGAGCTATTGGCTGAACACTTATAATTCATATCAAGACTCTGTGATGGGGGAAGCTTTGTTAACCAATCATTTTTAAGAAGTGGAACCTAGTTAAGGTGTGGCTACCTGGAGCCCAGGAAGAAAAACTGGGACAGACCAGGTGCTCACTCTCTCTGGGTGATTCCTGTGGGACACAGCAGAACTTGGACTTCCCATTCTTGTGGCGTGAGTTTCTCCTTATAATAAGTAAAAATATAATTGTTTATCTTTAAGCTGGCCTGGTTATTTCTTGAATCAAGTTAACTTATACAACTCTGTGTGAGTTCTTTGAGAACTGGTAGCCGGAAAGAAATGCCTACCTACAGCCTTGACCTTCACCCTCTTGCCTGATGCCCATTCATCTCCTCGACAACAGCGCTCTGAGAATGCAAAGATGTGCCCACCTCCTAGTGAAATTAAATCCTTACTGACAAAAAAAAAAAAAAAAGAATAGCCAGCACCTCCATCGAGTGCATGAAGACAGAAACAAAATGTGTGTAGGGAAGGTGACTTGGGCACCTGAGAACTGAGGGTTAAGAGTTTGTGACAGTGACATCTAGTGACAGAACAGGGCTAACTCAGTTTACCAAAAACCTGTTCAGCACAGGATGTGGTGCCCACACAAGTCATTGCAGCACTCGGGAGACCAAGGAAGGGTTGCTCAGAGCTAAAATGGGCAACAGAGTGAGCTCAGGCCTGACTGGAAGATAGAACGAGACCCTGCCCCAAAAATCAAACTACTTCTGTCTAGGACAGAGAGCATGCTGTTGGCTTTCTCCCTAAATTTTTCTGGAAGTGGTGTAAAATACTGTGCTTTACTTCAATTCCGCTGTGACGCTTGTGTCTTTGAGTCTTAAAAGAGTGAAATAGGAAACCAGGCAGAGATGGAAGTACAAAGTAAAAACTGGGAAGAAAAATAATAGGACCTCAGCTGGACATGGTGGCCTATTATAATCCAGCAGGTGGAAGGTGGAAGCAGGAGGCTCAGGAGTTCAAGGTCAGCCACTGCTATAGAACAAGTTTGGTCAAGACCGACCTAGACAGCACCATAAGATCTGTTAAATAAATAAATAAACAAAAAACACACAGTCATGCAGTGGTGACATACCCCTTTAATCCCAGCACTTGGATGGCAGAGATAGGTGAATCTCTGTGAGTTCAAGACCAGCCTGGTCAACAGAGCAAAATCTAGGACAACCAGAGCTGTTACACAGGGAAAGCTTGTCTCAAAACAAACAAACAAAAAAAAAGTAAAACAAAAACAAAAGAAAACATATTTGTTCCCAGGGGTGGGGTGTCCCTAGGGACCTATTTGAATCCTGTTGGCACTTCTGTAGTCATCTTTTATAAGTTTAGCAAAACACTGGCATAATAGAGTGGAATGTCTTCTTAAGACAGACTGGTCGGAACACAACTCCAATGGTTGACTCTGTGTGATTTGCTGGGCCATCCTCACTTCTAACTTGAACTTGCTGCTTAGGCTTTGGGGTGGTTTGAATAACATCCCCCATAGGCTCATATATTTGAAAGCTTAATCACCAGGAAGTGGAACTCTTTGAAAGGGTTAGAAGGATTAGGTGTGGCCTTATTGGAGAAAGTGTGTCACTAGGGGGTGGGCTTAGAGGGTTCTCTCTTTGCCTGTGGATCAGGATGTGGCCCTCAGCTACTGTTGCGGTGCCTGCCTGCATACCTCCACCATGAAGATAATGGACTAAACCTCTGAAACTGTAGCAAGTCTCTAATTAAATGCTTTTTGTTTAATGTAAGAGTTGTCATGGTCATGTGTCTCTTCACAGCAACAGAGCAGTGACTAAGGCCAATGACTCCTCAGTCTCTCCCCTCACCGGCTTTCCCTATCCCCAACCTCTGGTTTAGACCACATTTAAAGCTTGTTAAGCATTACTGTTTCTTACGTGTGTGTGTACATGTGTGTGGCGGCCAGAGGTTGTTGTCAGGCGTCTTCTGTGATCATCCCACCTATCTTTTGAGACAGAATCTCTCAGTGAACTGGAGCTTACCAAATCGGCTAGGCTGTCTACCCGCAAACCCCAGGGATCCACTAGTCTCTGCGTCCCCAGCTCTGGAATTACAGGCATGTACCACAAGCAGCTTAGTATGTGGGTGTTGGGGATCTGAACCCAGGTCCACACGCTTACACAGCAAGCTGACTGAACCGTCTCTACAGCCCTCCACCCACTTTTTGTTTAACTCCATCTCATTACAGCTCTTTAACGTAACTCCTTTCTCCCGGCCACTTTCTTTTCTCCCAGATGGATACCGTGTGGGTACTGCTTTGCATCCGGCAGTTTTCATCCTACAAATATCTATCGGCCATCTCTGCACCAGCGTTTACGGCAAGTATAGGAGATTCAAAGCTGAAATATATCAGTGCTGCAAGGCCATCCTTCGGAGGATAGTCTTCAGTTGTTATGTCTGCCTGTCCCTAGGACAGACAGGCAGGGTCATCAGGTCTCCTGGCACTACAGTGATCTACAGTTCCCAGCTACCTTTTACTAAACCAGGTTCAAGTTCCTACATCACACTCCCGTCACACGCCAAACACACACTCCCCACCCTACCCCCAGATAACTGATAACTCTCTTTTGGGTCCTGCTTTGTGCATTTGAAACAAAAGGAAATTGGACCAACTTGATTTCCAAGACCCCCAAAACTCCTTGTTTTGGTCAGCTGGCCTCAATTTGGGCAAGTCCATTAAGTAAGAAGGGATGATCCCGGCCTTCAGTAGGCTACCTCAAACCCCGGCTGCCCACACTCTGGGTCTTTTGCCCCTACCTCGGCCCGCCATGCTCCTGACCTCTCCCCTAAGCGCACGCGCACTGGCGCTCGTCCGCACCCGCCACAGGTTCCGGGCTTCCGGTTCCGCCCGGACTGAGGGACGGAGGCTGATGGCGGCGGCTGAAAAGTTGGCAGCAGAAGAGGCTGTGGAGACTGAGAATCCGGGAGCTCTGAAACCCGGAGCCGCCCCGTTCGGAAATTTCCCTCATTATTCTCGCTTCCACCCTCCCGAGCAAAGGCTCCGCCTTCTACCCCGGGAGCTTCTTCGACAGCTCTTCCCTCCCGAGGGTCCCGAGAGGAGGCCGATCCTAGGGCTCGACGTGGGGTGTAACTCCGGGGTGAGTGACACGGGAGGGATCGGAGCACTGGGAGCCAAGCAGTTGTCACCTCCATGTTCCCTGTGGTTCTGTCCTGGGCGTGGCATCAAAACTTGCCAGAAGCGGGCTTTTAAAGTTTAGCGTTGACAGACAAGCGCACTTCCCAGCCCTCCGGCTGCCACCCCCGCCACCCTACCCCACCCCGCCATCGAGTTAGGAATTTTGAGTAATCCCCAGATTCCTTCCAAATTCCAGCCGGACCGTGGGGGAGGAAGACCGTCTTATCTGGATTTCCGGCTCTTGCCTCCTCTCCTGCTTTGCTGGCCTCCTGGCTGGGGAACCGGGGCCCACATCTGGGAATAATGGTTCCTAGAAGAGAAGAGCCAGGGAGACAGAATCATGTCTGAAACTTAAGGCTCCAGATATACAGTGCAGGCCAGACCTGGAGCCAGGTACATATTTACTTAAACTTATGCTGACAGAAACAGTGAACAGTAGAGAGGATCAAGAAAGAAAACAGATGAATCTGCCAAAGGAGGGAGGCCTTAACCATCCTGCCCACCGCAAAGTATTCTAAGGCGTGTAATGATTATAGTCAAAACCACATGCAAAATAAGGAAATGCCAATCTCACCTCTTTGTAGCCACAGGGATATCTTAATGGAGCAGGCAGTTTTACCCCATGACTGCAAATGTTTCCAAAGTTAGGACCAATGTCCATCACTCCAGAGTGGCAGAAGAGACTCAGGTTGCCCGTGTGTAAATACTAGCACTCAAAAGATAAGGGTGGGCATCCCGGCAAATTAGGCTATATGAGACCCTGTTTCCAAAAACTATAAAAAAGAAAGAAAGCTCGAGCAATGGCTCAGTGGTTAAGGGCTCTAACTGCTCTTCCAGGGGTCCTGAGTTCAATTCCCAGCACCCACATGGTGGCTCACAGCCATCTGTAATGAGATCTGGTGCCCTCTTGTGGCCTGCAGGCATACATGCAGGAGGCAGAACACCACACATAATAAATAAATAAATCTTTAAAAAAAAGAAAGAAAGAAACGTTGGTAGATGGCTGAAGACCGTGAGGGCTCAGCTGAGTAGCTTTGGATATAAGCAGATGGGCTTTGTGTCCCTTGCCAGCTTCATTATAATGTGGGAAAACAGAGAAAAAAACTTCTGAAAGGAACCTGGAAACCACTGAAGATTTTAAAGTTGAAAACATCCTACATAAAAACACTAGAAGGGACACAGCTACGACGGGCTAAAGCAGTTGTTCCCAAATATGGCTTTACCTAGGGTCTCCCTGTATAGCTACACTGCCCTGGATATGTGTAGACCAAACACACAGACTCAGACCAGAGGAAGGAGGCAGCGCAGTGCGGGTTCTTGTGCCTTCGGGTGTGACTCTGAGCTGTTTTAACATGGCTTCTTTGCTATTTATATGAAGTGCAGGCTCTTGGCTTTTCCTGTGTCTGCTAAGCCAGCATCTGTGTTTTAAGATGACTCCATAGATGACTTGGGTGCCATTAAAGGTAGGACGGTCGGAGGAAGCACCCTTCAGAGCACTTGCTAGAGGTACAGCAAGTACCGGGTGCTTGCTGCTCTTGCAGAGGACCCAATGTTCTCAGACCTCCGGCCTCTCCGGCACTTGCACACATGGCATATGTAAGCACCAAGCACATGCATACACACACATAAATAAAAGTAAATTTTTAAAAGGCAAGTCTAGTGTGTAAAAAGGAACTCAGTGTAGCTTAAGTCTTACTATGTTCTTGGCCATGTGACTTCAGATAAGTAAATAACCTTGAGCCATAATTTTTAAAATAGAGTTTTTTGTTAATTATTCTATACCCTCATAATAGTACACAAAACATGTCTGTACTTTATGATATAAGGCAACCTTTATGACCACTGTCAGAGTAATAAATAAATAAATAAAGCATTGTCTGCCCCAGAGAGAGGTTCTGTATGTGCCGTTTCCTATTTATAAAAGCCCTTCTTCACCCACAGGGAACAGCTGGCCTATTATTTGCTTTTGCTTCTATCTTACTCTTTTCCTATCCCTAAATAATATAGTTTAGTTTTCCCACTTTGGGATTTTTTTTTTTTAAAGGAAGCCTGCATGTCTGCTCTGTCGGTACATGTCTGTAGTGCCAGCACTTGAGAGACTAGAGCAAGAGAGCCACAGTTGGAGACCAGCCTGATCTACATAGTGAGACTTGTTTGCAAAAAAAAAAAGAAAACTTGCCATGTATTTTCATTGTGACCTGACTTTCTAGTCAGCAGCACTGAATTGAAAATTCAGTCAGTAGTAGAGGTGAAAATACTCTGTTTTGGTGCTTTAAGCCAAGATCCTTAACTTTACAATGTTACTAATATTCTTTTTTTTTCCTTCTTTTTGGTTTTTTGAGACAGGGTTTCTCTGTGTAGCCCTGGCTGTCTGTCCAGGAACTAGCTTTGTAGACCAGGCTGGCCTCGAACTCGGGGATCTGCCTGCCTCTGCCTCCCGGGTACTAGGACTAAAGGCGTGCGCCACCACCAGCTATTATTCCATCTTGATGTTATTCTTATTTGCCTTGTTAGTGGACATCTGAGTGGTTACCTCTGTGCATGTTCTTCACCTGCATGAAAAGACTAGGAAACACCTTGGAGAAACTATATAAAACATGTTTGAATTAGTTACAGTGGCTCCATAACTATAATAGTTTCAGAGGAATGAGCTGGTGTCTCGTTTGAGTCAGAAGTCTGCTAAGATGGTAAGAATCATGTCATTAGACACAGCTAGAAACATTCACGATGACTTGAGGTGGTGAAAGCTTGGACAGTAGGAACCAAGGCTGGATTGCTAGAATCCAGACCTTGCCAGCTACATCTAAGAAACAGGTTTTCACAAGGTCATGCTTACTGTAGTCCCCACCTTTCCCTTTCCAGAAAAGGGACCCCACTCCCCACTCACACTTCTGAATCCCTTGCCTTTGGATATAAGACATCCAGAAAAAGAAAATGCGTCTGCTGTGGGCTCTATGCTACCTTTGCCGCATCATTTGGGCTATAACTTCCAACTACACAAGTGTCAGGATATAGGTGGCCAGGCATGGTGCATATATGTAATCCAGTACTCAGTATGCAGAGACAGGAGGAGCAGGAGTTCGAGACCATCCTCAGCTATATAATAAGTTTGAGGTCAGCATGAACCACTTAAGAGTGACTTAAAAAAAAAAAAATTAGAATGTAGGATCTAGGGCAGGTGCATTACAGCCATCAGCCTCTGGAGGGCGCTGAGAGTGCTCATGAAAAACTGTGGCCTCTTTAGATTATGTTAAGATACTCACATCGGTACAGTAAGAGCTAAGTGGCCGTCTCAAAGGATGAACAATTTCTTTTCCGCTCAGTGTTTGAGAGCTGCAATGACAAGACTCTTTTGGATTCCTCTAGGACCTGAGTGTGGCTCTGTGCAAACATTTCCTTTCCCTGCGTGATGGGGAGCCCTGCTCAGGTGCCTCCAGAGACCTCCGCCTCCTCTGCTGTGATATAGATCCAGTCCTTGTGGAGCGAGCTGAAAAAGCATGCCCTTTTCCCGATGCTCTGACCTTTATCACCCTGGACATCATGGATCAAAGGAACAGGAAGGTTCCCTTGAGTTCTTTCTTAAGCCAGTTTGGGCGTTCTGTTTTTGACATTGTCTTCTGCATGTCGGTAACCATGTGGATTCATCTGAACCATGGGGACCATGGTCTGTGGGAGTTCCTGGCCCATATGTCCTCTCTCTGTCACTACCTCCTTGTGGAGCCACAACCCTGGAAGTGTTACCGGGCCGCTGCAAGGCGCCTCCGAAAGCTGGGACTCCATAACTTTGATCACTTCCGCTCTCTCACCATCCGAGGCGATATGGCCAGTCAGATCGTGCGGATCCTGACACAGGACCATGCAATGGAATTAGTGCGCTCCTTTGGCAACACCAGCTGGGACCGAAGCCTTCTGCTCTTCAGAGCAAAGCACGCCGTGGAGACTCGTCAACCCCTGAACTGCTGACAAAAGAGACAGAAAGGAAGAAATCAGAATTCTGAATAGGAGGGCAAACAGGAAGAGCAGCAGGGACACAATGTGACGCTTTCATACTGAGAATCTGTTCACATCCTGGAGCTATTGGGCCTCCAGACCTGGCAGGAACTTTTGGCAAAGTGTCTGAAGCAAGCAACTGAAAGAATTAGTGTCTGTGTTTCCTATGTTTGGATAGCCCCTTAGGGGAATGAATTCAGAGAGCAGTGAGCTAGGCAGTCTGGATGGAGATTGTGGTCCTGGGAAGTGAAACTGCCTTTGAAAGCTGTTTTGTTTGCTATGGATCAAAGTTAGGGTCTTGTATGTGCTAGTCAAATAGTCTACCACCAAGCTACACCTCAAGCTCTGCGGGGTTATTTATAAAAAATAAGACCGGGTTAATAGACTGTGTCATCTCTTCTATTTATTTATTTTTATTTTATGTGCATTGGTGTTTTGCCTTATGTATGTCTGTGTGAGAGTGTTGGATCTCTGAGTGATGGGAATTGAACATGGGTCCTCTGGAAGAGCAGTCAGTGCTCTTAACTGTTGAACCATTTCTAGAGCTGCATACTGCCACTTCTTTGAACTCCTTAAATCCAATCTGGTATCTTCAGGCATTTTCTGGACTTGCTAGGCCTGCCTTGAAACAACAAAGCCTCATGATGAAATCTGCAATGAGAGGTCCTGGACAGGAAGTGGCCAGCAGGGAAAGCATCTTATCTTTCTAGAGGAGGCCAAATCTCACACAATAGTTATGTACTAAAAGATACACTAACTAGCATTTTAAAAAGTGCTTAGAAATACTTAGAAACTGGGTGTAGTGGCAGATGCTAGCACTTGACAGGCAGGGGCAGGAGGATCAGGAGTTAAAGGACAGCTTTAGCTTTGTAACTTAAGGCCAGCCTGGGCTATATGAGTCCCTCCTGTCTTCAAAAAAACAAAACCAGTGTGATAACAACAGCTGTTTAGAGCTCAGGGTAAAGCTTAATTGTAGAATGTTTACTCAATACCTGTAAAGTTTGATCCCTAGCCTTCTCATCCCCCACAAAAAACAACAAAAAGAATTTAATTATGAACCCTAAGATAGGTAGTGATTTGTGATTTGGTTCTACAATACAGCTCAGCAATCTTGCTTTCCCTTCCTCTCCCTTTGCCGTCTCTCTTCAGTTTCAGGACCAGATTGAACACACGACCTTGCATCCACTGGCAAGACTGCCACTGAGTCCATCCCAGTCTGGTTTGGTTTTGCTTTAATTTTTGTTTTGTCTTGTTTTTTGACCAAAGGCATCTCTATGAGGTCTTGGCTGTCTTGGAGCTTGTTATATTGACCAGTCTGGCCTTGAACTCACTGGGATCCTGCCTCTCTGCCTTCCAAGAGCTGGGATTAAAGGCTTACATTGTCATGCCCGGCCTTGTATTTTTTTTGTTGCAGCAAAATTTATGTGACAAAATATGTCATGATAGCCATTTTAATTTATTTATGGTATGTGTATTTTGTTTGGTCTGCATGTATGTCTGTGCACCATGTGCATGCAGTGCCCAAAACCACCAGAAGAGGGTAGCGGATCCCCTGGAACTGGAGTTAACAGATTGTGGATGTGCAGACTCCTGAGTCCTCTGGAAGAGCAGCCAGTGGAGAGACCACTGAGCTGTCTCTCCAGCCCCATGCTGGCCATTTTTAAACATACAATTCTGTGGCATTAAGTACATTCACAGTGAAGGTTCTGTTCTTAGCAGGCACCTTGATTCTGGTACAAATGAAAGAGAACACTGACAGTTTGGAATTCTATCTAGCCATCTGCTAACAGGCCTTCCAATCCTGTTGCTTTAACTTACCCCTGATGGCAGCTCCACCTCCAGGGCTCCAGACTAATACTGTCCTGTTTTATAATCATAATCCCTTGAAGTAGTTATTAGGCATCTCAAATTCAAAAGGTAAGCAAACTAATCCTATTCCAACCTAATCCCATGTGGCATTCATTTATTGCACACACGAGGGACTCCAGTTAGCTCCTCCTGTCTGCTTCCCCCCACCCCACCCCCGCACTGAAATAGGTGCAGTCCAGCACGTAATCCCACTCACTGCACCCATGCGGCAGCACCTGCCTTCTGAAGGCAGGGTCTGGGTCCTGGGTCCTGCCCTTCAGCCACACATCCGAAATAGTGCTCTCCTTTTCCTGAACCCAGGCGAGCTAAAGAATCAGAAGGAATTTTTTGGAATAAAGTATTAAAAATTACTTTGTGATGACACTCCGTCAACATGCTGCAGCCTACAATTATGCTTGTTAGAACAAAGGCTTAAAAGGGAAAATGGCAGAAAATATGACTCGTACTTGTTTTTCATGAGAAGGAAGTGTAAAACAAGGAGCTCTGATTGAAGGCCACTGAACATTTTAATGTTGGAGAAGAGGGAAATGGAAGAACAGAAATGAAGCTAGGTTGGGGTGGTCTCGGAATGGTCGCAGTTGGAGACAGAGCTAATTTTCCTCCTCTGTATGTCTTTTTTTTTTTTTTTTTTTTTTGAGACAGGGTTTCCCTGTGTAACAGTCCTAGCTGTCCTGGAACTAGCTCTTGTAGACCAGGCTGGCCTCAAACTCAGAGAGATCCTCCTACCTCTCCCTCGCGAGTGCTGGGATTAAAGGTGAGTGCCACCACAACCCAGCCTTCTCTCTATATCTTAACTCTACCATGCGGCTCTGCTGGACGCACTCTTGTCACCCATCACCAGGACAGTACAAAGAATTGCATCTGTCACTGTGTGGGGTCACACTAGATTCCCAGCATGTCCACATACTGTCCTGGGAGCCTGTGAGTGTTAGAGTGTGCAAGGGGCTTTGCTGGTGTGATTAGGGACCCTAACCTAGGGAAGTTAACTGGGCTCCCCTTTAAGAGGGAAGCATAGATTTAACCACAGCAGACTGGGTGGCACTGAGGAAGGACTGCAAGCCAAAGGATGCAGGTAGCTTTCAGAAGTCAGAGTGGCAGGGGGTGTAGCCTTCCTTGATTCCCTAGAAGGCACACAACCTGCTGAGACCTTAATCTGAGATTTCTAGAATAAGCATATGTTTCAAGCCACTAAACTTGTGACTTGTCACAGCAACAAACGGCACGAACACAGGAGCTTCTTTCCATGGGACTGGCTTTGAAGGCCTCAGAACCTGGCCCAAATAACTTGTTTCATTCTTGGTTTTGCAGCCCTGGCTGTTCTAGAACTCACTCTAGACCAGGCTGGCCTCCAACCTACAGAGATCAGCTTACATCTGCTGGGAATAAAGGTGTGCGCCACCATGCCCAGCTGTCCCAGACAACTTGATGGCAGAAAATGACCTCATTGACCAAAGGATATGAAGGGGCTTCATCTCCACAGTTACAGTGAGCATATTTCAGCCATGAAAGCCTGTAGGTGTGGGCTGCCTACTCACCAGTGACATACTACAGAGCAAGTAGTTGCTTGATCAGTTAGAGGAACCGCTGCGCTTCATTACAGCCTGCATGGCAGCTAGAAGAGAATGTGTAATTAGTGCTCATAAAGATGAGGCCATGCAAATAATGACTGCTAAATCGCCTCTGAACTGCGAAGACCATGAAAATACCTTTTGTCTGAGAAGAGATCATCTTTATATCAAACCAGTGTGACTAAGGCACCGGCACCAAGTTGGCTGAGCCCTTTTAGGCCTCAGGACAGACATAGAGAATGAGGCTGAATGTACCAGCATTTTTTAAAAGGACACGAGCAGGGTGTATGGGCACTCCACCCACAGTCTCCGCACTCGGGCTGAGTTTGAGAACAGAGCTCCAGGCTGACTTACACTATGTGACAAAGATCCTGTATCCAAAAAAATTTTACGTATGGAATCAGCTGGGTGGTGGTGGCACACACCTTTAATCCCAGCACTCGAGAGACAGAAGCAGGCGAATCTCTGCGAGTTCGAGACCAGCCTGGTCTACAGAATGAGTTCCAGGACAGCCAAAGTTGTTACACAGAGAAACCCTGTCTCGAAAAACAAACACAAACAAATTTAGGTATGTAATCAAATATCTACAAAGTGTTTCCATTCAGTTAGCAGCAAAGTGAAACCCACCAACCATCCCTTACACTGATGCTTCCATTTCTGGCACTGAAATACATATGAAGTTCATCTCCATTTGGGTCAGCCATATTTCAGGTGCTCATTAGCATGTGGCTAGTTCACGTACTTTTGTGGCATGTCCAGGTCCTTCCACCGCCTGTCATGCCCTTAGCTGCTGCGGGATAGTGCCAGGAAGCAGACTAAACAGCCCTGGACTTCCAAGGTTAAATTCAGCCTGTTTTACAAATTCAAGTTGACCAGAAGACGCCGACTGCAGCTAATGTGAACATGGAGCTTCAGGGAAGGGCTTCTATAGCTGCGGTGGGCACAGGAGACGCGGAAGAGAGACAGCTATCAGTGAAAGGGTGTGGAATGATGCCAGGAGCAGTCCCTGTGAACCTGACGCAAGGGACCTTGTGGCCAGAGCAAGAACACACAGGATGGGCTGGTGACAGGTGTCAGCATAGAGCAATGCCAACTTTGGAATACTTTCCACACATGACAAAATACTCAGAAGCCATGGGCATTTGACTAAAAGGGGGAAAAATAAAGTGTCATGAGCACCAACTAAGAAAATTACTTCTAATGTATCTGACAAGGGACTAATCTCATACACAATTTGTGAATCTCAGAAAATGGCATTCACAGAAAATAATGGCAGGCTGGGCATGGTAGGCAGGAGGATCTCTGTGAGTTCCAGGACAGCTTATTTTACATATCAAACTCCAGGACAGCTGGGACTACATAGAATTGTCAAAAAATAAGAAAGGAAGGAAGGAAGAAAGAAGAAAGGCAGATAGGAATTTAACACTTGACTAAAAATTTGCTTAGTGCAATACTGACAGACTTCTGGGTTTTGTTGTTGACTTAAGAGCACTGGCTGCTCTTCTAGAGGACCTGGGCTCAATTCCCAGCACCCACATGGCAGCTTACACTGCCTGCAACTCTAGCCCTGGGGATCTGAGGCCCTCTCCTGACCTCCATGAGCACCAGGTATGTGTGTGGTGCACTCATAGGCAAATCATTCATCTGCATAAAGCTGAGAAAATAGATTGTATTGTGTACCATTAGTTGGAACATAAGTTGGCATGGCTGTTAGGGAAGGCAGTTGTCCAATATTTATCAAAATGTATACTATACTTAGAAATTACATTGTGAAGAAGTTATCCTATGGACATACACACAAGTATGCAAGGGTATATATGTAATGTTAAAACACTACAATTACTTGACATGAGTGGATAATTGAAAGCAAACCATGGAATAGCCACAACTGCAATTGTAAAGGGAAAATATCCACCTGGGAGACAGCTCAGTAAACTGCTTGCCATGCAAGCTAGGAGGACCTGAGTTTGATCCTCAGAACCCCCTAAAAAAGTCAAGTGATGACACACTTGTAATCTCAGTGATGGAGAAGAAGAGACATGGAGATCCCTGGAGCTTGTTGGCCAGCCAACCTAGTCTACCTGGTGAGCTCTGCTTAGATAATGGGACCCTGTCTTAAAAACCAAGATGAGCTGGGCGGTGGTGGCTCACGCCTTTAATCCCAGCACTCAGGAGGCAGAGGCAGGTGGATCTTTGTGAGTTTGAGACCAGCCTGGTCTACAAGAGCTAGTTCCAGCGCTGGCTCCAAAGCCACAGAGAAACCCTGTCTTGAAAAAACAAAAAACCAAGATGAAGTGGAAGGGCGAGAGAGATGGCTCAACTGTAGAAAGCACTAACTGTGCAAGCCCAACTACTGAATTCATTCACTAGGACCCATGTAAGAAAAGTTACATGTGTTCCCATGACTTAGGCAGCAAGGTGGAATGGGAGCCAGAGACACACAGCAGATAGAATTAAGAGCTATCCTGTCTCAACAAAGTGGAAGTCCAGAATCAGCTCCTTAAATTTGTCCTCTGGCCTCCACATGCACTGCCATGGCACGGTGTCTGCATGCCTACACACACACACACACACACACACACACAGACAGACACACATTTTTTAAATTAAAAATAACAACATTGCAACAACTAGTGTCCCATGTACATGGGAAACAAAGGCTGGTAGATTTCAGACTCTAGCCTGGTCTACATTCCAGGCCAACCAAAACAACATAGTATGATCCTGTTCCAAAATACCAAGCTCGGTAGTTACTTAGAAATGACAGTCAAGTTTTCCCCTAGCCTTCACCATTCACACATATGTACGTGTGCACATGCACACACGTGTTGCAAAGGAAAGATCTCCAAGATAAGAATGGTGTGAATGGTAAGATTCTGCCATTGGCTGGAGGTGGTGCATGAATGTAACCTCAGCACTCAGAAGACACTTTCAAGTTTGAGGACTATGGGACAGCCCAGATTACATTACCATCCTGTGGCAAAAGAAGAATAGAAGAGAAAAGATCCTGCCTTTGTTTCTTTTAAGAAGAGTAGACAACACAAGATTACCAGTGTGAGCTACTCAAGAGGTAGAGCAGTGAGTCCAAAGCTAGGCCACTGAGCTACAAGATTCAGTGTCAAAAACAAACAAACAAACCAGGGCAGACAAGAACTTAGCAGATAAAGGCACTTGCTACCAAGCCTGACAACCTGAGTCAGCCCCAGAACCAATAAGAGACAACTAACTTCTGGAAGTTGTCCCGATGGCCACACATACACAATGGCATGTGTCCTCTGTAGCATGAATTCTAATTGTTCTTAATAATGAAAACTTGGAGTCAGATATTAGGGGTGAAAGCTGAGCGATCAGAGCAGCAGCCACTAGAGAGACCTCTATTACCTTTATTCACTCCTTAAACTGAAGGAGCAATCCTGACTCTACAAATCCTCAGACTTCTGTTTCTATGAAACCTCAGATTGCCTGCTTAGACTGAATCCACAGGCTACCTTTAGCTCCTGTCCCCTCTGCCTTATATTCCTCTCTCCGCCCAGCCATATCACTCCTGTCTCCACCTTCTTAGTGTTGGGATTAAAGGCATGGGATCCCAAGTGCTGGGATCGCCTTTGTATTTCTCTTTTAGATAGATTCAGTCATGTAGCCCAGAGTGCCTTGAACTCAGAGATCTGTCTGCCTCTGTCTCCTGAGTCCTGGGATTAAAGGTGTGTGCCACCACTGCCTGGCCTCTATGGCTAACTAGTGCTTAGCTCTGCATTCTGATCTTCAAGCAAGCTTTATTTGTTAGATCACAAACAAAATATCACTACAGTTCTTCATGACAATAAACAAATGTAAGAAAAAAATTAAAAGAATATGTACATTCAAGGTAGTAAAAAAATCAAAACACCCATATAAACAGGTTTAGTCATCTTAAAGAATCAGGGAAAGGATAAAATGGCTCATTGCTGGAGATGAAAAATGTAACCAAAGATTGCAAGTGTTTTTTTTTAAAGTATGTGCACTCATTTTTACTGTGTGTGTATATATACATATATGTGTGTGTGTGCATGTACATGCACACAAAGTCAGAAGCTGATGTTAGATGTCTTCTTCAATTACCTTACCTTATTTTTAATTTATTATTGGGCTGGAGAGATGGCTCAGCGGTTAAGAGCACTGCCTGCTCTTCCAAAGGTCCTGAGTTCAATTCCCAGCAACCACATGGTGGCTCACAACCATCTGTAATGAGGTCTGATGCCCTCTTCTGGCCTTCAGGCATACACACAGACAGAATATTGTACACATAATAAATAAATAAATCTTTAAAAAAAATTTATTATTATTGCATATAGTATGTGAGTATGAATGCAGTGTGTGTGCATGTGTGTAAATGTAGTGTTGTGCAGTGTGTAAATGCAGTATGTATGAATGCAGCATGTGTGAACACAGTGTGTGAATGCAGCATCTGTATGTGAAATCAGTGTGTGAGCGTGTGTGTAAATGTAAGCACATGTGTGTGTGTGAATGCAGTGTGTGTGTGTGTGTGTGTGTGTGTGTGTGTGTGTGTGTGTGCGCAAATGCAGATGCATCTGTGCATGCAGATGTCAAAGGATAACTCAGAAGTTGGTTCCTGGGATCAAACTCAGGACATCAGGCCTGCATGACAGTGGCATTTATCTGCTAAATCATCTTGCTGGCCTTTAGCTGTTTAGATAGGGTATCTCACTAAGCCTGAAGCCCACTAATTAGCTAGACTAGCTGACCAGCAAGATCCAGGGGTCCTCCTGTGTCTGTCCCTGCCGTTGCTTCCCCAGAACCAGGATTACAGACACAAGATGCCTCACTCGCCAACTATTTATGTAGATGCTGGGGAATCCAAGCTCAGATCCTCATACCTGCACTGACAGAGATCCAGTCCCTGTATGCACTGTGTATGTGTGGTGTAAGTATGAATTATGTGGGTGTACGCGAGCCTATGGTGGAAGAGATTGACATCAAATGTCTTCCTTAATCGCTCCATCTTATTTTTTTAAACAAAGGCTGTCATTGAACCTGGAACATATTAGTTGACCAGATGGCTGGTCAGCGAGCTGCAGGGGTCCATCCCTCCACATTGCTGCTGTTACAGATGTGTACCACCATGCCATGCTCTTTTGTGTGAGGCTGATGATCCTCACTGAGGTTCTCACGTGTGTGTGGCAGGCACTTTACTGACTGCCCCATCTCCCTGACCCTGCACTCATATACTTTAAAAAGATTAAATTTAAATAATTTTCTAAATTAGGCAATGCCTTCCTAAAACTGACTAAACAACTCTTACGGATATCCTATTGCCTCGTTTATGTTCATCTATATCTGCCTAGTTTTTTTTTTCTTACAGCCAAGATGCCTGCAAGATTTAAATACTTCCTGTCTCCATTACTGACTATGTATGCCTTTTTTTCTCAACCGTTCACAGTCTGGTTTTGCCGGTCTCCAGTGATGTGTGGCTAAAGTCAACAAGAATGTCTGTCCTGACCCAACCTCTGAAGCACTGGAAACAAGTTCGTCCTTGGACATCTGGCTTGGACTCCGATGATGACGTTCCTCTGGTTTTCTTTCTCCTCTGGAGACCCCTGTCTAATGCTGGCATTCCTTGGGGGTTCTGTTACAGTACCCCCTCGCTTCCTGCATAGCTTCAGGCGCCCCAATTTTAATGACTTATACATTTCTTTAGTCCAAATTCTCTCTTGATCTTCAAAATTATTTATCCAAAGCCAACATTATCACTTCTCATTCTTTATTTTTTAATTTTTTATGTGTATGAAGGTGTTTGGCCTTCATGTGTGTTTGTGCACTAAATGCCTGCCTGGTGCCTGCTGGGCCAGAAGAGACTGTCAGATCCTCTGGAACTAGGGTTACAGATAGTTGTGAGCCTCCATGTGGTGCTGCTGGGAATCAAACCCCAGTCCTCTAAAAGAGCAGCTAGTGCTCTTAACCTCTGAACCATCTACCCAGACCTACCCCCAACTTCTTTTCCCCTGGTGGAATATATTAATTGTACATGATGCTGGATATTATAAGACACATGTATTTTGACTACTCATCCTTCCATACCAGTCTTCCCCAATTCCTGCTAGTCTCCTTTCTTCCAGTCTCTCTTCTACTTTTATATCTTATATAGAGTTTTAGTGCCCTAATCTTTTCAGTTCATGGCACATAATAGAAAACGCTGTCTTTGGGAATTTGTACTGTCCTAAAGATTGAGGTTTCTGTGCAGCTCGTCTGTAGCCTCTCCTGAGGAACAGCAGCAGTTGGGAGGGAAGTGCTCATCCGTGGAGAGGCATCTCCAGTTAGATGTCTTCCGGGCATCTCAGTATCAACCTGTTTGGAAGTAAGCATGTAATCTCCCAAACCTTCTTTCTCCAGCATCTTTTACTTCAGCATGTGGTCCTACTATGTGCAAAGTACCTAGTTTAAAGGTCTTGGCCTCCTCTCGCTTCCTTCCACTTACAATCCCAAGGTCCAATGACTCTATTGCTATGTAATTCATTTTCTTTGTTTGGGTTTTTTTTTTTTTTTAAGACATGGTCTCTCTATTATGAAGCCCTGGCTGTCCTGAAACTCCAATACGTAGACCAAGCTGACCTTGAACTCCCAGGATCCGTGTGCCTCTGCTTCCTGAGAACTGTGATAAAGATGTGCCATCACTTCAAGCCATCACTTGTCTTACTTTCCTATCCCAGACCACATCACTCCTTATTTTTCTCCCCGGTTGTTATAAATGCTTTCTGGCTGGTAGCCCTGACTTCAGTCTTACCTCTGTCTACACTGTGACCACAGTGCTTTTTCCAAAATACAAACTGGCTGGGCAGTAATGGTGCACACCTTTTAATCCCAGCGCTTGGGAGACAGTGGCAGGCAGATCTCTGTGAATTTGAGGCCAGCCTGGTCGATAAGAGCTAGTTCCAGGGGGCTGGAGAGATGGCTCAGTGGTTAAGAGCACTGCCTGCTCTTCTAAAAGGTCTTGAGTTCAATTCCCAGCAACCATATGGTGGTTCACAACCATCTGTAATGGGATCTGGTGCCCTCTTCTGGCCTGCAGGCATACCTGTATACTAAA
>JAQHUG010000417.1:352533-365456 GCA_028555095.1 Dicrostonyx torquatus
TGGCTCTCCGAGGTCATCATTACTATACACATAGTTATGCCACACCATCACACGGGTTTGTAAACATCAGCCTGCAGCGCCAGACACCCAAGAAGTCTAGCTTGTCTTATTACAAACAAGGAAAGGAAGTGCTTGGTGATATATAATAACAATGAAGAATCAACTTTGGGACTTCAAAGTTTTAATAAACTGATTAATAAAACTGAATCAAAATTTAGTAAGCCTCATTAAAGAAAATAATGATGGAACATTGCTACAGTTTCACATCTTGTCTCTAAGGATGAATAAAGTTTGCCAAAATCTGATAACCAAAATATCAGGTGTGTGAGAGCCTGTAAGGACGGTAAGGACATGCAAATGTTCTGCCTGTATTTATTAAATAAGAGTAAACATGTGAATTTTACAAATCTAGATGTTGTTTGCTTCCAAAAATTCAGTCACTTGCGAACATTCAAAAACAGTTAGAAAATGCTTGGCAGACTTAAGATTCCCATGCTAAGGCACAGGAATGTAACAGACACATCATTCCTATTGACTTTAAAGAGGGAAGAACTGTGTCTAATTTTTGTTATTCTCCAGGATTAGCCCATTGATCCCTATTCAATAAATATTGGGTGATTGAGCAAGGATTAATCAGTCCTATAGTATTTCAAAAATGCCATAATCGAGCATCAAGAAATATGACGAAAAGGGAATGGAAGGCCATGAATTTGGCTCTGATAGAGTGCTTGCTTGATGTGTGTAAACCTCTGGGCATGGTGGCACATCTGCAGTCCTAATACCCAGGAGACTGAGAGTGCTTGAAGTCAGCCTGGCTTACACAGTGAGACCCTTGTTTATTTATTTGTTTGTTTATTTTTAAATCCAAAACAACTCATTTATCCATAGGTTAGTTCTGCTTTCCATACAAAACTTCTTGCATTAACTTTCCCCACTCCTTACCCATTCGCTCGCTATCCCAGGCTGGTAATTACTCTCTTGTCCTGCCTAGATCTTGCTCCAGGTCTGTCTTCAGAATCCCACTTTAAGTAAAAGGCCTTCTTCAGAGGAACTCTTAAATTAATATCAGCCAACCTGACCACCTTATATTCCCTTATGGTTTATGTTCCTTTACTGGACTCATTCCACTTTAAGGCTAATTCTGTACACCTACAACAGAAGCAATTTTAATAAAATATATATTGTGTCCAATGTGTGATATAGTTCAGAACCTGCATATCCAGGCCAGTCAGTACAGGGCAGATTGTGAAGGCTATAAATTATTCACAGAATAAAAAGAAAGTTTTTAAGGACCAAAATGGTGGCAGAAGCTATAGAATCACGGGAAGTTTAGGGCCAGCCTGGCTGTATTGTGAGTTCTTGGTTATCCAGGGTTATGTAGAGACCTGTCTCAACAATGTAACAAATAGACCAGTGAGAATGGTACTGAGCTCTTAGGATGCAAGGGCCTGAGTGAGTTAATTAGCTTGTTTTCTCTGCTCCAACGGTTTGAACTGCACTTCCCTCTTCCCCAATAGGAAGTGGCTAAAAATCAAGGCCATATCCTTTTCTGCACTAGAGATCTGCCCGCCTCTGCTTCGCCAGTGTGAGGATTAAAAAGCGTGAGCAATCACGCCTGGGTCTGCCTTGCCTCTTAAATCTGCACTGCTTTCTACAAATGCTGACTGTTCCTCACCCAGTTTCTGGGTATCTAGGAAGACCCCGACCTAGAGAAGGGAGCTACGGGAGCATTTAAGGCCAAGGAGACACTCAGGATTCTTCCATAGATTTACACCCAACACGTAAGCAGGAAGGCAAATTACAAACACGCTCTCAACTACATACACGTGCACGCCCAGACCCACAGAAGCAGACGCGCATGCCCGTGGGCCCGTGGGAACCTACTTAGTTCTGTTATAAATGCTCCCTTTCCAGCCCCACTTGGCCGAGCCTGGCATCCCCAACCCCGGCCCTGGGAAGGTTTGGTAGGTCAGCTACGGCCCGGCGAGCACTGTTTCTCCACAGAGGGGGAGGGGAGGCCCTTCCCACCCGCGCGGGCGGGCGGAAGCGGCGCGCGCGGGCCGGGCAGACTTAGCTCTCGTCCTGGGAACATCTGGACAGAGCTGGGAGGGGCGCGCACCCAGGCTGAGCTTGGATTGGCTGCGCGGGAGGAGGGAGGCGGGGCCTAGGCGAGGGGCGGGGCTCGTTGGCCCCTTTAAAGCCTTGACATCAAGAGGCGGCTCCGGTACCCCCCTTTCTCTACCCCTCCCATCCGAGATGCGGCCATGGACCCGGCGGACCAGGCCTGCCGAGCTCAGCACCTGATCTCGGTGAGTTCAGGCCTGTTTGGCATTTAATGGGCTGTGAGGTGGGGGGCCGTACGCCCTGGGCGGGGGCCGGGGAGTGTGGAGTGAAAGGCTCTCGTGGCAGTTTAGGCTTGAAGGGGCAGCGAGGCTTCCGGCCCACACCTAGTCGCCTGCCAGTCCCTCCCGCCGCACTCTCCCAGGAGGGGTCCTGTTGTGACTTTGTCCACCCTTACCCCACCCCCTCCCGCCCCTAGCGCCATCCTCGCGCACACTCGGTGGCCCCGGAAGGGAAACTTTCGGGAGAGGGGGGATGTTCCGGTGGCGGGTCTCCCTCCCTCTTTGAAAGCACTGACCTTGCCCCCACTGCGCATCCCACCCTGCCGGCATCCCACGGTCCCGGTACTGTTTAGCGGTGCTGGGTTGCTGAGGGAGGGGGCTCTCCCCAAAGCGCAGGCGCAGACTGGAGTCTGGGACACCCCTTCGTACTCCTTCCAGTCCCTGTGGCCCGGGGCTGTAGGGCGTGGGGAAGGCGGGGAAAGGCGGAGTGACCGGGTCTTCTTGGGAACAACCCTACTGAGGCTCTGAGGGGCTATGGGATGGAGGGAACCCGACAAGCTGCCTGCTGAATAGAGGCTGATGGAGGTGAATGGCTGGGCTGGAGTAGGGACAGGGCAGCCCCAACAGAAAAGGTTTTCTGGGTTTTGGCTGGGGTGCTAAAAAATGCAGAGAATTTGTCAGTGTCTGATATTCCCTTGGTTTAGCAGGCCCAGGAAAGCGGCTCTTAGGACCCCAACTCGCTCTTTACATCCTGGGCGGAAGGCCCCTCTTGTCTCTCTAGCTTTGGCGCTGTCCCAAGGGCGCAGAAGGCCCTCACCTCCCCATAGGTCTGGCTTTCCAAAGGGCTCAGGCACCCAGTCTGCCCAGCAGCTGCCTTTTAAAGACCCTTCTTAGGAGCCAATGGTCTTAGGCTTGAGGGCTTCCTTAGCTTTAAAGGCAATCTCTTATTCCCCTGTCCACGAACTCACTCTTCCTTTCTCCAGCGGGTCTGCTTCTACACAATTGTCAGCCAGAGGAAGTGGTTGGAGACAGAGGCCGGGGACCAGAACTGGTTTGAGGAACCATGGAGAAAGAATCTGTCTAACTATTGTGTGCCCGTCCTTTGAAGGGAAGTGAACATTGCTCAATTGCTTTGTTGTAGACCCTCTTTCATCTTACAATTCCCCCCAGTTCTGACCTGAGAGCCTGGCTCTCAGATTTGTGAACCCCAAGCCCAGTGTGAGATGAATGGGGTTTCTTGCTCCAGAGAAACCATGAACGTTTTTGTCAAGAGAGGGATCCTCACAGAGGTTGTTTGGTTTTGCTTCCAGCGCCTGTGGTCTGTACCTAAGATGTCTTTGACTTTATAGTATCCTCCACCAGCTCCAGCCTTTTGGGAGAGTAAAACCCAGACAGGGAGGCTGCTGGCCCAGGCTGCAGAGAAGGAGGCAGAGAAGGTTTGTGTGTGAGCACTTGGTTGCTGTCAAGATGGCTGGAGTCAGGAGCTTTGGGCCCTGTGCTTCCAGCCTGCTCTGACCTTGAGCAAGATAGTTTGCTTCTCTGGGGCTCAGTTTCCTTCATCTTTAGAATTCAGCAGTAGGACCAGAAAGATCTAAAAATCCCTGGAGAGGGGAGAGAGGCCCTCCAGCAGGGTGACTCCATTAAGAGAGCTAAAATCCCGGGCCACAGTGTGTCAGGATTGGACTTTAGGATTGAGAGAACGGAACCCTGTTCTGCCTGTAAATAGTGCTTTTCTGCTCACCCTGCCGCCTTGGGATATGAACTCTTGCTGGCTCAGGTTCGGCCCACCCATCGAGGTGAGACACCACGACTGGGCCAGGCTTTGAGTTGGATCTTTGGGGAGGGGTTGAGGGAGAGGAGGAGGCAGCCAAGGGCCAGCGGGGTAGGCAGATTCCCAGGAGACAGTTTGCATCTCAGCTGTTGGGACTTGTCTTAGGATCTGAGCCAGGGAGCCCAGCACATTCATCCACCCTCTTGTGGGAAGAGGGCAAGGAGGGCCCCACTGCTGCTGCCCATCCTACCTGCTGGCTCTACACACTGCACCTCTGTACTCAGCCCAGCTCCCAAGCAGCAAGGAGACGCGGCCACAGCCCTGTTTTTCCCAGCCCCCTTACCTCTTTGAGGTAGGGCTCTCTCAGGACGCTGGTACTCCAGGTTAGGACTTGCTTTCCAGCCCCAGAGCCAGAAGGCTTCATGTTCTTGTTTATTTTCATCCTTGGTCTCCCAGGTGATGGGGAGTATTGTTGGAGATTGTGGTGCTTAAAGAGGCCCTGGGCTGTGAGGCACAGTCTCCTGCATTGTCGTTTACTCTGTCCCTTGTCCTGGGCCTGGGGAGCCCTCTAGCCTTAGCCCCGCTACCCTAGGTGAGTGAGCTACTAAAGGCTTGTAGGTTAAAACCCTCGCTGTTGCGAAGTCCTTGAAATGGATAATGGAAACTCCCAGGAAGGTCAGTTTCCCAGAAAGCAGTTACTGGTGGAGTTCCTATCAGACTGAAGGATGCAGCTGTTGCTAGGCAGAAGCAGCAATCCCGTCTTGAGGAATGGCTGTGAGGCGGGTCAGCCCGAGGCCCTGTGGAGGGGAAAGGACAACAGCCTGAGTGAGGGGTGAGGGGCCCTGGTGTGCAGACCTGAGTCACCAGGGCGCTTGCTGGCGCTGCTATCTCTCTCTCAGAACAGGTGCCCTTTTTCACTCCTACTTTGACACTCAAAGCAGCCCCTCCCCCAAACCCCTATCACTCTCTGCTTTGACAACCCTCTCCTGAACCTGGCAGCCCCTCCAGCCTGTCTGGCTGCACTAATAGAGCCATTGGATTTTCTATGCTTGAAGTTTGGAGTTTTTGATTGAACATGCAAATTTATGTAAATCAACCTGAGATCTGCCACCACATCAAAACAATGTAGAGCCTCCACAGGCTGGAAGGAATCCGAGAGAAAAATCTAATCCGAGGCCCACCTTCAAGTTAAAAATGGGGAAACAGAGCTGGGTATGGTGGCCCATGACCTGAAGAGGTAGGCGGAAGTCTGTGAGTTCAAGGACATCCAGGGCTGCATAGTAAGACCCTGTCTCAACACTCCCACCCCAAACAGGGAGACTGACAGAGAGGAAGTGGTTCATGGGGCCGTGAGTGCCCAAGGTGGGATTCAAGCCTCCGGCCTCTGGTTACATGGTTTTCTGCCATAGTCTCCCATTCATGAGAGAGCTGGTTACGCTTAAATCAAAGAAGGCCAGTTCTTGAACTCAACAACTTAGAGTGTTAGCCCAGGCTTCCCCGAGTGCTTTGGCCAGCTTTCTAACTGTTTGGAGAAACACTGGAGCAGCAGAAGACAAGATCATGGATGGCTTCCTGCTGTGGTTCTTCTGGTTCCCTATGAGCTGCTTTTATTTCCAGCAGCAGCACAATGCTGGGCTCACAGTAGGCTATGAGCAAAGCTGTAGAATCCTGTTATCTGCTGTCTTAGTTTAAATTTCGCTGCTTCCCTCCTTGGATACAAGTTGGAAAGCTCTGCTGCACCCGCCTGCCCCCTTGAGTGTCAGGCTGGCAGGGGCACCCTCTGCAACGTCCCACTTGCTGTGAGAAGAAGACCATTGCCAAAGGTGGATGGGTGCCAAGAAACAGTTTTTCAGTGACATTTTTTTCCTGTGCTAAGGATTGAACCCAGGGCCTTACAAATGTCAGGTTCTGAACTAGACTCCTCACTTCTTGACTTGCTCTTGCTTGGGTTCCCACACCCAGCCGCCAGTTGCCCCCCTGACACTTCATTGCCTCTTCTTGTACTGTGTCTGTGATGTGCAATTATGGAACTCCGGCCCTCTCTTATCCTGTGACCCCCTTGTCTAGGGATGGCTCAGGCAACCCTTGGTCTGCTTCCCTGTACTCCAGGAGAGTAGAGCCGGGACTCAAAGACAAAGGCCCTAATTCCCTGCCAGGGCTGCCCGCCCTGTCCTGGACACATATCCGGGTCTGTCTGCACCTTCTTCTCCACCCACATCTGGAGTAAATGCACTTTGCTGGAACATCTTCCCAAACTGCAGGAGTAGAGCCGACACCTCCAGTTCCCAACTGCCCAGCAGCTCTCAGCACTGGGGCTCTTAGCTCCACTGGGCCTCAGTTTCCCAGCAGGACTCCTAAATTAATAACACATCATCACTGGGGTGTGGCCCTGCTCCGTAATTACCGTTTTTCTCAGCTCTGGGAGTTACGCAGATGAAAGAGGTCTGAGGGGGGCAGGCTGTTATTAAGGTGAATTATCATTGCTGTTATTACTGATTTCTGAAAACCCAGTAGTGCTTGGAGGAACCCAGTTAGGCACAGCATCCTGAACCCTCTGGGAGCTCAGTAACACTCAACTAAGCTTTTTATTTAAAAAACAAAAATTACAGGGTCAGGGGTATAACCCTGTGGTAAAGAGCTTGAAAAGCCCTGGGTTCCATCTCAAACACTGTTTGTTTGTTTGTTTGTTTTTAAACAGCTCTCTTAAAAGGATGGTTGATCCACTCTGGTGTTTGTATTGTTGCCTGCAGGGCCTGAGCAGTAGGTGCTGCTGGCTGCATTTCTTCCATCTCAGCCTAAATTTGCTTCTGACCCCCAGGGGGAAGCTGTGATAGACCCTGGAACTCCTGGGGTGTGGTCCTGGGGTCCTCAGGGACAAAGTTTCCAAAGACCAATTGACTTTACACCAGCTGGATTGATATAGGGGCTTTAATTGGTCCTTTTGTGCAGGGATCTCTTGATACATCCCCCTAGAAACTGCCCACAGCAGCTCTGGACATTTCCAGAAGTCATTTGCCTATCTTATTCCCACCTGACTCAAAAGTCTCCCCTGGACCAACCTCCTACCTCTTGGCCCCCAAGTTCTGTATAGACTGGAGGGTGATCTGCTTCTCCTGCTATCTGGCTAGACTTCGCTCCTTCCTAAGGGTCAAGACCATTGGTTCTCAACCTTCCTAATGCTGTGACCCTTTAATAGAGCTCCTCATGTTGTGATGACCCCCAACCAGAAAATTATTTTTGTTGCTACTTCATAATTATAATTTTGCTGCTGTAATGAATTGTAATGTAAATATCTGATATACAACTCCTATGAAAGGGTTGTTTGACCCCTCCCCTCACAGGGGTCTGGGCCCCCCCGGTGAGAACTGCCTGTCTAGATGGCACACAGCTCTCTCTCACTCAGGTAGAAGTGGCTCTCGCCAGTTTCTGTGCCCACACCACAGACCAGGGACACAGAAGCCTCCTCTTACACTGGGGAAGAAGGGAGCCAAGGCATTGGTACTCATGGTCAAAGTCCACACACACGCACGCACGCACGCACGCACGCACGCACGCACGCACGCACACACACACACACACACACACACACACACACACACACACACCTGTCCAGGCTGCCTCACCTGCTCCTGGGATGTTTCCTCTGCTTCTTCGTGCAGGACTGTAGCTGGACACAGCTGGGAGAAGCTTTAGAACGAACTTGGTTAGCCCATAATGATGTTACGGACCTGGGATGTTAGCAAGACTGTCTCAAAAGGACACTTGGTCAAGCAGTTTGTTTTGTTTTTTTTAATTGGTTTTTATTTTATTTATTTAAACAAAGGCTCACTCTGTAGCTGAGGCTGGCCTCCTGGAACTCACTATGTTACCCGGAATGACTTCAAATTTGTAGTCTTTCTTCAGCCTCCCAAGTATATGTTTTATTTCTGGAGTGCTGGTGACTGGACCCAGGGCCTTAAGGACATGTCCCAGGCAAGGGTTATTCTCCCCTTCTGCATCCGCTGACTCCTTGAGACAGGGTCCCTCTACGAAACCCTGGCTGTCTTCTAACTCTTCAAGGCGATGCTGGACTTGAGTTCAAGAGATCTGTCTGCCTCTGCCTCCCAAATGCTGAGATTAAAGACGTGTGCTCAACCTCAGACTTCTTATAACATCTCCGTAGTTATTTTAGCCAGGCGTGGTGGCCATGCCTTTACTCCTAGCACCCCGTGAGTTTGAGGCTAGCTTGGCCTACATAATGGGGCTACGTAGTGAGACCCTGTCTCAAAAAAAAAAAATGTATTTTAGAGCTGGTATTAGGTAGCCGTGTACTGGGGTCACAGAATGAGAGGTATATGCTACACTTGAAGCTTAGAATTTTGTTTGGTTGTTTTTTGGTTGGTTGGTTGGGTTTTGTTTTTGAGACAGGATTTCTCTGTGTAGCCCTGGCTGTCCTGGAACTAGCTCTGTAGACCAGGCTGGCCTCAAACTCACAGAGACTCACCTGCATCTGCCTCCCCAGTGCTGGGATTAAAAGCGTATACCACCACCACACATACAACCTAGAGTTTTATTTTTCACTTGATTTTTTTTTTTTACAAAGTTGAAAAATCAATAGTTTTTTTTAAAAAAGGCATGCAGTGAGACCTACTCTCATCCACATCTCCCCTTCTCATAGATAAGATCTTACTAGTCTCTCAGTTAAGGATCCAGTTGTTTTGTTTTTGCTGGGGATCAAACCTAGTACCTGGTGTGTGCTTGGCAAATCTCCTACCACTGAGCCACTGAGTCTCTCTCTCTCTTTTTTTTTTTTTTTTTTTTTGAGAAAGGACCTCACGGTATAGCCAGCCTAGCCTAGCCTCGCCTGACCTGGCAACAGGACCGTCCTGCTTCAGCTTTCCAAGTGTTAGTGTTACAGGCGTGTGGTATGATGCTTGCCCCTGCAGAGTTCCCTTTATACAAAAGCAAACACACACAAGTGTGTATTCTCTTTACCCCTCTTTCATCTTCGCTGTGCATCTGTTCTCTTACTGGTTAGCAACCTCTGAGTGTTGGAGGGGTTCCTCAGGCCTCTGGCTACAGGCTGCTATAGCAAAGTCATGTGAACTTCAGATATTACAAGCAACACACATTTCATTCTGACAACTTTAGAGGCCGAGGAGTACAAGATCAAGCTTGTGCAAATATTCAGTATCTTGCAAAGGACGGATTTCAGGTTCGACGATAAAGCCTTCTCATTGTGTTCTCTTGTGCTGGAAAGCATAGAGGTTTCTCTAGGAGTTAGATGCTGAAAGATGAAAGAGGCCTGAGGAGCCAGGCTGTAATTAAGGCCTCTTTGTTTTGTTTCTTGGGCCTCTGTGTTTTGTTTTTGTTCTTGTTCAAAACAGATCTCACTGCATTCCAAGATGACCTTGAACCTGAACTTTGATAATCTTTCTCAGCCCTCTGAGTACTGAGATTGAAGGCATGAGCCCCCACTGGCCTCTTTTATAAGGGTACTAATTTCATACTAAAGGACACCACCCCTAACCTCACACCTCTCAGTGACCCCGACTCCTTATACTCTCACCCTGAAACTGAGGATTTCATGGGGAGTAGTTTACAGACAGTACAGCCATGGCCTCTCCTCAGGTTCCCTCACTGGACTGCAAATGACTGTCAGAGTTTATTGGCCAAATGCTGATCTTCACTCCAATGCCAGGACTCCTGCCCAATCCAGCTGCTGAGGAGTTTTTAAGCTATGCAAGGACACTTGTAAAGACAGCCTTTATCTCTAAAGATAGAGCTTCCTAGCAAGGAAGTTCACACTGTGAAATTCAGCCGTGATGCGGGCTGCAAAGAAAGGCCACGTGCAGCCTGATGTGATTGTCACACTGTATACATGGATTGCGTTAGGACACTGTACCCCATAAATCATTACAAATCTATGTCAACTCTAAAGAAAAGGCATGTACTGGAAGAGTAAGCACTCGCAAGACCTGCCTCAGCTTGGTGTGTATTCATGTGAGTAGAGGCACGTGCCGAGCTGTGTGGCTGGGCACTGCTGGAAGCAGGCGTCTGGCCAAGGCCGCAGATCTGCACCACGTGAGCTGGAGTGCTTGCTTTCCCAGCCTGGCTCAGTGATTCTGTTCTCTCTGCTTCCCAAGTGTAGGGACGTCCTCGGCCCTTGACTTCCTCTGTGTCCAAGGCAGAGACTCCCCCTTCTCTGCCAGATGGTGCTAATAGTGCCTCTTTCCTTTCTCCCCGACCCTGGGCTATACCTTCTGTTTCCCCAACCCTGGGCCCACAGTTCTAAAGCTGAAGCCTGCTTTCCCTCCCTGCGGCTTACGGGAAGTTCGGGGGTGTTTGCTTCTCATTTCCTCTGTAGACAGCACCTCACTTCCTGCACCCCCTCCCCAGAAGGCTGCGAACACTCTTGGCTCTGCTGTCCCTTCCTCTCCTCCCCCACTGCTTTCCTGGAAAGCCTTCAAAGCAGCTGCTAGTTCTCAAAGGTACCATGAATGGCACACAAAACACAACACCATTCTTCGTGGTCCAGAGGATCTGCCCATCCACAGCCCTTTCCCTGATACCAACCTTCTGTACCCAGCTGGGAGAGATGTAGAAGAGGGCTCACTCCCACTTTACAGAGAGTAAAATGGAGGCCTAGAGGTGTTCATGGCCTTTCTCAGTCTCTTCTCAGGTCACTTTCATTTGTAGGCAGATGGGAAGGAGCAACTGTTGGTGAAGTGCACCTACAGTCCCCTCCAGGTCTAAGTTGCCAGCTTAGGAGGGGACATCTGGGCTTGACCCACTAGAGCTACTGGGTGCAGAAGGCTGGTCAGAGCTTGTTCCTGATACAAAGAGACCTAGGTACAGAGCTCAGAGGAGTGTGTCCTGGGATCAAGTGTGGGGAGCTGGAAGGTTCTCTGACCAGCTTTCCTGGGACCATAGGTGAGCCTGAATCAGCTGAGCAGCCATCCAGGCACTGTCACCTAAGGGCAGTAGTCATTGTTTGCTGCCACCTCCCAGGGGCCTCTGCCTCTGGCCTTCCTGAAAGTCCCAGCATGTGTCTGGTTACACCCAGCACCCGCTCCCCCCTTTGTGTGTGCAGGTGCCTGTTCCTAGGGCAGAAGAAGGCACTGGCATTCTGTCTTCTTCCTTTGAGAGGTGTCCTCTCATTAACCCTGAAGCACACTGGTTTTGGCTGGTCTGGCTGCCACAGAGCTCCTGGAATCCACACAGCTCTACTCTCCCAGTGCTAGGGTTACAGGTAGAGGTGGCCATGATGTGGCCATGCCTGGTTTGTATGAATGTATTGGGGGTGTGAACCCAGATCTTCATTTGTGAGCAGTGGCAAATACTCCTGTGGTCCCCCCTATCTCATGTCCAGTATCTTAAAAATAAATACTGGCTCCTACCCAGGGACAAGAGAAGTCCCCTAGATCACAACATGAAAAAATACTTACTTTGGGTGCCGGCAGTTCTAGCTGCACCGAGTCGTTCTGTTTGCACACGCAGCCAGTTTCCTGTCTCCTTTCTCATGTCTGCACTTCTGCAGCACAGGGGAACGAAGATCAACCATAAAAGATGCGTACATTTGAGGTGTAAGACACCATTTTTGGTTTTGTTTTATTTTTCTAGACAAAGTTTCTCTGTGTCTAACCCTGGAGCCTATCCTGGAACCTTGTAGACCAAGCTGACCTTGAACTCACAGAGTTCCACCTGCCTCAGCCTCCTGAGTGCTGGCCGCCCAGTTTACAGTGTATTTTTTGTTGTTTTGGTTTTGTTGTTGTCGCTGTTGTAGTAGCGCTGGGCCTTATGATTGCTAGCTAAGTGTTTTAGGGCCTCACCTGGGTAGGCTAGCCATAACCTCAGTCTATAGTTCAGAATGGCCTTGGACTTCAAATCCTCCTGCCTCAACCTCCTGAACAGCTGAGATTGCAGGTCTGTGCCACCAGGCCCAGCCCAGCTTGGTAGCTTGGTAAGTTTACAGGGTCATTAAATCAAGCTAATTAGTGTATGTGTTGCCGCCTATGTAACCTTGAATTTGGTACAGCTTGACCAGTACAAACACTTTGTGCATGACCGTCCTCAAACTATAGCCCCTGGGTACTGCCATCGTACTCCAAACTCTATGCAGTCCACTTTTTCCAATTTCACATACAAAGGAGAGCACATAGTAGTTATCTTTGTACACCCGACTTACTTCATTTAACCTTATGTCCCCGGATTCTTCATGTTGCGGCAAATGACAAGATCTCCTTCATTTTTAAGACTGAATGTTTGTGTGTCTTGATTGGTTTGTCATTTATTTGTAGGAGGCTGAGTCTATAGCCTGGCTGTCATGCATGATGTGCGGTCAACAGGGGGTGCAGACAGCTCTGACTTGTGATTTCATGTCACAAGTAATGGGGTTGCTGGGTTACAGTGTATTTCTATCTTGATATTTTGAAGGGCCTCTGTTCTGCTTCCAGTAAGCGCTGTACTAGTTACATTCCTCCCAGCCATACTCCCTCTTCTCCATAGCTTGGTCAACACTTACCTTTCGTTGTTTTCATAAAGCTATTATAATAGGAGTTGATGTCTCCTTATGTTTCAATTTCTATTTCCCTGATGGTTAGTGACGGTGAGCATTATTTATACATTTATTGGCCATTTGAACCTTTCTTGAGAAGTGCCATTTCAGGTCCTTTGTCTGTTTAATTTTTTTTAAATTTATTTATTTATTATGTATACAATATTCTGTCTGTGTTTGCCTGCAGGCCAGAAGAGGGCACCAGACCTCATTACAGATGGTTATGAGCCACCATGTGGTTGCTGGGAATTGAACTCAGGACCTTTGGAAGAGC
>JAQHUG010000417.1:366921-399013 GCA_028555095.1 Dicrostonyx torquatus
GGAGTGCACAGGGACCCACTTCTTATGAAGTTTCCTAGGGTTGAGCTCCCCTCATCAGGGCTGCTCAGCCAGCGATATCTGCTCCACGTGCGTCTCACCAGCCCTTACCTTATTTTCTGTGTCACAATAGAGAAATGATACTGGTAGCTGTGCAGTGGTGGGCGCATGCCTTTAATCCCAACACACGGGAGGCAGAGGCAGGTGGAGCTCTGTGAGTTCGAGGCCAGCCTGGTCTACAGAGCAAGTTCCAAGATAGCCAGGACTATACAGAGAAACCCTGTCTCAAAAAACCAGAAAAGAAAATGCTGCTGGTTTTCATAAATATGTATGTTACATCTCTTACTGGAGTGTAGAGTCCAAGAAATCCCAGAAGAGCCGATCTAACTCTGAGTCGATTGCCCAAGAGCCCAGCATTGTGTTCGTATAGATGATCTGCTCGCAGTGCTGGAGGGGATGACTGAGGCGGGCTGGAGCTGAGAGCTTTTTGGTTTTGTGTTTTTGTTTTTCACAATGTTGGAAATTGAATCCAGGGCCTTGTGCATACTAAGTGAGCACCTCTGCCATCAGCCAGAAAGTAAGGGTGTGGTGTGGTGGGGGCTTCCAAAAGGACCCAGGAGACAACCTGAAACTCAGTAGCAGGAGGGAATTTGAGCGGTGTAATAGCGATGGACTATAAAACAAATAATAAAACTTAACTAATGCAGAATAATAGAAGTATATATTTAAATAGTTGGAGATAGAGGGACAGTTTCTCCTTACAGAAGAACTTTCAGTTAATGAACGTACAAGGGATGGGAGAAATTGAACCATAGTACTTCCCATAAGCAAGGCTGATTGATGAACCTAGAATCAGTAGGTGGAGATGAGAAGCAGAATGGTTGTATAATCTTAATGTATTGCCTTCCGAAATGTTAATTGCAGAGAGAAAATATAGACTTTTATGTTTGTTTTGTTTGGGTTTGGATTTTTAGTTTTTGGAGAGTCTCACTATGTAGCCTTGGCTACTCTGTACTCACTGTAGACCAGTCTGGCTGCAAACTCATAGACATCTGCCTGCCTGTGGCTTGGGATCAAAGGTGGTTAGCCAGGCTGAACCAGGCTTTACTTTTGTCTTGCTGGGATCATTTCCAGGTACAAATAAGTCACTATGTGTGCAGTAAAGATACTGCAGGTGACTCCCGCCTTGCTGAGGGGTCCCGGTGAGAGCACCTCCCTCCTGAAATGACTGCACACTGAGAGGTGCTGTCTACTAGGCCTCCCAGAGCATGACCAACTTGACCAGCAAGAGTAAGTATCAGACAAACCCAAGTTAGGAAGATGGTCTCCAGTTACCTTCAAAAGTGTCCAGGTTCCGAAAGGCAGTGCAGGAAAGGCAGCCATGACCTCTGTGGGATTCTGGGACAGCAGTAGGAAAGCTGGTAGGATGTGAATAATTTCTGTGATTTCATCTTCTAAAAATTGTTCTTCTAAAGAAAACCAATGACATGCTACTGTATCTTTTAAGTATACACACACAAACACACCCAAGCATGCACACATGCACAGAATAATATGAGGAATTGGAAAGCTGAGACAAGTCCAGAACCAAAAAGATCCCCTCAAGAAAATAACTGTTCTTCCACAGAATGGGGTGAAATGTTTGCAAATCATAAGGTTTGTTTCTAGGACATGTAAATACTGATGCCTAGAAAACCCAGTTTGAGGGGCTGGAGAGATGGCTCAGCGGTTAAGAGCATTGCCTGCTCTTCCAAAGGTCCTGAGTTCAATTCCCAGCAACCACATGGTGGCTCACAACCATCTGTCATGAGATCTGGTGCCCTCTTCTGGCCTTCAGGCATACACACAGAAAGAATATTGTATACATAATAAATAAATAAATATTAAAAAAAAAAAAAGAAAACCCAGTTTGAAAATGGACAGAGGATCAAATAAATACTCCTCCAAGTAAGACTCTAAATATGGGAAGCTGGAGAGATGGCTCAGCTATCACTGGCTGCTCTCCCAGAGGACTGAGATTCAGTCCCCAGCACCTACGTGGTGGCTCACACTGACATGATGGTTCACACTCACATGGTGGCTCACAGCCAGCCCAGTTCCAGAGGACTTGATTTTTTTGGCCTCCCTGGGCATTGCTCACATGTGATATACAAACTCAACGTGCAGGAAAATACCCACAGACATAAAATGAGACAATTAAATCTCGGGGCAGGGGACCTGTAAGAAATGACCAACATTGTAAATCACCTGGGAATTATAAAGCAGAACCATAGTAAAGAACTGGTATGGTGGAATGAGTATTTAATCCTAGCACTCAGAAGGCAGTAGCAGGGGGATCTCTTGTGAATTCAAAGCCAGGATCTACATAGCAAGTTCCAGACCTGCTAGAGTTATAGCGAGACTCTCAAAACAAAACCACAGTGAAACTCCGGTTCGCACTGTCAGGAGTGACTAGGGTTAGAAAACCAGGTAATGTCAGGCAGTGATGGTACACGACTTTAATCCCAGCACTCAGGAGGCAGAGACAGGTGGATCTCTGTGAGTTCGAGGACAGCCTGGTCTAACAGAGCTGTCCAGGACAGATTCTAGAACTACAGAGAACCCTGTCTCAAAAGAAAAGGAAGGAAGAACAAAAGAAAACCAGGTAACAAGTGGTGAGGTTGTGAAGAAACCGTGATCCTCATCCTTCGGTGAAATGTTAACAGTGTCTGCTTTGGAAGATGGTCAGGTGTTTCCTCAGACAACTAGACCTAGGTCCATGGACCAGCAATTCCGTAGATTCCTAAGGGAACACGAAAGTGCCCATAAATTATCTGATTCATATTAGGCAAGGATGAAGGCATGCCAGTGCTCACCTTCAGGTGGACAGACAGACAGAATGGGGGCTGTGCACACAGACTGAGCCGTGACAAGATAGACAGCATTAAAGCTGACCACACAGGTGAGCTCTGAAGATACTGTAAAGCAGGTGAAAGGAGGCGGTCACAACAGGCCACTTACGGTGTGACTCCATTCAAGCAAGATGTCCAAAATAAGGAAACCATGAAGACAGAAGACAGACAGTAGTTCCCCGGGGCTGGACCAGTGGAAGCTGCTAAGGAGAAAGGCCAGAGTAAAGGATGTTCTACAATGGATGTTATGAGCGCACTTACCTGAGTGAACCCCATTGAATCGTCTGTACTTGCTGTAATCCGTAGATGTTCTTTGAGGCTGGTCTCATCTCAGACTGGCCTTCAGCTTGATATGACCCCATCTGTGCTCTCCGAGCATGCCAGGATGGTGTACCCCCAAGCCCAGCATGCACCTGTGAATGGGTGGACTGTATGGATGGGAACAGGAGAAGCAGTGAGGACTGGGAAAGGCCGGTGGTATCTGCGGCTGTGGTGATGCTACTCCTCAGGACAAGAATACACAAGTGAGAAGCAGCTGTCTATTAGTTTTGGTTTTGTTCTTTGCTGCAGTGTTTCTTCTTCTTCTTTTTTCTTTCTTTTTCTCTCTTTTTTTTTTAAAAGAAACTTGGTGTTGTATAACAAAACTTTTTCTGGAGAGACACAACACACACATTTACCCACTCCAGATAGGGAACCCACAACAGACCAGAGTATGGACACCACCAAGGCCCAACTTGGTGAAGCACTCAGTTTTATTGGGGTTACTTACAGGAGCAGAAATGACTCAGACAATACCTTCAAGGAAGCCGACCTCAGCATGAGTGACAGCTGGCAGAGCTGGGAACCTGGAGTGTACTGTACAACCTGCAGGAAGCTCAGCAGGGTGGGGATGTCCCTTCCAGGTGCCTCAGGGTTTAACCCTCTGCAAGCAGCTGGCTGCTTTCTGCTTCCCGGCAGTCTCTCTGGTCTCTGAGTCTTTGCAGCTTTTTTGCTCTGGGAGTCTTCATTGCAGCTTAACTCTGAGAGGGACTTAGACTGAGAGGGCCCACCTTTTACTGCTTATTCTAGGTGATGAGTAGGTAGGGAGAATTCCTTTGTTATTTGTTTTGAGACATGTAGTCCTCGTGGACTCAGTGTGTAGATCAGGCTAGCCATGAGCTCATAGAGACCGGTCAATCCTCCTGCCTCTGCCTCTGGAGCACTGGAATTAAAGATGTGCGCCACCATGCCTAGTGAGAAGATTCTTATAGGACTAGAAGAAATGTCATGGCAGGAGATCAGAGATTAGCCTGCTGCTGGCTTTTTACCCTCTGGGGACACGGGATGGGTAGCTGACAGAAGTCTGAGGAAAGTGGAGAAAGAATGGTGATGAGACCAACCCCCGCTGGAGGCCTTGATGGGTAGCTGGCAGGGCCCGTGGCGCGGCTAAAATGACTCCTTTAGTCGGGGCAGAGAAGAGTAGGTAAGCAAAGGAATGCGTGTCCGTCCTTTCCTTTCCCTCTCCTGTGGACCTAAAGTCCTCAGCTACTAGTGGCTCTTCAAAACTGATTCAGTCTGAGCTTGTGTATCCCTGGAATCCCATGACTAGGGAAGTGGAAGAGTAGGATTAGCGGAGTTCAAGCCAGCCTCAGCTATTGTAAAATGGTAGGTAGGTAGGTAGGTAGGTAGGTAGGTAGATATGTATGAGCCGATGGATGGATAGATGGCCAGATTATAGATAGATGTGGTGGATGGATGGATGGATGGATAGAGATGGATGGATGGATAGATAGATAGATAGATAGATAGATAGATAGATAGATAGATAGATAGATAGATAGATAGAGCGAGCTTACTTTCTCAGATTAGCCATCATTCCCCCCTGTAGGTAGTGGTAACAGTGATAAACTCGGCTTTTCCTCTCAGCCCTGGACAGGTGATGCTCAGGGGCTGTGCAGCAGCCCAGCTGGTAGAGTGCTTATCCCTTTGTTTGATCACAAGCACTGCAAAAATAGAATGAAATAGATAAAATGTGATTCTCAAGCCTTTTGGTGTATGGTGTATGAACTCTATGCTTTTATTTATTTAGTCTCTAGTTTCATGGCCTTCATTTAGACTGTTGGTTTTAGACTTGTGGCAGGATAGAAATGTGTATCCAGGAAGCAGCAGGGAAGAGCCCACTCTACCCTCTTGCCAACCTTCATGTGCTTTGTTAGAACTAAGAGTTTCAAATATTTATTTCATTCTCTTAAAAATAAGGCCAGTGGGGGCTGGAGAGATGGCTCAATGGTTAAGAGCACCGACTGACTTTCCAGAGGTCCTGATTTCAATTCCCAGCACCCACATAATGACCTACTCCTATCTATAATGGGATCCAGTGCTCTCTTCTGTCATTCAGGCACACATGAGAAGTGGAAGACTGCTCATTTGTTCTTGGCCGCTTAGGCCCGAAATAATCACATAGAAACTATATTATTTATAACACTGTTTGGCCAATAGCTTAAGTGTATTGCTAGTTAGCTCTTACATCTAGAATTATCTCTATCAATCTGTGTATCACCACATGACTGTGGCTTACCAGCAAGGTTCCAGCTGTCAGCTCTGAGTCTTTCCCCTTTGGTGGCTACATGACGTCTACTTGACTCTTTCTCCTAGCATTCAGTTTAGTTTTGCCCGCCTAGCTCTACTCTGCCAAGCCACTGGCTGAAACAGATTCTTTATTAACCAATGGTATTCACACATCACACATGCTAATAGAGCACTCATATACATAAGTAAATAAATTATAAAAAATTTCGGGCAGTAAAATGGCTTGTCCTGGTAAAGGATTTGACACTAAGCCTGAGTTGGATCTCTAAAAACCTGGTGCAGAAAAGAGAACTGACTCCCAGAAGTTGTTCTCTGACCTCCACATGCATGCATGCTCCCTAAGTAAATGTAAAAACAGGTCTAGTAAGAAGGTTTAGTATGTAAAGACACTTGCCACCAAGCCTGATGACCTGAGTTTGATACCCAGGACCACATGGTAGAAGAGAAACAGCTACTTCTGGCAGTCAGTGCTGATCTTCACAAATGCACCAAAAGGAGGAGAGGAGAGAAAAATAACAATGATATAATAATAATGACAACAACAGCAACCTAGCTGGACTCTTAGTCCCAGTACTCGAGAGGCAGGCAGATCTCTGAGTTCAAGGCCAGCATGGTCTACAGAGCAAGTTCCACCTGAACCAGGCTTTTTTTTTTTTTTTTTTTTAGGCCACCAACCAGCTCCCAAATCATGACACAGAGACTTATTATTAATTTTGAATACTCAGCCTTAGCTCCTTTCTAACTAGCTCTTTTAACTTAAATTAACCTGTTTCTTTTGCCTTGGGGCTTATTATGTTTCTTTTGTATATCTTACATTCACTGCTTCTCTGGCTGGCTGGGGGCTGTCTTGTTCTCTCCTTCTCTCACTTTCTTCTCTTGAGCCTAGATTCTCCTTCTGTTTATTGTCTCTGCCTAGCAGCCCTGCCTAGCCCTCTCCTGCCTAGCCATTGGTCATTGAGCTTTTTATTAGTCCAATCAGGTGCCTTAGACAGTCAAGGTGAAACAGATGTAACACATCTTTACATAATTAAACACATATTCTTATATCGTTAAACAAATGCAGCAAAAGCAAAAGTAACATGCCTTTACACAGTTAAAGTAATATTCTGCAGCATAAATAAATGTAATGCACCTTTGCCTAGTTAAAATAATATTCCATAATACCACCCAGCGAGGGCTGTCTCTAAAAACAAACAAATAATAAGTCAAGCTGGGTGGTGGTGGCGCACGCCTTTAATCCTAGCACTCAGGAGGCAGAGGCAGGCGAATCTTTGTGAGTTCGAGAACAGCCTGGTCTACAAGAGCTAGCTAGTTCCAGTGCAGGCTCCAAAGCCACAGAGAAACCCTGTCTTGAAAAACAAAAACCCCACCAAATAATAAGTCAAAGTAAAATAAAAATTTAAGAAATAATAAAAATGATATGTTATGAAAAGCAATTATATTCTGTAACAAAAAAGGGGGGATATTAGTGTTCTCAATTTTTGGAAATCTGGTGTCTGATTTGGTAGAGAGCAGAGAGTCTCATCCGCTTCTGTCTTCATCGTCGTTGTCATAGTGGGCTGCACAGTCTTTGGGAAGTGCTGCTGGAGACACTTAAGAGAGAAGGCCAGGAATTAAGGTAGACAGTGTCTTCTTATTGTGAAATAGTTTTTACCTTGTGGACTGCTTGACAGGGCTTCAGGATCCCCAGGCCACTCTTTGTGAGTTACTATTCTAGAACAGTCTTGGGCTTGTTCCTGAGAGATTGTCGCCTTAAAGCAGCTAAATTGTAGAGCTGGGCTAGGCTATGCCCCTGCCTTCAGGTCTGAGGTTTTTCCCATCTCCTTAGCTGGGCTGGGCAGGCTCTTGGCTTCTTAGCTGCTGAGCCCCTGGTGTGTGGTCCTATAAATAAACCCATTGTGTGGAAACCCCTTCCCTCGCCCCACCTCCAGCAGCTGCTATTTTTGTTGTTGGTTATGCCTTGGCCAGGGAAGAGCAGAGCTCTGAGCTGAGGTGAGGACTGTTGAAATCCAGAGGACTTCATGGGGCTAATAACATGCCTCCCTACCAAGTAGGGTAGGCCTGGTCCTGCTTTTAATTGAGTTTGGAAGAACTTGCACCTCTGTGGTAGGCATTACTGCAGAGGGACCACTGTGTCTCTGTACCACTTGTTGGGGGGGCTGCAGAGGATGACGGGGACAAGACGACACTCTTGTCTGCCTTCCTTCCCAGTTCCAATTCCACTTGGAATTCTTAGGTACTTTGGGCCAGAGATGACGTGGACCCTCTCAGGTCTTGCTCTATCCCTGCTTACACCCTCTGCAGCCCAGGGCTCTTCTTAGCTTGCTGTGGGTGCCAAGGTTGGCTGTTGACAAGTGAACTCCTGGGTGTTACAGGCTGGGATTCCAGAAAGCAGCTGGCGGGAGAGCTGAGCTGGTTGGTGTCCCAGAGGATTCTTTTATTTAAGTAAATCCCCATCTCTGCCTTCCTGCTGCAGCTGCCCACCCCGCCCCCACTGCCTGCCTCTGGCTTTTCTCCCAGGAGGACCGATGGGGGAACAGCTGGGAAATGAGGGGCTCCTCAGGGCCAGAAGGCCTTGGCTGATGGCCCAGGTGAGGGGACACACACACACACACACACACACAGAGAGAGAGAGAGAGAGAGAGAGAGAGAGAGAGAGAGAGAGAGACTCAGGCCCTGACTAGAGAAAAAGAGAAAAAGAGGATGGGGCACAGACCTCTGCTTTCCTTGGCTGAATAAAGGCCAGTATGGCAAGATCTCCTGAGGTGCATGACTTCTAACCATCCTAACCTCCTAGATTTAAAGGGAGGCCAGGCTTTGCATGCACCAGACCTGGCATTGGGATTGGGAGATTGAAGGTAACCATGACCCAGTTCACTGAGAAAAGTCCCCAGGTTACCCAGTCATTTCTTTGTCTGTGGCCGGGTTTCCTTTTGCCCAGGTTAGCCTAATTTTTGCCCCTGTCTTCCAATACCTGGATTATGGGGCATGAGCCACCATACCTTTGGCTTTAAGGTTTTTGCTTCATTTATTTATTTTTGGTTTTCACTCATCTTGCTTTTTAACACAGGGTCTCACTCTGATCCAAGCTGGTGTGGTATATCTTCATATCCCAGGCTCTCCTTCAACTCCCAGCTGTCCTCCTACTTCAGTGTCAAGATTACAGGTGTGAGCTACACACCTGGCTGACCAGACACCTCTAACCCAGTTTCCCCTTCCCTGTCTCCTGCTGCCTGAGAGTTCTCTGCTTGTCTTCCCTTCACTCCCTCTCCACTGAGATCACTTCCTGGGAATCAGCCATCTTCAGAGGAGGGGCCTCCTCTTTGCATTCAGAAGCTTCCAGTTCAAGTCAAGAGTTTCCAAACCCAGCTGCCTTGTCCCTCACCAGCCTGGTTGGCAGGGAGTGATCCGATACAACCTTTCTGATGTGCTGTGGAACCGTGTGGTGGAATGTCTGAAATCCTGGGACCCAAGCCTGGGTTTTCCCCAGCAACTGGTGTGACTATGCACTGGACCTTGAGGAGAGAGTGCTTGGCCCCAGAAGCACAGTGACATCCCATATGTACAGTCTCTGGTCTTAATGCGACTGTCATCAGCAGAGTTCCTGTTTGAGTTTGGTGTGTAACTGGAGATAATATGTCACTGGTGCATTCTGGTGTTCCCTAGAGGGCCACAGGAAGTTTCTTTGAAAAAAATCTTTAAAAGTTTTTAAGAATAAATGGCTCTAAGGATGCAGCCAGGCTGATTTTGAACTCGCGATACATCTACCTAAACTCCTAAGTGTTCCAGGGTTGTGCCCCCACACTAACTCTCCTTCAAGACAGGTGAAGTCATTTCCCACCAAGCCTGCCAACCTAGGCCTGCATGGTAGGAGGAGGGCACCAACTCCCACAAGTTATCCAGTGCCCTGCACATGCTCTGGCCTGCTCTTACCCATACACAAATGTAGTAAATACAGAAAAAAAAAGTATTCTGCTTGTGTTCCGGCTCCACACATAGATACCGATGTGCTTCTTCTCACCACCAAGGCTAAGTACAGAGCTTATCCTGTGACCATTTCCAGAGCAGGCTGACAGCTCCCTGCTCTCTGCTGCTGGAAGCCTACAGACACCATCCAAGTTGCCAAGGCCTCTGGGGAAGGGAACAACAGCATTTCTTCCACATTGGGAATGACTCACAGTCTTCCTTGTGGCAATACTTGCAGAGAGCTGCAGGGGAGACTATCACTCTTAGCTTAGAAGTATCAGGTTGGGGTTGGAGAGGTGGCGCAGAGGTTAAGAGCACCAGCTGCTCTTCCAGAGGTCCTGAGTTCAATTCCCAGCAACCACATGGTGGCTCACAACCATCTGTAATGCGATCTGGCGCCCTCTTCTAGTATTCAGGCATACATGCAGACAGAACACTGAATAAATAAATCTTAAAGGGAAAAAAATGAAACATCAGGTCATCCAGTATATCCCCATGGAACTCAACCCCTGTCTCTTCGTCTGTAGGGTTCATATTTGGAGAGGGGTACTGGTTGCCTTTGGGGTATGTGGGTCTCCACCTACTTCAGCAGATAAAACTCCAGTGACCTCAAGTTCTGGTCCTTGCTCTTGACTGGGATGCTTTCTTATCGTTTATGAAGAGACATCCCAGTAAATTACCTTTGTTCTCTTTGTTTTTGTGTAAAGAGCACAAGCTGTTGGACTTCGCTAGCTTTAGCTTTATTTCTGGACGCTGGACCCTGAGCAGTTTATCCCATTTGCCTCGCTCACCATCCCAGTGCACAGATGTGTGCTTACATGCCAGCTGCTCTTCCCTGGGAGTTGCTATGGAGGAAACAAAGACTGCAAACTAGAGGGGAAAGCTGGAGACCACTGGGCATCAGGACCATAGACTGGAGCTGGGGGATGCTTCAGACACCAGAGTTGAGGGGTGAATGTAACCTGGGGCCTTCTGAGTCTTAACCCTTACATGTGCGTGGGAAGGGAAATACTTCTTAAAGTTGTTCTCATTTTTCCCAGGCCCCCATTTCTAAATATATCAAATGAGATAATGTCGGGAGCAAATCAAGTTATACTCAGCTCCTTTGACAGTGTTAAAATAACAAAGGGCTTTATTTCTTTAAAGACTTACTATGTTTATTTTATGTGTGTGAATGTTTTTGCCTGCATTGTGTAAATGCAGCACGTGTATGCAGTGCCCTTGAAGGTCAGGAGATGGTGATGAACCCCCTGGAACTACAGGTGCTTATGAGTGATCATATGGGTGCTGGAAACAACCTACTCTTCTACAAGAGCAACGAGTGCTCCTAACCACTGCGCCATCCCTCCAGCTGCCAGTACTATACATTTTTTTGTGCAGTGTTAAAAATAAGTATTACATAGCTCTTCCTTTTCTGCTCACTCAGGAATGCATGCATACAGCTAAGAAGAAAGACTTCTCGGGCCTGGGGTTGTAGCTCAGCAGCAGAGGCTTGCCTGGCGTGCCCCAAGGCCTCTGGCACTGCCCTCCCCGCCCTGCCCAGAAACCATGAGAAAGGCTTCTCTCCTTTGCTTGTTACCCTCAAAACTGTTAGCTTACTCTTTCTAGTGTATGAGGCAGAACCTTATATATACTAAGGGACACAAAGGGAAGGTCCTCCAAGGACAGGGCAGGCCAGACCAGGCCAGATCAGGCCAGACCAGGCAGCACCTAAGATGTGTAGATGCCCTACATCTAAGACTCGAGTGCGGAATGCCTGGAACTCAGGCTTACTGTGCATGAGCCCAAGGTCACAGCAGGTTTTAGACTACCTGATGAGCACATGGTCATGTTGGAAGTGTCCAGTGAGTTCCTGCTGAATACTGTATCCATTATCTCATGTGTCCTCTATCTGCCCTTTGTACTGAGTAGCCTTATCCCCATTTCTTAAGCAAGGAAAGTAATTCTCTGGGGTCAGTATCTCAGCTCAAGCCGGCCTAGCTATAAAACTCCAGGAATACAGCAGGTTCTACCTACTGTGGTCCCAGGACTGGGCAGAGTTTGCATGTAAGTTGTTCCATGTAGCTGACAGTAAAGCTGAGACCACAAAGGAGGGGGCATCCATGCCTGTCCAGTGTGCTGTGTGGACCAGTCATATGACTGTGGCAGATCCTTTACCCTGAGAAAGCCGATAAAACCTCTGTCTATAGTCAGACCCTCGTGTTGTCTTGTGCCTTGTGTTGTCCATGAGGCAGAAGCTTTGAAAGCGGAATGGCAGGGCTCCTCAGCATGCATCTGTGCCCTCTACTTGGCACGAAGCCACAGCTCACAAGTACCGAGAGAAGGCATCACTCACATCATCTCCTTGTTTTCTCTACAGGTGAGGTGACCGATCTGGCTGCCAGAGTGAGGGTACCAGCCTGGGTGAGGGACAGAGACCGGTGAGTGTCCTGAGGCCTGTGCATGCCGGTGAGAGGGACTGAAGAAAGTGCTGGGGACACTGTGCCTCAGTGTGGAGGAGAGCGAGTTTGGACACTGAGATCCTCCCTCTTCTGTGATCCACAATTTCTAATTCCCTTTTATGGGGCCTTTAATCAGCTAAGGAGGAAGCGATGGGTCCCCTTTCCACTAAGGTTCCCCACGGCTTTGGTGTCACTGGGTCCAAAATAGCTGGCAGGAACATCTTAATGGGAGAGGAGTTTTGGCTTTTGGCAAGGAGGACAGTGCAAAGTGACTTCATCTGGTGGCAAAAGTGTGAGCTAAAAATTGTTCACAATCTTCTGACCAAGAAGTGGGGAGGGTGAGCGCAGGGACTGAGCTGTGTCCTCCAAAGGTCCTAAAGACTGCATAGGCTCTCAGAGCACTGCCACCAGACAGGGAATGTGTGCTCAAGACGAGCCCAGGGCGGGGCATTTCATAGTCAAGCCGTAACATGGTGGGATTCAGGTGAGAGATGAGGACTTGGCATTTAAAGCTAACAGCAATGGCAAGAGCCTTGTGGATAGGAGGAACACATAGCACACTGCTAATCAGAACTCTGCTGTGCTTGTGTAGTCCAGGGTAGACTAGTCTCTTGTCTTCAGCCTGTCTGCTGCATGCCAGATTTCACGAGGACAGTGTGAGCTTGAGCAGGGAAAGAAGTGCTGTACCCTGTGCTCAGAAGCTGACAGTCTTGGTCAGGGGACTGTTACGGAACTGCCGGAGCAGCACGTGAGAGCCCAAGCAACAATGGGAAGACCTGCTGTTGGGCAGCATCAGGAGGCCCCTGGGACCAGTGGCTGTACTTTAAGCTCTCTCAGTACCTAGGCCATTTAGAAGAGGGAATGTTGGAGGGACACAGGATACTTTCCACTGTGTCGAGGAGGTGCTGGGAACTGAACCTCGGTCCTCTGGAAGAGCAGTCAGCACTCCTAACAGCTGAGCCATGTCTCTGGCCGGCCTTTACCTTTCAAATCACCTTGGCAGATTTAATCTTTATGTGTCAACAGCGGGTAAGATTAGTTGAAGTTGGTGTTAGTTTGTCACCACGGACATTGAGTCACAGGGCAGCTGATTGAGTTCCCAGTTTGTGGTAAACCCTAGTGGAAAATTTGAGGTCCAGGCCCCTAGGCAGGGTATGGGGATGTACTGGGATTTCTTTAGCCACTGCCCCAAGAGCAAACAGGTCACCAGCCTGACCTTAAGCTGCTGTGTTGTCACAAGCATAATAGAGGCCAAAGAGTTTTGTCCTCCTCTTTATTTCTTTTCTTGCCTGTGAGTAGCCTGCCAGGGCTTCGCTCTCTTATCCCCAGGGCCTGACACCCAAGGCGATGGAGCAGCCGGCCATAGGCACTGGAAGCCTGAAGGCAGTGGCTGGTGACGATAGCAGCATGGAGCTGGGCACCTGCCACGAGCTTCTGCACCGACTTCGGGAGCTGGAGGTGTGTGGTGGCAGGCAGGGTGGGGCAGTGGTGCTGGCCAGGACCCTGGGGAGTCAGGGCTGCCCACCCAGGGCTTGCCAAGCTGGAGGAGGCTGGGTGCTTTAGTGCAGTTCCCCTGAGAAGCCTTTCCTTCCTCTTCACTCTCCAGTGCACATAGCAGCTTAGAAAGAAGACGCGTACAGAGGGGTGAACTATCCTATACCCCAAGTGTCTTTCCTTGCCCCTTCACTTTTATGGCCCTGCTGACTCCAGGGAAAATGGTGGTCTCAGAGACTACTGAATAAAACAGTCAGATGACCTAGGGCCCAGTTGACAGACAAGGCAAAGCATCCCTTTCCTCCATAGTAAGAATGAGTTCCAACACTTCCCTTTTCCACCTCCCCCTGTAGGCAGAGAACTCAGCGCTTGCCCAGGCCAATGAAAACCAGCGGGAGACTTATGAACGCTGTCTGGATGAGGTCTGTGGGTATGCCAAAGGACAGTGCTGGGGATGGGCATGGGTAGACACAATGCCAGCTCAGCTTCCGGGCTTTCTGTCTCCAGGTTGCCAACCATGTGGTCCAGGCACTACTGAACCAGAAGGTGAGTGATTCAAGAACCATCTCATACTCCCACCCAGCCGCCCCAAGGTAGACCCAGGATGTAGTCAGGAGTGCTATCCTGGGACTCAGAGGCCTGGTCAGTTAAGTCTTCACTAGGAACTAGAAGAGAGAGAGAGGAATCTAGAGGAACTACCATTGGCCCTCCCTCCACCTGGCCCCGTTCTACTGCCTCTGGCAGGACCATTTTTCTTTACCAGGAGACAAGGGGGATAGGTAAGGCCAGATCTAGACTCTGAACTATAGGAACTTTGATTTGGACTCGGCGCCTTTGCTTAGCCTTAGCCTGCTGGCTTCTCTAGGTTGGGATGGTGTTCAGAGCAGAGCTGAAGCTGTGAGGCCCAGTGGCCTGGAAACATTTGCTGTACCATGAAGCCCTTGACTTCGGGGTCTTCCATTTCTTTTTTGTTTTTCGAGACAGGGTTTCTCTGTGGCTTTGGAGCCTGTCCTGGAGCTAACTCTTGTAGACCAGGCTGGTCTCGAACTCACAGGATCCGCCCGCCTCTGCCTCCCAAGTGCTGGGATTAAAGGCATGCGCCACCACCGCCCGGCTTTTCCATGTCTTATGACCTTTCTCTAACATGATTTCTAGGCGGGAGGAAGCCAGCCCCAGAAATGGTGAAAAGGACAGAGACCCTGGCCTTTATGGTCCATTAAAATAGTAAACCTAGAGAACTGGTCCCCAGAGGTGTAGCCGTGAATACAGCTGACTGGGCTGAGACCTGCTCATTTCACGGTTCCTCTCCTGCCTCCCCACTCTTGCTTCCTGTACCTCTTGGGTGGACAGGACCTGCGGGAAGAGTGTATCAAGCTGAAGAAGAGGGTGTTTGACTTGGAGCGACAGAACCAGATGCTGAACGCACTATTACAGCAAAAGCTGCAGCTCACAGCCAACTCCCTCCCTCAGGTAGGCAAAATGCTTCTCCTTTCTCCCTGGAGCCAGCGTCTGCGGCCCTGTTGGCATCAGCATTCCATTCTGCTCACCTCATAGGAGCAGGGCATGAGTTGTCCTCAGCACAGGGGCTTGCAGGGCCATGCAGGGAAGGCCTACCCAGACTAACAAACTCATACCTTAGCTGAGGGAAAACTCACTGAGTCCCTTACAAACTTAGCTGCTACCTATCCCTAGGTTCTCCCTACCCAGCCAGCCAGCATCGTTGTTGTTGTTGAACAGATTCTCACTCTGTAGCCCTGGCTGGCCTTAGCTTGAGGCGATTCTCCTGAGTACTGAGATTACAAGTATGGCCCTCACTCTCAGAGCCCCCCCCCCCACTTTTTTTCTTTTGGTTTTGAGACATGGTTTCTCTGTGTAGCTCTGGTTGTCCTGGAACTTGCTTTATAGACCATGCTGGCCTCAAACTCACTGAGATCTGCCTGCCTCTCAAGTGCTAGGGTTAAAGGCATGCGCCACCACCACCTGGCCAGTGTACCCCTTCTTATTGACAGAGAAAATTCAAACTTGCTTCAGCCTTGTGTGGAGAACTGGGTGGAGGCTAGACATGCAGTTATTTCTAGCTCCATAGAGGCCCTGTGGCCATTAACGCGGCTTCTTCCTGGCCAGGGCTAGGGCAGGGCTAAGCGTAAACAACCTGTGGCTTCATGTCACAGAGAGGACAAGAAAGGTAACCAGATGTATATGGCTGCACACACTGGCCTCTGACTAGTACCTTCAGAGGCAGCCTGGATCCTACCTGCCCTGGGAACAGTGGAAGGCTCTGTGCATGGGTTCTGGGTTCAGTTGTCACTGGTGCCACCTGTCAGGGACCCCAAAGATGGGGTGAGACACAAAGAGAAGATAAAGAGCAATCTGGAAGTCGAGGGAGCAACAGGTCACTTCTGAGGAGCAACCAGCCCTTCCCCATCTTGACAAGAAAAGAAGGACTTTAGCAGGGAGCTGAGCCGTGTCTATCTGTCTATCTGAACTTGTGTATCTCACCGGATAATGCAGCCTAGAGCCTGACCCTGAACTGGGTCCCCACTAGCAGGGGAGAGTCGGCAGTTGTTCTTGCCCTGCTGTGTCACTGCCGGGCAGAACCCTGAGAACTTACCCAGAACCCTGAGGCCTACCGTCACCAAGCTCCCTCGGTTTCAGTGACTGCTAACGAAATAGGGAGCAACCTTAAGTCAGGTTTTTAGAAAACCTAGATGAACTCTGGGACCACTGAGGGTTTTGTCCAGCAGATCTCTCTATTCCAAGTTACCATGATGCAATGGAAAATTACAAACCTTGGCCTCAGATAAACTGGGGTTGGATTTCTAACTGAACTGCTTCTTAGCTAAGTGTGACCTCAGGCAAAGTATCAAACTGGATAAACTATAGGTTTCCCCCTTACAGATGGGCATAAAAATGCTTACATTACACTTATTGTTCGGATTAAATGAGGTAATATATAGTGGTTGGCTCACAGAAAGTCAGTAAATGGCAGCAGTTTGTATTACTGATGTGATTCCCAGGGTGTGCTTCGCTAAGTGAAAGCTCTGTTCAGCAGACACTAAGGAAGCTTTTCTTGTGAGCCACGCCTTTGCCAAAGCCTAAGGAACTGAACTGAATCTCAAGGCCATGTGGGGGTCACATCCTGTGCACAGTGGGTGTGGCCCTGGAAGGCTGAGACTGCTAAGAGCACGTCTATGGACAGCCATGCTACAGTCAAGTGTGGCAATACTACTTATCCCAGTATGGGGACAGTTAGCCCTCAGAGAAGGCCTCGGAGGCCTGGGGAGATGGCTTATTCAGTGGCATTATTGCTCTTGTGCAAATATTAGGGCTTGTGTTTAATCCACAGGCCCCATGTAAAATGCTGGGCATGATGCTGTGCAGTTTTCATTCAAGCTCTGGGGAGCTGGAGACAGGAAGAACTCTAGGACTCACTAACCTGCTCAGTGAGCCCCAGGTCCCAGTGATGAACCCTGTCTCAAAAACAAGGCAGGTGACTCCTGAGGAAAAGCACAGGCATGCACATATGTATGAGTGCAGGCGCACATGCATGTGCAGATGCAAGCGCCACACATACACACACAGACTTAAGGTTCCTGTAAGGAAATGCTATTGGGCCTGCGTGTAGGTCGGAAGGAGAATGACAGAAAAGGAATTCCCCCGTTTCTGAACACCTAGACAGTGGCACACTGTCGGCTTGCCTAGAGCAAAGGATGTGTGAAAGGACACAGATGACAAAAGCTGGAGCAGCTATCTTGAGAATCGCCAACTACAGTGAGCAACGGCCAGGAAAGGAGGCTTTGTAGCACGAGGACACTTTAGGAAACGGATGTGTTAGCTTCCTTGTGCCAGACTAGAGGGCCACTGAACGGGGTCTAGGGGACTCACTGGAATGCCAAGCACTATCCAGGTCAGAAGCGGGAAGTTCTGGGCTGCAAATGGCCAGGGGCAAGGCAGATGCTGAAGGCTGTGAGGGACGAGAGTGAGTGAAGGGCTAAAGCTGACTCATTCCCATTCAGCATACAAGGAGAACTCAAATTCCCAAAGACCAAGTGAGAGTGAGGTAGAATGCCCGGGATTGCACCCTCGTGTTAGATCTTGGAAGGAGACGTTCCACATGAAACCACTGGAGAACACAGAATGATGGCTTTTTTCGTGTGTGTGTGTGTGTGTGTGTGTGTTCGTTCCTGTATATGTGCGAGTGTGCACACCAGAGGTCAACCTTGGTTGTGACCCATTCTTTGCACGCTGTCCACCTTGTCCTGGAGGAACACAGGAAAGGAAGAGGATGTTTCACTGACCTTTTGCTAACTGCAAGCCAGAATGAATAAGGGCATGCCACTGTGCGTGGCTTTATATGTATGTGTGTGTCCTGGGGATCAAAAACTTTAGGCTTCATGCTTATATAGCAAGCACTTTACCTACTGATCTGTCTCCCCTGCTCAGCCTGTCTTCTCTAGTTTGGTTCTTTTTGTGTGTATGTATATTGTAGTATGCATGCATGTGTATGGATGGGCACATTATGTGTGTGTGCTTGCAGGTAGAGGCCAAAGGTGGGTGTGTCTTCCTCAGTTGCTCTCCCTACCTTCTATCGAGGCACAGGGTCTCACCTGACCCCAGAGCCGGATGGTTTGGCTACTGTAGGTAGCCAGCTTGCTTCAGCCCCTGTCTTTGTCTCCCATGGGCTGGAATTCCAGGCTCTCATGGCCCACCTGGCATGTATGCGGATACTGGGCATTCGAGTCCTGGAATTCCAGGCTCTCATGACCCACCTGGCATGTATATGGATGCTGGGCATTCGAGTCCTGGTCCTCACACTTGCATATTGCTCTACCCACTGAGCCATTTTATCCATCCTGCCTTCATTTTCTAAGCCCTTCCATCTTTGCATTCTCAGATCCTAGGTGGTCAGAACAGGAAGGGACCTTCATAGTACTTTCCTTTGTAAGCAGGGAAGCAAAGTAGTGCTGTAGTTGAGCTAGGCACACTGGGTTAGACCTGTTGCTGTCCTGGCCCTAGGACGTCTCTCCCAACCCAAATCCACTGTTGTAGTCTACCATGCTACCTGGCCCTGTTCTGTCTTCAGGTCTCCTGCTTTTAGGCTTACCTGACTATCATGGGAGACATCTCTGGAGGGGCATGGTAGGCAGGAATGCCTGGCTCTGTGAGGGGCTGATGACAGCTATGCAACTCTGCATTCTTTCTGCAGATCCCACTCACCCCACTCCAGACACCGTCAGAAACACCAGCCTCCCCATCCCTGAATGCTGCTGAGATACCAGCCACCTCACTGCCTTTAGGACACTGTGCTGGGCAAAGAGAGGTAGGAGGAATGGGTGTTGACATTTGTGTCTGAGTGACTAGAGGCTCCACTGCTGGCTTTTAGCAAGTCTGAGGGGAGGGGCTGTTTCCTGTGTGAAAACTCCTGTCCAGGCTGGAAGTGTGAGCCCTCAGCTGTCAGTCTTAGACCAAGAAAACCAGGCCCACCCTCCCCGAGTCATGGCCTGCAAGTAAATGTATGCAGTCGTGCAGCAGGAGTCAGCACTCACACTTGCTGACCCTTTCCACGCCGGGTGCTAACTATGCAGGATACTTTGGGGCTCTTTTATGGGTGAAGAGTAATCACTATCTCATTTCACAGCTGACACCCTGAAACTTAGGGCTCAGATGGCTTGCTGAAGGTCATGTAAATGAAGGGACCTGGACTTGATCCACTCTGACTCCAGAGTACAGGTAGTTAAGCACTGTACCAGAACAAGAAAGAACTGGGTCACAAAGAAGAGTCATGGAGTCATCCACAGGTCCCTTCTGCTGGCACCCCTGCCTGCTGGTCCGCTGGAAGGCCCAGGCTTGCCTGCAGCGAGTGACTTAGGTCTTGGCTATGACACACCCTCCTCTTGAATGTCTGTTCTTTCTGGAGCCAGAAAAACAGGCAGGCTTCCCAGAACAAACATAGAGATCAAAACTGTAGCTGGTCAGGCCTGGCAATGCAAAGAGCAGTGGGGACGGAATTCTGGACGTGGGGTAACCAGTCTACTCCGAGTTTGGGCTAAGCAAGGCTCAGCTGTCCTCGAGGAAGCTGAGCTGTGTGTTCATTTGTAGGACAGCCAGCCAGATGAGGTTGTCCCTAGGATACTCTTTTACATTTATCTTAAGGCCTGGGCCTTGCATGCCAGCTACACACAGCCTCTTCCCACGCCGTCTCTCCCCAGGTGTGTTGGGAACAGCAGTTGCGGCCAGGAGGCCCGGCAACTCCAGCCACTCCACCCCCAGCGCTGGATGCTCTGTCCCCATTTCTTCGGAAGAAAGCTCAGATTCTAGAGGTGCTGCGTGCCCTGGAGGAGACTGACCCTTTGCTTGCCTGCTCGCCGGCCACCCCCTGGCGGCCCCCAGGCCAAGGCCCCAGCTCCCCAGAGCCCATCAATGGCGAGCTCTGTGGCCCACCCCAACCTGAGCCCTCACCCTGGGCACCCTATCTGCTGCTTGGCCCTGGGAGCCTAGGAGCTCTACTGCACTGGGAGCGTCTCTTGGGGGGCTCTGGGGAAGATGGAAGTACCCGGCAACCCTGGGCACCTAGTAGGGCTTCCCCACAAGCTCAGGGCCCCAGCTCTGGCCCACACTGCGCCCCAGGCAGTAGCTCCTCCTCCTCTTCCGATGAAGCAGGCGACCCCAATGAGGCACCTAGTCCCGACAGCCTGCTAGGTGCCCTCGCCCACAAGCAGGTGAACCTGGGCCAACTCCTCGAAGACACGGAGACTTATCTCCAGGCTTTCCTGGCTGGGGCTGCAGGCCCTCTCAATGGTGACCACCCAGGTGCTGGGAAGCCATCCTCACCAGATCCAGGACCCCCACAGCTGTCAAAGTCCAAAAGCCTCCCGAAGTCAGCTTGGGGTGGGGGTACCCCAGAGGTCAACAGGCTGGGGTTTGGTGCTACCTCAGAGGGCCAGGGGCCCCTTCCCTTCCTCAGCATGTTCGTGGGTGCAGGGGATGCCCCACTGGGCTCACGACCTGGCCATACCCACTCTTCATCTCAGGTGAAAAGCAAGCTCCAAATTGGGCCCCCTTCTCCTGGGGAAGCCCAGGGACCCCTTCTGCCCTCTCCAGCCAGAGGTCTCAAGTTTCTCAAACTGCCTCCAGCCTCAGAGAAGGTCCCCAGCCCAGGAGGCCCCCAACTTAGCCCCCAACTTCCCCGGAATTCTCGAATCCCCTGTCGCAACAGTGGCTCAGATGGTAGCCCCTCTCCACTACTGGCCCGCAGAGGTCTGGGTGGAGGAGAGTTGTCCCCAGACGGGGCACAGGGCCTGCCCAACAGCCCTTCGCCCTGTTCTGCAGTCCCAGAGTCTGTGCAGTTCAGACCCTCACAGTCATCTGTGTCCACTACACTGTCTCCAGGACCAGTAGCATCTCCCTGTTTTGAAAACATTCTGGACCTCTCCCGGAACGCCTTTAGAAGTTCTTCCCCAGAGCCACCTCCATCCCCGCTGCAGGTGCCCGCCTACTCACAACTGACTCTGGAGGTACCCCAGACCCCTGAGGTCCTCAGGAGCCCTGGGGCTCCCAGTCCTGGCCTCTCAGAACCCTGCCCATATGGGAGCCCCCAGGAGAAAGGACTGGACAAGGCAGGTTCTGAGTCTCCCCACCCCAGCCGCAGGACTTCCGGCGGCTCATCCAAGAAGCCTGGCCAGGGATCAGGGCGGCGACCTGGTGATCCTAGTCACACACCTCTGCGGGACAGATTGGCAGCCCTTAGCAAACTGAAGACAGGCCCTGAGGGACCTCTGGGTCTAGAGAAGAACGGAGTGCCAGTCCGGCCTGGTGTGGAGAAGGCCAGGGGACTAGGGCGGTCAGGCGAGAATAGTGGAGACATGACTCCCTCCATGAGGCCTCTTGAACAGCCAGAAGCTAAGGGCATCCTGAGGGGAGCCGTGGCCTTAGGCACAAGCAGCCTGAAGCAACAGGAACTGGGACTGACAGATCCTGGGGCCCGAGTCTACTCCTCCCACTCCATGGGTGCTCGAGTGGATCTGGAGCCCATCTCACCAAGGAGCTGCCTCACCAAAGTGGAGCTAGCTAAGAGTCGGCTGGCAGGGGCTCTGTGTCCCCAAGTGCCCCGCACACCTGCAAAAGTGCCAACCCCGGCCCCTAGCCTGAACAAGCCCAAGAGCCCTCACAACAGCCCGACAAAGCTACCCTCCAAGTCACCCACCAAGGTGGCGCCCCGACCTGTGGCACCCTTAGGCACCAAGGAGTCCTGCAAGCCTGACAAAGGGAAGGGCCCTCCTTGGGCAGACTGCAGCAGCACGGTTGGCCAGCCTACATCTCCAGTACCTGGCTCCACCGATCCAAGCCAGGGCTCAGAAGGGCCAGCCCCACACTCAGCCATCGAGGAGAAGGTGATGAAGGGCATTGAGGAGAACGTCCTGCGACTTCAGGGTCAGGAGCGGACGCCAGGCTCAGAAGCCAAGCACCGCAGCACCAGCAGCATTGCCAGCTGGTTTGGCCTTAAAAAGAGCAAACTGCCGGCTCTGAACCGCCGCACAGAGGCTACCAAGAACAAGGAAGGGACTGGTGGGAGCTCCCCACTCCGGAAAGAAGTCAGGACAGACGCCCGGAAGTTGGAGGCTGAGAGTCTCAACATCTCCAAACTGATGGCTAAGGCGGAGGACCTGCGCCGGGCACTCGAGGAAGAGAAGGCCTACCTGAGCAGCAGAGCCCGCCCACGGCCTGCAGGCCCAGCCACCGTGCCCGGCACAGGTCTGGGGCAAGTGCAAGGCCAACTAGCTGGCATGTATCAGGGTGCAGACACCTTCATGCAGCAGCTCCTGAACAGGTAAGGGCCTGGACCAGGTGGGAGATAAGAGTGCTGGGGCTTCCCAGAAGTCAAGGGGAATGCAGTGCCTCTGTGCTGGTGACCTGACCAAGTCGGATGGTTAGGATTCAGAAGTGTGGGGTTTACAGCCCTACCCTCCTCCTCTATGCTGACTGGTGTCAGACTCAGAAAGACTAGCTCTCTTTTGACTCACCTCCCCCCAATTCCTGCCCCCACCCTCAGGTGCCAGTGCACACTAATTGAAGGCTGCTCCTAACCAAGCTGATGGAAGTCTGCCTCGGAGAGGGCAAGGAAAGACCCCCTTGACTCTTGCCACTAAGGGAGTAGTGGTTTAGGGAAGGGGACCCACTTACATTGTTTACTCTTTCTGTTTTTTTTTTGTTTTGTTTTGTTTTGTTTTTCAAGACAGGGTTTCTCTGTGGCTTTGGAGCCTGTCCTGGAACTAGCTCTTGTAGACCAGGCTGGTCTCGAACTCACAAAGATCCGCCTGCCTCTGCCTCCCAAGTGCTGGGATTAAAGGCGTGCGCCACCACCGCCCGGCATGTTTACTCTTTCTAGGCCAGTTGGGTAAAAGGAATGAAGGACTCAGGCCCGGCGAAGGGCTTTAATTTTGAGCTACCATATTCTCAGAAACCCCAGGGACTGTTGTATCTAGTGCCATATGTGAACTGGCCTGCCACTGAGCTAGGGCACGATGACCCTGGGAGGATTTGAAGCTGGGCTCCCACGTTTTTTCTGCCCCTCCTTATTTCTCTGCTTCCCCTCCCCCACCCTGCCCATCATAAGCTTTAGGAGGAGGGGTCATCCATATGGCCATCTCCCCAGGATGGGCAGCAGGAAGTACCTCTCTAGGACCAGCTCTGTTGGAGGGTTCGTGGCTGGTATATTAGTCTATTTTGTATCACTAATTAAATGCATATCTAAGACAAACTATTTTTATAAAGAGTTTCATTTCGGACCATGGTTCTAGAGATCCATGGGTATATCTGGTGATTGCCTTTTGCTTCCAGAGTATCCCAAAGTGTCATGGACTGAGATAGGGAGTGTGCACATGTGACTCTGTTGGTGTCTCCTGAAAGCCACCAGTCACAGTCTGTACCCTAATGACCATGCCTAATACTGGTCACTTCCCGAAAGGTCCTACCTCTAGAAGCATCTTCATCTTTTGTCTGTTTGAAACAGAGGCTCAATATGTAGACTGTCCTGAAACTCCCTGTGTAACCCAGACTGGCCTCAAATTCAGAGCTCCAGCCGAGCGGTGGTGGCACACGCCTTTAATCCCAGCACTCGGGAGGCAGAGGCAGGCAGATTTCTGTGAATTTGAGGCCAGCCTGGTCTACAAGAGCTAGTTCCAGGACAGGCTCCAAAAGCTATAGAGAAACCCTGTCTTGAAAAACAAAAAACAAAACAACAAAAAAAAATTTCACAGCTTCACCTGCCTCTGCCTGGTGCCGGAATTAAGGCATGCAGCACCGTGCCTGACAACGTTTCCATCTTTGTGGATGGGGGTTTAAAATAGGGTTTCCCTGTGTAGCCCAACTATCTTGGAATTCACTTTGTAGATCAGACAGGCCTTGAACTTACAGAGATGCGTCTGCCTATTAAACATGTGTGCCAGCACTGCTACCTGACCTCAATAGGAACGGTGCGTTTCAGCACCTCAAGCCTTGGGAGACACCGATTTCCCTCACGTCCATTGTGCTGTTGTTCCTAGGGTGGATGGCAAAGAGCTGCCCCCCAAGAGCTGGCGGGAGCCCAAGCCTGAGTATGGGGATTTCCAGCCGGTGTCCACTGATCCCAAGAGTCCCTGGCCTGCCTGTGGACCCCGGAATGGCCTGGTAGGGCCACTTCAGGGCTGTGGGAAACCTTCTGGAAAGGTAAGTTCTTAAGCAGAGGCTGCATCAAGGGCCTGACTTCCTGGGCACTTGGACACCGTAGTCTGCATAGGACCGACCACCCAGCCTCCTGTACCCCTAAAGGCACTGTGACTTGGAAGTCACTGGAATGGACACCCATATCTTCTGTACCCACACAGCCCAGCAGTGAGCCAGGTAGGCGGGAAGAGATGCCCTCGGAGGACAGCCTGGCTGAGCCAGTTTCCACCACACACTTTACAGGTCAGCAGGGTCTCCTTCCCTCTTCACTGCCTGTCACTGCAGCAGAGCCAGCAATGCCAGGTCTTGAATGACATCTTGGTGCCCAGCCATAGCTGTTGGGGATGTAGATCTCAGTGGCTGCATAGGAATAATTCTCCCTGCCCTTAGGGGCATTTGTGTTGTGGCAAGCTGAGAGAGAGTGGCAGAGGTGGGGGTGAGTTCTGTGAGGCCATCCTTTGGGGCCAAGAAGACTGGGTGGGGTGGCCTGAAGCTGGGAGAGAGAGCGAAGGGTTGAGTCTGAGCCTCATACTTGTGTGTACTCTCTCCACAGCCTGTGGCTCCTTGACTCGAACCTTGGACAGTGGCATTGGGACCTTCCCCCCGCCAGATCATGGCAGCAATGGAACCCCCAGCAAGAATCTCCCCAAGACCAAGTCATTGCGTCTAGAGCCCCCGCCAGGGGCACCCCCAGCTCGGCCTCCAGCCCTCACCAAAGTCCCTCGTCGTGCCCACACACTGGAGCGGGAGGTGCCAGGCATTGAAGAGCTGCTGGTGAGTGGGCGGCACCCCAGCATGCCAGCCTTTCCTGGACTGCTCACTGCTCCTTCAGGACACCGAAGCCATCAGACCTGTCCTGATGGTGAGTGTCCTAGCAGGCAGTGGACATCATCAAGAGGATGTTTAGCACTGGGCAGATGCAGTCACTTTCCCCTTCTCTTGGGCAGATCCCTGTGAAGATCCAGGCCCTCCCCCACCTGTCCAGCTGGCCAAGAACTGGACCTTCCCCAACACCAGAGCAGCTGGCAGCTCCAGCGACCCCTTCCTGTGCCCACCCCGACAACTGGAGGGCCTGCCTAGGACCACCATGGTAAGCTTCCAGAAGGAAGAAAAAAGGGGTCTGGGGTCGGGAGGGAGTGACACCGGGAGGCAGACGTGTCTGGTAAGGTGCTTACAGCTTGCCCATCCAGGGGAGAGGGCTTCCATTGCTCCCCAGAACCTTGGAAGGATTGTGTATAGTCAGAACGCCAGTCTGCCTCTGTGGCCCTCCTCGGACCAGGTGCATAGGAGATGCCTCACAGCAGGTCCTTCTTCTTTAGGCCCTGCCCGTGGACCGGAAGCAGAGCCTGGAGCCTAGCCACACAGCTACGCCTCAGGGCCCAGCATTTGGGGGCAGTCGTACCCCCAGCACGTCGGACATGGGCGAGGAAGGCAGAGTGGCCAGTGGGGGAGCTCCCGGGCTGGAGACCTCCGAGTCCCTAAGTGACTCACTCTATGACTCACTGTCGTCCTGTGGGAGTCAGGGCTGAAGGACTGCACCTACTACAGTTCCTCCAGAGCTGGGGACCCCAGACTGGGCCTGCTTTCATGCTCCATGCCTCGGAGCCAGTGAGGCTCCATCTGAAGGGACCAAGGAGAAGGTGGATAAGAAGGTGACAGGGGTCCCTGGCATACCCCACTGCTGCTGTGGATGAGACAACCATGCTCAGCTCAGGGAGAGACCTCACCCCTGGTCCCTTAATTTTCCCAGAGTCAGGCTCTTCTCTAAGGGACTGGGGGCCCAGACTGCTTTGTCCCCAGCTCCCACTTTAGGCGGAGCCATCTTGTGGTGCTGGGCTTCCTGCCCACCATTTCTGCCCAACCTGGCTGCAACCCTGCCCCAGAGCCCCCATGGGGTCAATTTTGGAAGCCCCAGGCGTGTGGAGTTTGGGGTTGAGGGGGACAAATTGCCTTCTCTCTCTGCCCTGGTCCTCCCTGCTGTCTGACTGGTGCTGCCTCCCTTCCCCATGTCTTTGGGATCTGTTCGTCTGTCTTCATCTTTGTTTATATATATACATATACATATATATGTATATGTGTGTATATATATGTATATATATATATAAAAGCGCCTGGCCCAGTCCCCACGCTCAACCCGCACTGCAGTTAATTTATCTGTTGTTTAAAGCGGCTGCTCTGCTTCCAGCCTCTGCTTCTGCGGTATCGCTAATAAAATGTGGTGGCCTCTCTCCACTGTGACTGTTGCGTGACAGCGTCTTCCTTTATGCCAGCCTTTCTAGCTTCTATATAGATAACCCCGAGGTGGACAGGTGGGCAGGTCGAGGGGACCCCAGATGCTCTTATGAGGCTGTGTACCTGCCTTTGACCCAGAGAATGTGGCTGGCTAGTCCTCTAGGAGGTGACTTAGGGGTTTGTGAATGAGGCCCTGCTTAGATCTGAGGTTTGAGACTGCCCCCCCAAGGCCTGGGGAGGCACAAGGCTGGGCAGCCGTGGAGAGAGATGGGGAAGAAGACTGATCATGCCTCAAGCCCTCCGTGTGCCAGCTGGGGGACAGGCCAGTTGAAGAGCAGCCTCACTGGCTTTGCACAGAGGGAACGAACCTGGTGGGAATGCTGCACCATGCCGTCTTCCCTCCCTTGAGGCTTGCAGACCATCCCCTACAACTGCAGAGCGGAGACCAGAAGTCAAGGACCATCATCACCAAAGCTGCCATTCTAAAAACTGAATCACTACAAACCACTTCCTCACCTGTATATTAGATTGTGCTAAGCCAGGTGGTCCCGTCAGCTACTTCCCCCTGAAGGTTCTGCAGTCCATCCATGTCTGGCCTATCCCTTCTTTCCCTAGTTAATGTCATCTTTGAAGACATTAACAAGAGCCAGAACAGGGTGATGCTAACAGTTTTGTTTAAGTTTGCCAGCCTTCATGTCCCTGCCTCTTCCTAAGTGGGCTGAAGGAAGTCTGCAGCCTCCTGACTTGTCTCTTGGCCTATTATTGCCTTAAGCTTGATGTATTACATCATTTCCTGTTAGAACTGTCCTGCTCTTCAAGAGGCCATTCCACTCGGGAAAGCAGTTTGGCATGGTGGGCTTGCATCTCATCTCTTTCCCTTCAAAGCTATCCATCCACGATGGATATCCATCAAAGGATCCATCCACGTTCTCACCAGGGTCCAGTCAGTTTGCTCCTGGGCTCTGTTCTTGGGAGTTTGAAAATCCCAGGTACACTTTGGTCCCTGGGCCAGTGTGAGCTGACTGAAGAAATGTCCCAGGACTGCATGGACCATGACGATGCCCAGAGGCAGCTCTTCCCGCCATGGCTCTCCTACCTGATCCTCTGCAGGCTTCTGTACAGAACAGCTGCAGCCCACAGCTGTACTATGCCCACCCCCGATGAGGGCCCAGTTCCAACTGAAACAGTTTGGGGATGAGTGTGTGGGTGCAGTTATTGATACTCCAGGGAACCCAGTTTCTGGGACTTCAAGGAAGGCCTTGGCTAAAAACTTCCAGAACACTTGGTATCTCGGTGTGCAACAGCTGCTCCTAAAGGGAGTGTGACCTCACTCCTAACTCAGGAACAATGGGCAAGTGTTCACCTTCCCATCGCATCGCGCAAATCCTCGACTGGCTCTCCCCAACGTAGGAAGCTCTGCTGCCAGACACCTGCCCTGCCCGCGACCAGCAGGCCTTAGCAAAGGCCTGAAGAAAGACACCACTCACTGCTGCGCTTCCTTTGCAGGCCATCCCAAAAGTGTGGACTGAGCTTTTTCTCAGGGCTGCAGTGGTTTTATTTTCTTTTCTGATTCCTAGCTTTTTTTCCCCACAAATAGTAAGTTTTGTTTCCATTACCAAAAAACAAAGTTAAAAAAAGAAAGTAAGGCTCAGCAGCAAATCCTAGATGCTCTCCTCCGCTAGATCTGCTCTTCCCCCTAGATGCCCTCCTCTCCCTAGATCCCCTCCTCTCCTTAGATCCCCTCCTCTCCTTAGATCCCCTCCTCCCCCTAGATGCCCTCCTCTCCTTAGATCCCCTCCTCCCACTAGATCCCCTCCTCTCCTTAGATCCCCTCCTCTCCTTAGATCCCCTCCTCTCCTTAGATCCCCTCCTCTCCTTAGATCCCCTCCTCCCACTAGATGCCCTCCTTCCCCTAGATCCCCTCCTCTCCTTAGATCCCTCCTCCCCCTAAAAGCTCTCCTTCTAGACTCCCTCCTCCCTCTCTGAGGTACTTCAAGTATATAATCTCTTAAAGACACAAGGTCATGGTAAGTACTTTTTGGCAAGTCTGTGATTTTAGGAGCCAACCTTTTCTTAAAATTTTCTAATTAAAGGCAAACAGGCCAGGCAGTGATGGCGCACGCCTTTAATTCCAGCACTTGAGAGGCAGAGGCAGGTGGATCCCTGAGTTTGAGGCCAGCCTGGTCTACAAATTCCAGGACAGACTGGGCTGTTAAACATAGAAACCCTGCCTCAAAAGAGAAAAGAAAGAAATTTGATCTTAAGAGCTTTAAGATTTTTGTTTGTAGGTTTTTTTACTTGGTTTTTGAAACAGAGTCTTGCTAATGGCTCAGGTTTGCCTCAGCTTTGAAATCCTGCCTCTGCCTCACCAGAGTGAGACTTACAGTTAAGTGTGTATCATTATTAAGTTGAAGTGATGGCATGTTTGAGTGTTTCAAGTGTGGTGCAGTGAACTTTTTCTCTCCTAAACTACTTGCATATGGGTCGCCAGCTTGTTGCTCCACCATCTCAAATACTATAGTGCTTATTTCATACAAACAAGGACATTTTGATATACCAAGACTCCATCAAAATCAGGAGTTAATATTGAGCAAGTCCCCATCCCCCCAGGCCCGGCTTAGGTCATGCACTATAGTACTAGCCAGTTAGGAGGCTAAAGCAGGAAGATCATTTGATCCTGAAAGTTTGAAGCCAGCCTGAGCAACATCTAGACTAATGTCCTGAATAAACAAGCCTGCAAGATGGCTCACTGGGTAAAGGCGCTTGCTACCAAGCCTCATGACCTGAGCTATCCAATCCCTGGAACCCACGTGGTAGCAGGAGGAGACTGATTCCTGCAAATTGTCTCTGACCTCTCTACAACAACATAACTAAGTTAGCTAATTAATTATTTAATCAATTTAATAAAATTGAAGGTCTACTGAAAGAAACGATGAGATATTCCTAGTTTGAGAGGAGGGGACACTAGAAGTAGTCATCTAGTTTAAAAACATGATTGGAGTCTGGCAGTGGTGGCACACACCTTCATTTCCAGCACTTGGGAAGCAAAGGCAGGCAGATCTCTGAGGATAGCCTAGTCTACAAAGCAAGTTCCAGGACAGTCAGGACTGTTACACAGAGAAGCCCTGTCTCAAAAAGCCAAACACAAACAAACAAACAACCCAGTGCCTGGAAAGCTGGTAAGATGGCTCAGCGGGTAAAAGTGCTGATTGTGCAAGCCCAGTGTGAGTTGTGCAAGGAGAGAAGCAACCTCTGAACGTTACCCTTTGACTACCACACACACTGTGGCATGCACATCCACACACACCACAGGTATAGCCATGCTAATAATAAAATCAAGCAGAAGGCGGCGGGTAGAGCTCAGCTGGTAAGTGCCCAGCAGGCGTGGATGAGGCCTTGGGAGTGCATCTAGCATCAGTAGATCTGAGCATGGTACTGCACACCCAGAATCCCAGCACTCGTGCACTGGAGGCAGGAGGCTGGTTGAGGCCTGCCTAGGATAGGAGACACTGTCTCAAAAACAAAGGCTCAACTAGAGAAGGCCCGGGAGGGTCCACTTGAATCTGGGGTTTATATATATGTATCTGTAAGAACAATTAAAGAAACAGGCCATGAATTTGGAAGAGAGCATAGGAAGTCTAGGAGGAAGGAAAGGGTAGGAGGAAATGATGTAATTATAATCTCAAAAATAAAAGATTAAAAAAAAAAAGAAATGCAAGGAAGTAGATGAGTGGAAAGGGAGGCCTAGTAAGTGGCATAGACCAAGGACTTGACACTCAAAGCTGAGGAAGTTTAGGGAACAGAATCTGGTCTTTTTTTTTTTTTTTTGGTTTTTCGAGACAGGGTTTTTCTGGAGCTTTGGAGCCTGTCCTGGAACTAGCTCTTGCAGACCAGGCTGGTCTTGAACTCACAAAGATCTGCCTGCCTCTGCCTCCTGAGTGGAGTCTGGTCTTTGTAAGAACAGAACAGCAGAGCTGGTGATCACAGGACGCTTGCGCGCGCTCACGCGCGCGCACACACACATACACACACACACACACACACACACACACAAGCTTAGTCACTGGGAGGAGAGCGATAAAGGGCCTGAGACTAGAAGGCTCAGTGGTAGCTCTCAGAAACAGCAGCCGAGGAAGGTGCAGGGCAATGGGAGGACCAGGTCATGGGAGTACAAAGCATGGCAGCCGTGTTCAGTTTGCCCGACAGGCACTGCTTGAGCCTTTGATTTCATATCTTGTGGATAGGGAAAGTGGTAAAGACTGGGGAGAAATCACCAAAGATACAGACTAAGGACTTCCAAGGGTTTTCACAGGAAGCTGGAGCCAGTGGAGGCTGGGAGCTAGGAGTCTCTGGCACCCAGCTGCTGGGGAAATGGTTTTGGTGAGTGGGGCTGCTTCTCTCCATAGGTGCAGACACCTGGTTTCGGGACTAGAAAAGGAAAATTGTGGGCTCAATCCAGGGTAGGTATTGCTGAGGAGGGAACTAAGGAGGCCAGTGAAGGGCCAGTGGAAGTGACCTCTCCTGCACAGATAATAAAGAAGAGCAAACACACACCATTTATGATAGGCCAAGCACTACCTCAGCTGTGCATGTGGCTACTTGGCTAACCTTGGATCCAATCTCTTTGTGTGGGTGATCCTGTTACCCTGGTGTGATAAAGACTGGAACACTAAAGGTTAAAGCCTGTCTGTAGAAGAGCTGTGATTTAAGCCCAGACATTCTGACTCCAGAGAACATCAAGACTATAACCGATAACACTTGGGAGGCTGAGGCAGGAGGATGGAGAGTTCCAGGCCACCTGAACTACAAAACCAAAGCCAGACCCTGCCCTGGGGTTGGAGAGATGGATCAGTGGAGAAGATTGAACAAGGCTCTTCCAGAAGATCAAGTTTGGTACCCACATTGGATAGCTCACAGCCACCTGTAACTCTGACTGCAGAGGGACCTGCTATCTCTGGCCTCTCTGGGCATCTACACTGGTGTGCAATCCCTCCCCCTACATACACATACACATAATAATTAATATATATGAGAAAAATGGTCTCAAAAACAAAAATAAGAAAACAACAGAAGGGAAATAACCTTAAAGCTAAGGCAGTACTGAGACTACATATACACACATGTCTACACACACACACACACATACACATATATACACATGCATACACATATACATGCACACACACACACGTGGGTTGTCACTCAGTGGTATGACACTTGCTTAGCAAGAATGCCCTGAGCTTGATCCCTAATGCTGAAAGATGAAGGAAGGGAAGAGAAGAAAACTTGGGCTGGGCTCCTGAAGCAGGTGGAGTATGGGCGAGGAGTGAAGGGGGAGTGAACCAGAAGGATGTCATTTTCCCAACTCATGCCACTGACATGAGACAGAGGTGAAAACTGCCAGAGGAAACTCAGAGGTGAAGTGGCAAGTGCGTGGGCAGGAAGAAGGCAACAAGGGTCTTATGGTGGAAGAGCCATCAGGAAATTAAATTTCAGTCCTTGCCTAGTGAAAGCCAAGCAGGTAGCATGAGATTGCCAGAGTAGGGTGTTTCTCTAAGGTAGGAGAACTCCTTGGGGTACATTTATTTTATTCCTTATCTGTTGTAGGAGGCTGCTTGTTTGTTACCAGCCTCTCAGCCCCAAAATAATCACACAAAATCTGTATTAATTACAACACTGCTTGGCCTATTAGCTTATACATATTTCTAGCTCACTCTTACATCTAATTTAACCCAGTTGTATTAATCTGTATCGCCCATGGCTGTGGCTTACCGGCAAGACAAGGTTCCTGCTCATCTGTTC
>JAQHUG010000417.1:402690-417368 GCA_028555095.1 Dicrostonyx torquatus
ACAACTTGCTATCACTGTCTTTGTTAGGGTTTCCATTGCTGTGAAGACACCGTGACAATGGCAACTCCTACGAAGGAAAACATTTAATTGGGGTGGCTCACATTCAGTTCAGAGGTTCAGTCCATTATCATGGTGGGACATGGCAGTGTGCCGGCAGACATGGTCTGGAGTAGTTGTCTCCTACATCTTGTAGGCAACAGATGCCATTTGAGGACTGGGCAGCATCCTGAGCAAAAAAAATCTCAAAGCCTACCACCCAGTGACACACTCCCTCCACTAAGACCATACCCATTCCAACAAAGCCACACCTCCTAATAGTGCGACTCCTTGAGATTATGGGGGCCATTACATCCAACCCAAAGGGAAGCTCCTCTTCCAGGGCAGAAGCATTCACTGCTCCATGTCTTCCTTACTCTTGATTCTGCCCAGATGAAGCTCCCTTTTACCATCCTCAGATTAGTGCTGCTCAGTCAGGGAAGATGAAAAGGTGTTTTGCTCTTGCAGTTCAGAGATTTTGCTGAGATTGATGTACTTTCCCTCTGACCCAAAAGGCGACTCTCAGCTCAGGACAGAAAGGATGGCAATGCCCCAGAACTCTCTTGCACACAGTAAGACATTAGGGATTCTGGCATCAACTGCCTCTTTTTCCTTTCTGAGCAGACAAGTTACTACTACCTGATGGTGTGACCTTGGAAATAACTGAGCCCATGTAGTAACTGTATCACCTTCTTTGGCTATTAAGACAATAAAACAGGGTCAGTGAGATGGTTTATTGGGTAAAGGAGACCTAAATATAAACCCTGGAGCCCATACAAAGGCAAAGAGAACCCCACTCTACAAAGTTACCCTCTGACCTCCAAATGTACCACAACCCATCCCCAATAATAAATTTAAAATGTTGAAAATGAAGGAAATGTTTAAAATAAAACCATCTCAGGACAGGCACACATGTCTCTGCACAATGCTTGACATCTGTCGGCAGTCAAATCCGGTGTGCTTGTGCCAGGGGAGGATGCTGAGGTTAAGAGCACATACTGTTGTTGCAGAGGACTCTAGTTCAAACCCCAGAACCCACATCAAGCAGTTACATCTATCTATAATTTCAGCTCTAGGAACTCCTATTTTGAAATAAAAAAGTGTGCCTATACCTCCCTTCCATATGAGAATAAAGCTAGGCTTTAGGATGAGCCTTCTTCCAGGGAGGAGGTAGGAGAGGAGCTGTCTCAAGTTGAGAAAAGTGGCTGTTTAGCGGGGACAGTGTATGGTGGTCTAATATGTTCCCCAGGTCCTCAGGGGTAGAATCGTTTGGGAGGCGTGGCCTTGTTAGGAGAGTTGTGTAACTGGAGGTAGGTTTTGCCAGTTAAAATATTTTCACCATTTCCAGTAACTGTCAGCGCAAACAAACCCTTCCTTCTCCATGCTGCCCTGGTCATGGTGTTTTGTCACAGTACAGCAAAGTAACTAATGTAGATGGTGGTTTATGGGGTTCAAATAGATCAACTGTAAGCAACCTGGTTGGGTAAGAGCAACAAAATCCTACTGTCTAGCTAAATCTAAGAGTTTGGCTAGCCAGGGTGAGCAGAGGACTGAGCTCATCTCACAAGCACACTTACAAGGACTTATTCACTGATGCACCTGGAACAGAGCCTGGTCACAGAAAGTGAACTCAAATACTTGCAGGGTAAGAGATCTGCATTCCCCAATCCAGAAGCTGGTGCACATCTTAACTGTGTTGGCTACTACCACCAGCAAAGGTCAGGCTGAGGAGAGAGCTCTGGAGGCTGGGCATGCTGGGGTTCCAGAATGGGAGGCCTAAGTTTGGTCTTTGTGAGGAGCATATAGTTAACTTTCAGCTCCCACCAGCAATATCCCAAACAGTACCCCAGCCCCCAACCAGCCTGCCCTTGATTTAACACACTCAGACATCAGGAAAGGTTAAGGAATTTTCTTTATTTTTTACAAATTAAGACTATGTAGATATATTTTTTTTAATCAAAAACACCTTTGTCTTCACAGTATGAGTTAGAGAATGCAGCCTGAGCTGAAAAAATCAAAGAACTAGGACAGAAAGTGGGAATGACAATGACACCTGTATTAAAACCTGTTAGGCATTTTCTTTAAAAGTAGTTTTATTATCTTATCATTCTTGGCACTGTTTCTAAAGAAAAATTCCTTTATCCCAAGCAAGAAAGCACAAGAGGTGGAGTCTGGCTTCAAGAGGTGGAACTACGTCAGATCCCTAGGGCTTGCTGAGAATCACTGTTCTGGAGAGTGGCTGATGTCCTTAGGTTTAAGTCCAAGCCAGGGCAGAGGCAGCAGGCAAACAGAGCAGCACCCCAGTGGCACTGAGCCACTCTGGGGCACACCACAGCAGAAGCAGTGTCATGGGGCAGTAAACTATGAGCCACTGTGTTCAACTGTACTGGCTGTGAGCAGGGAAAGTCAAAAGCGCCATTCTGCTGGTAATGGGCTCTCAGTGGTTTGGTTCCTTTGAATTGAAACCACAAGTAGCCAGGGCCACGGCAACTCCTGATGGAACCCTTCTGTGCAGACTGCTGGCCCACAGTTTGGTCACCTGTCTTCTGCATAGACCAACAAATTCTAGAAACAGGTCAACAAAGCAAACTAACTAAAGTGCATCTGTAGATGAACATTACCTACTGCCTCAAATCTCTGGCCTGACTCCCTAACACTGTCCAGGCAGACAGACACAAACGCACTGAAGAGCTGTTAGGAGTGCCACCTTCAAGTTACCGCAGTCAAGACCCCCTGCAAGGAAGTGCTCGGCGGGTGGAGACTTGTCCCTTGCTGCAGTCCTTACAGAAGCTAACAATTAGCCCTGAGGCTCAATCATTCCTCTTTCCTATCCTTCCCCCAAGATTTATCCACAGTCACCTAGTGGATGCCAATCAGTAACAAAGGTAATTTTAAAAACCAACAACAACAAAATCCAATAGGGATACTTGAAAAATGTGACCTCCCTTGCCATACATGCTCAGAGTGCTTCATGGGTGCCTGACAACAGCCACCCTTCCCACCCCACAGATGGAAAGCAGGTCAAGTCCCTAAGGGCCACTCGGGTGGGAAAGGGAACACCCACAAACCCACATTCTCCTCATCATGGCAAGGTGGAAAGGCATTTGCCAGACCAATTCAGGCAGAGGAGGCAGAAAGCACCCACCAGAGCCTCTGGCAAGCTGACAACTCAGGACAGGTGAGATCCTTTTCAAGGCAAACATGCTGCCCAGTCTCATTGGACTGTGAAAACCAAACGCAAGGGCCAAAGAGGCTCCAGCAAGAGTCCAGGAGGGTCCATCTGCGGAGGTGTGGCAGGAAGGCAGACATCTGCTCCTTGCTCCTCATCTTGGCGTACTGGCTGCCTGAGCAGAGCAATAGACTATGGATAGGTTGACAGAAAAGGGAGCGTGGAAACCTCAGGAATGTAAAGCCAAACTCCAAACTATATTCACTAATCAGTTTTTTGATCAAAAAATTCAAAATAGAGAAAACCACAAAGTACAAAAGCTTTTCTGATGCTTTTCATTATCATAGAACACGACACCTGTAATGTGTGCGGAGACATGAAGGGTGGGAAGAGGCGTTGAGCTGGGAGGCCAGGGGCCAAATCACTTCTTTTCTTTCTTCTTGTCCTACAAATGAAGAAAAACCACCTAAGTACTTTACCCCTGACATGCAAATCCAAATGAGTGAGTGCTGGCAAAGGACGTGAAGGATCTGGACAATGAAAAGGATGAGAAATGCTTGAGTGAACTGAGTCCTCTCAACTTAGGTGCAAGCCCAAGACAGAAAAGAAACAGAGTTCAGCAGCTAAAAAGAACAGTGTTATTTCCACGGTGTTCAGTCCAACTGTGGTACAGCCCAAACAAAACCACAATCCTACCCTGTCACTGCCCCCAGCACTCACTTCACTTGTACTCCTGAGTCAGACTGATAAAGGAAAGCTCATAGGTTCATGGTTTCTCTGCTGCTGGACTAGACTGATTATTTTTTTGGGGGAAATTAAGATTAACAAATGGATGGAACTGGAGAGATGGCCCAGCAGTTAAGAGCATTGGCTGCTCTTGCAGAGGACCTGGGTTTGATTGCCAGCACCCACACAGTGGCTCAGAATTGTCTCCTGGGATAATTGTCTGTAACTGCAGTTCCAGGGGATCCAATGCATGCAATATACATGCATACATGCAGTCTTCCCCAGTCCCTTTCTGAGTCCTCACGATCCCTGCTGCCTTACTCTCTATAAGTGCCATCTGCCATTTGAAGTTCATCTCCAGGATTAGTTACAATGTAAGGATATTGTTTTTACTTGGTCTTTTTTTCTTTGATAGCATAGACTTTGGTTCCCCTCTTGAGGGGCCTGCCTGCCTTTCACACATTTTTTTCCCTACACAGTGAATGACCAACTTCAAAGTCTCATATTCACACAAACGTGAGCAAGAGCTGCCCTCTCATGTGCAGGCTGTGGACTCACTAACCTTCTCATTCAAAGCCAGGATCATCATGAGCTTCCTGAAGAGTGTAACAAAATCTAGGAAGAGGTCAACGCAGTGCCTGAAAGAGAAGAACAAGTTCACTCACAGTACCTCCCACTTCCTTCCCCAGGAAGCCCTAGTGCCCACCTGCGAGTCACTCCCCTCCAACACTCCACCCCCACAAGAAACAGTCAACTCAACAAATCTGGTGTGGGAGGTCCTTCTGTCTTATGTGTTGCTTTCATTGGTTAATGAATAAAGAAACTGCCTGGGCCTGTTGATAGAGCAGAATCTAGGTAGGCGGAGAAAACTAGACTGACTGCAACAGAGGACACCATGGAGTCGCCGCTGGAGATAAATATGCTGAAACTTTGCTGGTAGGCCACAACCTCATGGTGATGCCCAGATTAATAGAAATGGGTTAATTTAATATGTAAGAGCCAATAAGAAACTAGAGCTAATGGGCCAAGCAGTGATTTAATTAATAGTTTCTGTGTGGTTATGTTGGTTCTGGGCGGCCAGGATGAACAAGCAGCCTCCTCCAACTACACAAATCCGTGAGGACCAGGAGACCAGGCTTTGTACTGAACAGAGACGAAGTCGGAACCTGGAACTACTAAGTACCAGTGACCAATGATGAGACCATCATCTCATTGTTACCACTGAAAACAGAGTAAAAGAGAAAGCCCCTTTACTCCTGGATGCCTGCAGATGGAAGATGTTAAAACTGCCATGTTGGAGTCCTAAGCGTGTCTGGAGTGCTTGCCCAGCACTGGTAGAGCCCTGTATCTAATTCCCAGCATAAACGGCTATCGTGCATGCCTATAATCCCAGCACTCGGGAAGTAAAGGATCACAAGCTCAAGGTCATCTTTAGTTATACAGTGATTTCAAGGCCAGCCTGTGCTACATGAGACCTTGCCTTTTAGAAAAAAATGAACAAACTTTCACATGTATGTAGAGAGCCATGGAATGGAACAGTTTGTGTCAACCTTCAATGCAGACCAGTTCTCACACTCACCAGATGTAATCCTTATCTCCATTTTCAGCCTTCTCAATAATGAGCTGAGTATCAAAAAGGACAAAGCCACACATGACCAGCAGCCCCATATACAGGTTTGCCTAAGAAAAGAAAGAGACAGTTACATGTGGTAGATATAGTAGTGGGGAAAACTCTACTTCCTGCCTCTTACCCCTTTGAAAACATAACTCAGAAGACTCAAGACACAATTCTATTTTCACTCATTCAGGTCACTAATCTAGACTGAGAGAAACACTCTCTGAGCAACTCGATGCTCCTCAGCAGTGTCTAATCATGGTGGGAGGCCATGTCTTCTGAAGGTCCTCAAGGTCTGTAGGGCACTGTCCAAAGACAGTGAGGGTTCTAGAGAAGACACCTTTATTTGTTTGGTTTTTGGAGACAGGGTTTTTCTGTGTAGCTTTGAAGCCTGTCCTGGAACTTTCTTTGTAGACCAGGTTGGCCTCAAACTAACAGATCTGCCTGCCTCTGTCTTGGAATTAAGGTGTGTGCCACCATGCCTGGCTCCTTTTCTAAAGATTCATTTATTATACACAGAATGTTCTGCCAGTGTGTAGCCTAAATGCCAGAAAAGGGCACCAGATCCCACTACAGATGGTTATGAGCCACCATGTGGCTACTGGGAATTGAACTCAGGACCTCTGAAAGAATAGCCAGTGCTCTTAACCTCTGAGCCACCTCTCTAAGCCGAGGAATCACCTCTTTTGACTTAGAACAAATAGAAACAAATGATTGCTGGAAACTGTATAAAAATCTCACCTGGAATAGCCAAATGGATCCAAAGAAAAGGTTCCCCAGGGAGGACAAGAACATGAGGCTCATGGCTGACATCAAGATGCCTAAGAAGTAAGAGAGGGCAAACCTTGTCATGAGAAAAGTCAAAGCTGGGCAAAAACAATCCCATTAAGATCATTTCTAACTGTCTCCCCAAATGAAGGCTTTTAATTTCAACCTGAGTCACCAGAGACTTGAGGTAGAAAAGGCAGCCTACTGACAACTCTACCAGAGCAGAGCCCAGGGCTTGTTTTCCAGTCCATACCTCCCAAAAACAGGTAGCTCCGGCGCCTGGCGTAGAGCGCACTCAAGCTGAAGCAGGTGAAGATCATGGCCGTGCCCATGAAGGCAGTGGGGAGGATGCTGTGAAAAAAAAAGGCCATGAGGGAGAGCTCCAACTATGTGGTCTGTTTAGAGGGCATATTCATAAACACAGTAAAACAGTTACCTGGGATTGATAGCAATGCATAGCTCCAAAGCAGGGCCCAGGCCAACTCCTACAAAACAAACCCCAGAACACAAATTACCATGATTCTGATCATAGGCATGCATTCTCATTAAACAAAACAAAACAAAAAAAAAATCTGGGCGGTGGTGGCACACATCTTTAATCCCAGCACTTCAGAGGCAGAGGTAGGTGGATCTCTGTGAGTTTGAGGCCAACCTGGTCTATAAGCTAGTTCCAGGACAGGCTCCAAAACTACAGAGAAACCCTGTCTTGAAAAAAAAAAAAAAAAAAACCAACACAAAAAACCCAAACAAAACAAAGGAACCAAACCAATTCTTCTTTTTTTTTAAATATTTTTTTATTATGTATACAATATTCTGTTTGTGTGTATGCCTGTAGGTCAGAAGAGGGCCCCAGATCTCATTACAGATGGTTGTGAGCCACCATGTGGTTGCTGGGAATTGAACTCAGGACCTTTGGAAGAGCAGACAATGCTCTTAACCACTGAGCCATCTCTCCAGCCCCCCAAACCAAGTCTTTACTCTACCCTTTCCTTATTTTCAAGAGAATATATAACTGAGTTAATTAATAGGTATATCAGTCCTCTTAGCAGAAAACCATGGATGTTTTAAGAATAAAAATGAAAAACAACACAAAAGCAGAAATGTCAAATGTCATGTGTCCTTGAGGCTGTAATGCGGCCAGACCTGGGACAGTAGGAGGACAGAAACAAAGCCTGGCAGCCAGTGACCTCCCAGTCCTGCAGTGAAGGGCAGTCAGACCAGTTTTTCGGGGTGATCACATGGTGACAGGCAAGCAACCCAGCATGTTTTCTACTCTGGCTATTTCTTCCCTGATAATCCTCCAACACCTCCAATTAACTAGTGTTCCCTGAGCCAAGTCTTAAGTCCTAAATCTCTTCCTTTCTAAAATTTCCTTAACACTGTACAGAAGAAACAAACCCGTGCATTTTAAAGTACTTTATTATATGCCTCCAATCTGTTTCCTTCAATGAGAATTCTAAAAGAGATGAATTTGTTTCTTTGTTTTTGTTTTTTGAGACAGGGTTTCTGTATAGCCCTGGCTGTCCTGGAACTCCCTCTGTAGACCAGGCTGGCCTTAAATTGAGAGATCTGCCTGCCTCTGCCTCCCAAGTGCTAAGATTAAAGGTTTGTGCCACACCCAGCAAGAAATGAACTTTTAACCAGACTCTTAGTTCATGTCTATAATTTAAAAAGTCATGGACCTCATTTGAGCCACACCTATTTTTAGGTCATAGTTGCTAGCTATCAAGTACTAGTTAGAAGGTACTTAGCTCTATATGCAAGACAGGAACAGTCCATATGCAACAAGGAAGCAGTACAAAGCAAAACAAAAATGCGCAAATATGTGTGACTGACTGATGGATAACTGACTGGTGGGTACAGATCAAGGAGACCAGAAAAGAGAAATCACAGCAGTGTGATAGAATTTAGGGAAACTCTACAGAGAGAACTGTTTTTAAAGAATTGTACACAGAAAAAAACAAACAAAAAACCACCTATTCCGTCCCCAACAACCTCTTCACATACCTGTGAGGAAAGCAAAGCCAGCAAGAAGTCCCAATCTTTTTTGCTCAGTTTCATGACTATGAGGTGTTGCCATCAGCCAGATCATCAAGCCCAAAGAGCCGAAGGCAGAAAGCAGGCCAGCCTGTGAGAGCCAGTCACAAACACTTCAAAGTTCATGTTTACTAGGTTCAAATACTCATCTGAAATTTCTAACATTTGCTTTTTAATCCCGAGGCAGAAGAAAAGGTAGTATGTTCTGAGAGAGAAGCGAGGAGAGAAACCAGAGGCCAGGAGGTGAGGGCTACGACCATGACCAAAGGCCTTCTGTGATCCTTCAATTACAGAACTACTAAGTCAAACAGAAAAGGCGAGCCAAACAGAAAAGTGCTAGAAGCACACTGTATCTGTAGGACAGAGAAATACAAATAAACAAAACAATACCAGTTGACCTAAGTTATTTGATCCCTAGGACCCAAGTGGTTAAAGAAAACAACATGTGCACTGTGGCACACCCAGGCTCACCCACGAGCACAGGCACACAGGACTGTGGAAGGCTGGGGAAGGGTTTTTTTAAAAAGAGGCTTGTACTCGGATCCTGCCGCCTTTGTTGCCATGCTGGCAGTATAGACGCACACAATGTTATCTGGCTTCTAGAGGTTTAAAATCACTCAGTTATTTTTGAATTTCCTACAGTAACATTACTTTTCTAACAAAAATAAAAATTTTAAGGGGAAAACCCACCCACAGGTGTTAGGAGGAAATTACTGAGGCTAATCATGGGCACTGAAGTTCCTGCGGTTAAAGAAAGGTACAGTTCCATTCTTACCACTGAGAGCAGTTAAAAGGTTACACAGTTATTAACTGGATGTGAATTACAGAGTGTTCCTGGGAGGATAGAGAGAGGTTTCTGCACCTCTCTGGTCACATTTTCACAAAATGACAAACACATAACCTTACTTTATGTGTTGCTTTTTAAGGCATGTATTTGACATACACTGTTGATTCACAGAGCCGCTAAGATAAGCACATTTTCTCCCTGAAGTAAATCAACCACCATATTAAGACAGTACTTAAGCACCATGCCATTTTTGACAAAATCAGGAACAAAACCACAGAACAGGGCAGGTCACAATGGTGTACACCTTTAACTGCAATGCAGCAATCAGAACGTCCAGCCAGAACTACATAAAAGCCTAGCTAAAAGTATAAACCAGGCTGGCGTACAGCTCAGAGGTAAGAAGCATGTATGAATCTGGGTTCAATCCCTGGCACACAAAAAAGCACAAAGGTGGTACTGGGCCCGTGAAAGTAACACGTGAGTGAAGAAGCCCGATCCTAACCTCCACTGAGCATGTTGTGAAAGATGAATCTAAGTTTTCACTACTTTACAAGTTTACAAAAAGTGCTAAACAGTGATTATTGAGTAGCTGAATCCCCAAATGCAAAAAGTCAGTATGTATTGAGAACTAAGTGCATTTTACATTATTTCAAACAAACAACAAAAATGCAAAAATAACACAAAACCAGAAAAACAAAAAGACCCAGAACCTGCTTTGAACTCAAGGATCAGTTCTGAGTGCCAAAAGCAATTTTTCATACAACTCTTGGCAGGAGAGGCCTGAACAAAAGGACAGTTCATTACAGTGGCAAATGTCAACACAAATATACCTCTGTGTTTATGCTAAAAACAGCCGCTCTGAAGTTTGGTGACTAGGGAAACTTAAAACTTTTTGATTATTCTTTAAATAAAAATAAAAAATGAACCTTCAACTTCTGTCAGTAAACTTAAACTTTCCTCCCTAGACCAATAAGTTGCTGAGGGCTTCTCCCAGTCATGAACATAATGAAATGGGTCAAATCAACCTTGCCTAATCTGACAATTAATTATATAACTGGTATTTTGTTCCAAGCATTCCACAGTCAATGAGGCAACAAAGAAGAAAAGGTGGGACAGGCACGATGTCATAGAGTGCCAGCACCTGGTTCACGTCTAAGGATGGGGTCTTGTATGTCAGCCAGCATCAGCTGAATACCTTTAGGGCCAAGTACCCAGTGGAAGAAATTCCTATGTTCAGTTTCCAAGAGAGGAACAGTTGCCAGAAAAAGTTAATGGTTTAATGATGTCTGGCTGAGTTCTGATATTAAACTACTGATAAGAATATCACCGAGGGCATAGAAATAGGCTACCCTGTTAAGCTGTTTTCTTCCTAATGGAGTTTGTGCCACCGCCCCCAGAGAAACGTGTTCTTACCTGAATGAAATGTGTGACCACATGGACATAGGCCCCGGCCGCCGCCACAAACATACAGAGTGCAAAGCTGGCATACACCTTCTTTAGGTGCTGCTGTGTCGAGGGAGTTCTAGAAAAGAGTGTTTATAGCACATCATGTCTGGACTTATCTCTTAGCTACCAATCATTTCTCTGTAAAAAGTTATGAACAGTTTGAGATACTTTGGGGAGAACATATTATAATAAAAAAAGAGTATTTGGAAAATGGGTTAACAGAACCTGCTAGAGAAGAGCCCAAATCCCAAACATATGAGCAATCAGTGCCCAACTGAACAGATGACTCGCTGGTGATTACAGCAGCCCTGATTTGGCTGCTCCTGCTAGGCTTCGCAATCTAGCCAATTTGTTTATTGTCACCTATAAAAGTTATCCAACTAAGAAAGGAAACTAGCTGTGACAAGAAATGCAGCAAGGGATGATGGTCAAGGTTAAATCACTTACATATGGGAAAATTTTAAGAGGGCATCAAAGTTGATCTTCCGATCAAATATGTTCATGGTTCCAAAGTCTGCTCAGCACACCTGATAAGAAGGAAGAAAAGATAAGATTATTTTATAGACACTGGGACACTTAAGAGCACAGGTATATTAAAAAAAAAAAAAAAGGCAGTAAACAAGCTTTGGAAAATTAAAAGTCCCCATCAACTCCTTTAAAAAAAAAGTCCTTTAAAGACAAAAGATATAAAACCATCTCCTCTTCTCTCCAAAACTACTATCATTTGATTTCAATTATTTTAAAGGGTACTTACAATTTTTCAAGGACAGATTTTTGTCTTTTAAAAAGATAGTTTACACTGGGCAATGGTGGTGCACGCCTTTTTAATTCCAGCACTCGGGAGGCAGAGGAAGGCCTATAATTGAGGCCAGCCTGGTTTACAGAGCAAGTTCCAGAACAGGTTCTAAAGCTACAGAGAAACCCTACCTTGAACACCCCTCCCTTACCAAAAGATAGTTTACAGGAGAATTTTTCAATTAGAAATCTAGTTCAAAGAAATTGAGTTTTGTTTGTTTGTCTGTCTTTACTGAATGTGTGACAAGGAGGTCAAAGGACAACTTCTGGGAGTTAGCGCTCACCTTCCACAGATGGTACTTACTCGGTGTTGGGGTTGAACTCAAGGTTCACATAGCAAGGGCTTCATCTACCTTGGAACAATTATGTCACTGCTTCAAGATACTAGAGAATCAATTCTCTCAGAAAAAGCACCTCAGCCAGGTGGTGGTGGCATGTCTTTATTCCCAGCACTCAGGTAGCAGAGGCAGGCGGATCTCTGTGAGTTTGAGGCCAGCCTGGTCTAGAAGAGCTAGTTCTAGGTTAGGCTCCAAAGCTACAAAGAAAGCCTGTCTCGAAAAATCAAAAGAAAAAAAAAGTAACTCAAAGATGATTAAAAAAAAAAAAAAAAAGGCTATTTATTTATTCCTTTCAGACATGGTCCCACTATGTAAGCCCTAGCTGGCCTGAAATCCACAGCAAGTTGCTGTGGAGTGCTGGGGTGAAAGTGTGGCACCACCCAGGAATGGAGTCAATCCTTGTTCTAGGGCAATTTACAATAACACATTTATAAAACTCAATGGAAAATCACAATTTTTAAAATTTCTGTATCTCCATGAACATAAAGTACACAAGGAAGAATTTTGTTGTTTTTTATAGTATTAGAACCTTTAAAAATGTTATTGTTTTACTTTTGGGTGTGTGTGTACATGTACACCTGAGCATCACATGCATGTAGTCCAAAGAAGCCACAAGAAAAGATCTGATTACCTGGAACTGTAGTTGTAGGAAATTTGTGACTCACCTGATATGGGTGGTGGGAACCAAACAGATCCTCTTTAAGAGCTGCAAGTGCTCTTAATTGCTGAGTCACCTCTCCAGCTCCCTCTAAATCATTTGTCTAAGACTTAGACTTACTAGAGTCTCTGACTAGACTGGATCTCATTACATAGACCAGGCTGGCTGGCCTCAAATTTAAGAGATCTGCCTGTCTCTGCTTCCTGAGTGCTGGGATTAAAGGCATGTACCACCATGTTTAGGCTCCCTTGGAAGCATTCCTATATAAAGATTGCAATCATATAAATATTCCCTCTGTATTTTTTTTTTAACCCAAGACAGGGTTTCTCTGTACCTTTGGAGCCTTCCTGGAACTCACTCTGTAGACCAAGCTGGCCTCAAACTCACAGAGATCCGCCTGTCTCTGCTTCCTGAGTGCTGGGATTAAAGGTGTGCGCTACCACCACCTGGCCTTCTATATATATTTTTAAAAAATATTTATTTATTATGTGTACATATTCTGTCTGTATGTATACCTGCAGGCCAGAAGAGGGCACCAGACCTCATTACAGATGGTTGTGAGCCACCATGTGGTTGCCGGGAATTGAACTCAGGACCTTTGGAAGAGCAGGCAATGCTCTTAACCACTGAGCCATCTCTCCAGCCCCCGCCTTCTATATTCTTTTCAAAATCTGTATGTATACTTGTATGTGTGCTCTCTCAATTGTAATATGTGCAGTTGTGGATATGTGCCCGCCACAGCACGCATGCTGAGGTCAGGAGAGGTCTTGGTCCTCACCTTCCACTTGAGACAGTCAATTCACTACTGTACGTGTCAGGCTAGCTGGCTTGTGAGCTGCTAGGGATTCTATTGTCTCTGCCTCCTATCTCCCTGTAGAGCACTGGGATCAAATATGGGAGCCATCATGCCTGGCTTTTACATGGATTCAGAGGTTCAGGGCCTTAACATTTTCATGGGAAGCATGAGCCGTCTCACCAACCCACTTGATATTCTCCTCTTAGATTCCTTAAATATTAGTATCTGTCTTTTTTCTCTCCTCCACATATAACAATATTTAATATAAAGATTAAAATCTTTTTCTTAAACTGTGTAGACAATGCTCTAATACTTAAGTGTGTATATCTGGAAAACACTCATCAAAACCAGAAGATTATGATACAATGTTATCACCCAATTTACAGACCTTATTCAGATTTCCCCAACAGTTCCAAAATGTCAGACAGCATTTTGGAACCAAAGCAGGACATCTACCACCCCCTTTCCACTGTGACCCTCACGAGCCTAATATGTGGGCAGTGTAACTCCCCCCACACCAGAAATTTTAAAGCAAACACAAGACCCAAGCAAACCATATCCAGTTTCTTCTATCTCACATGCAATCCCAAATAAACACATCTAGTCTAAGAACTAAGATCTCATCAAGAGTGTTCAACTTTCCTAAATACACACACACACCCCAGTCTTACTAAACACACAATGCCCACTCTACTCCCAATCTACCAAAGAGGGTGGGCAAACAATCATTAGCCTGCAATCAAAGTTACAGTCCTAAAGTCACAAAGATGCAGTTTGGGTACAGGCTGGCCTTCTCAGACCACTTCTTTTCTCACCCCTACTTACCCTGACTCTTGTTAGTTCAATTCAAGAACAGATCTGATGAGAAGTGCAGACCCTACCAGAGCTGCTGCTCTCCTCTCCAGTCACTGGTTTCTGCGCCCGCTTGGTCTAGATGGTGCAACTATTGCAGGCTGTTGCAAGGCCAAACAGTCTTCCACAACCATGATGATGCATTCTCCAGAGAGCACACTTACAGGATGGTACAATCCAGCAACTGGAAAGTGTCTTTAAGGCGTCCATTAACACTCCTAATGATGTCCCCAGAGAGCACTTGCAACCTCCACAGCCAGGTTTCTCAGCACTCACAGTACAAGTGCTATACTACCTCTTGCTTCCAATTTCAATCAGCAATAGGGGGAGGAGGCCTTAAATACCCAGGGGGTTGTTAGTCAGAAAGGGGCAATACTCATGTAACCAGACCCTCTGAGAAAAAACTGTGAGAGCACAATGACAGAACTCTTTCCCAGTTTGCTCTCTGACATGTTCCAGAAGGTACTGACTGCCTCCTTCTGGAGCTTTCAGTTGATACAAAAAAAAAAAAAAAAAAAAAAAAAACAGGGGTTGGAGAGGGCTCAGCAGCTAAGACCACTGGCTGCTCTTTCACAGTACCAGGTTCAATTCTAGCACCCACATGGCAGCTTACAGCTAACTCCAGCTCCAGGGGATGTAGTGCCCTCTTCTGAAC
>JAQHUG010000417.1:419114-433997 GCA_028555095.1 Dicrostonyx torquatus
ACATACCAATCCCAGTTCCCACTCCCTCCCCTCCTCCAGCTCCCATCACCCCCCACCCACCATCCACTTCTGAGAGAGGGTGAGGCTTCCCATGGGAAGTCAACAAAGTCTAGCACATTGCTTTGAGGCAGTACCAAGCTCCCCCCCCGCCCCCGCCACCACTATATTTAGGCTGAGCAAGGTATCCCTCTAAAAATAATGGGCTCCAAAAAGCCAGTACAAGCAATAGGGATAAAATCCTAGTCTCACTGCCAGTGGCTCACAGTCTGCCCCAGCCAAACAACTGTCACTCACATTCAGAGGGCCTAGTTTGGTCCTATGCCGGTTCCCCCGCTGTCATGCCGGAGTTGCTGAGCTCCCATTAGTTCAAGGTAAGCTGTTTCAGTGGGTATCCCCATCATGGTCTTGGTTTTTTTGTTTTAAAAGATGCAGTGCTTTATGTTTTTTGCCAAGGGGAAAAAAGAAATATTGGACTGGAGATAGAGTTCAGTGATAGAACACTTGCCTAGCACAAGTGAAGCCCTAGGTTCAGTCTCAGACACTACAAAAATAAGCATCATTCCAGTGTATATGCAGGGTCCAAATTGCTCCAAAATTCACTGTAATATATCTGACACACAACTAAGACTATTACAAAAGTCAACAAGTCAGGTATGGTGATACACCTCTGTAATCTCAAGACTTCTCAGGATAAAATTAACTTTGAGGGAAGCCTGGCTATATAATGAAACATAATCTTAAAATCATTGGTCTATCTCATCATAAACTCTAATTCATACAGAAACTTAGAAACAGATTCCTAGTAATAGAAATACTCAACTATGAAACAGTTGAGGGATTATTCACACAAAATTAAATGGCACTGCCTTCCAGGGCATTGGGGAATCTGCTCAGACTGCATGTATAAAAGAAACATTATCATACGTTTCAATTACAACCAAAATCCTTTGACTCTGCACCTCATTTTATGGCCTATCTTTAAGGCAGCAGGAACTCCAAATATTAACAGAACCTATCAAAATTTGTTATGCATATATTGCTAGTTTGGTTGAAGTGACAGGGATAGCTTCCTTCACTAAAGCCACCCCAAGTTACCAAACAAAAAGCAGGAACTGAGAGGAACACAACTCATCCCAGCATAGAAGGAAGGCTGAAACAGGGTGGGAGTTCGGCAGGCCCTGCCTTTCACAGTGGAGACCACAAGGCCACCCCCAGTAGAGGGCATAGTTCAGTGACAAAGCACTTGCTGAGTTGATCAAGGCCCTACAATCAATCCTCAGGACTCAAACACACACACACACACACACACACACACACACACACACAAGCACATGCATGCACAACAAAAACTCCCAAATTTACTGCATAGTTTCACCATGACCACCTTTAGCTTGGCAGGATAAAGTGTAGCCTGCCTCATTAAATCCCGTTTCCATTCCAGGGATCCTTCTTACTCTTGTCCTAAAACAAAACATTATTATCTAATAGCGGTCATGCGTTCAAAGCATGCACGCACACACACAAAACCAGCAAGCACTGGGAACAGCTCAGTCATAGAATGCTTTCATAACATGTAAAAGGTCCTACCCACCACTGGAAAAAAAAACTGTAATTTTATTTAAACACATATAGTAAATACAGTACAAATGAAATATGCAGAAGCCTCTAAATCCTACTCCAGACAGAAAGCATCACAGCTGAAAACTACAGGAGTTGCCTCAATGTACACAACCTAACATGAACGACAAATGCTATTTATCTACACATTAGAAGCCGGGCGGTGGTGGCGCACGCCTTTAATCCCAGCACTCGGGAGGCAGAGGCAGGCGGATCTCTGTGAGTTCGAGACCAGCCTGGTCTACAAGAGCTAGNGGGAGGCAGAGGCAGGCGGATCTCTGTGAGTTCGAGACCAGCCTGGTCTACAAGAGCTAGTTCCAGGACAGGCTCCAAAGCTACAGAGAAACCCTGTCTCTAAAAACCAAAAAAAAAAAAAGATACACATTAGATACTAGATGGTGAACTACTCTGTTTTACCCTCCTATAAACTAGCTATCTTGTAAACCTTCAACTATCTTGATTGCTCTCCATAGGGGACCAAATTGGTAAGTAAAGGAAAAACAAAAACCCAGGGCTGATGACTGATTAAATGTGCTTACTGCCAAACCAGACAAACTGAGTTTGATCCCCTGGATCCACATTTAAGAGAACTAACCCCTGAATGCTGTACTCTGACCTCTATACACATGCTCCCCCCACCCCCACAGTAAATGTAATTTTTTTAAAAAAATGTATTTATGTGAATTGGTGTGAGGGTATCAGATCCCCTAGAACTAGAGTTACAGACAGTTGTGAGGGGCCAAGTGGGTGCTAGGAATTGAACCCAGATCTTCTGAAGAACAGCCAGTGCTTTTAATGCACGAACCATCTCTCCAGCTCCCAGTAGAAGTAATTTTAAAGGGTGGGGCAAGACTGTCTCTTCTGAGAGTTTTCAGCCTCCATACATACACGCCCATCCTCAGTATGGTGACACTGCAGGTGTAGCTCTAAGCAAGCCATAGCACCCACAGAACCACAGCAAGCTTCTGGCACTAGACTTCGCTCTGCTTCAGTCTCATCATTTCCCAACCAGTAACTACAACACTCTTTACTTCATGGGGTTGACTGTAAGTGAGACAGTGCAGCTAGGCGCTTAGGACAAGCTCACTGCATGCTCACCAAAAAGTCTGGCTTTAATAGACTTCTATTTAAGTCTGATTTACATAGATCATGTAAATTGTTTAAAAATACATGACTCGCAAGGCGGTGGTGGTGCACACCATTAATCCCAGGCTCAAACAGGCAGATCTGTACGAGTTCAAGGCCAGCCTGTCAACAAGAGCTAGTTCTAGGACAGCCAGGGCTGTTACACAGAAAAACCCTGTCTCGAAAAACCAAAAAAAAAAAACATAAACAACCATAACTCTCATCAACTGCATTATGAAGGTTTAACACTTCTCTATGAAGAAAGTGAAGGTAAATAGGTAAGGAGGAAGTCTAAGAAGGATCCTGATAAAGCCATAATGGCATACCTTCCCTCTAACCCAGAGGGCCACGAGGTGCTTTAACAGCCTAGTGATAAGCTGCCATGGCAGAGTTTGTTCAAGTCAACTTCATTATTAGCTTGATACTTTTGCTACTCTAGGAGCTGGTCAGCTCAGTTTCAAGTGAGGGCTGGGCCTACATCATAGGGAGACCTGAAGCCACAGAGCTCTCTTAACTTGACCCCAAGTCCCTGGGCCTTATAAGCTATCAGAGCATTTATCTCTGGAGATGGCTGTCTCAGTTATTACTAAAGGAATCCACTGTCAATTCTTTTGAGACAGGGTCTCTCAAAGTATCCCTGGTCATTCTGAAACGCTATGGAGACCAAGCTGGCCTTGAACTCACAGAGATCTGGCTGCCTCTGCCTACTGAGGGCTGGGATTAAACCTGTGCACTACTACACTTGGCTCAAATTTCTTTTTTTGAACCAAATCTGAAACGACTGAATCTTCCTTTCTAAAGCCATACCTCTTTGACAGAAGTGAAGCCTAAGAAGTTACAATATCCTAAACACATCATCTTCCATTAGAAACCAGTAGTCCTTCCCCCACTAATACCTTTTTTATCTCCCCAAAAAGAAAAAGCATAGGGGCTGGAGAGATGTTTCAGTGGCTGTTCTCCCAGAGGACCCAGACTCAATTCCCAACACCCACATGGCAGGTCACAGCTGTCATTAACTCCAAGATTTGACACCTCCACACAAGCATACATGCGGGCACAAGAACAATGCACATAAAATAAAAATAAATGAATTATTAAAAAAAACAAGCATAAGAGTCTTATAATTTCAACATTCCTTAGCTAGCCACTCAGAGTGGAACATACTCAAATGCAATCCAGTCTCTATAGCCTCTTTCTGGTCTTGAATACTGTTTTTGGGTATTTCATGTGTGCACCATGAAATTTGGTTAGAAACTTTAGGGGAGCCGGGCAGTGGTGGCGCACGCCTTTAATCCCAGCACCTGGGAGGCTTTGGAGCCTACGCTGGAACTAGCTCTTGTAGACCAGGCTGGTCTCGAACTCACAAAGATCCACCTGCCTCTGCCTCCCGAGTGATAGGATTAAAGGCGTGCGCCACCACCACCCGGCCAAAGAAAATCTTAGAAGTGAGAACATTGTGAGTGGTTTCCCCAAAGGAGATTAATACCCATGGGTAGTTTATGAAATAAAATGAAACTCTTCAAGTCAGTACATTATCTCCAATGATAATAAGTATCAATTTTATTCCTTCTAATGTGCAGGAACAGAGTCCAAGATGGTTGAATTAAGACAGCAGGGGGTGGGGGGGCAGGTAGTTTACAATCTAGTATTTAATTAAATGTGTGAAAGTGTTTGACTTGTTACTTTAGTTGTTAAATTGTACACACTTAAAACACAACCCCTATTAGCTTCACTATTAGTCCATGAAAAAAAGAAAACAGCCCCACACTGAAGTTGTTTTAGTAACAGTGTAATAGTGGGGAGAGAACCAGATCTAGAGTTACAAATCCTATCCTTTCTACCACAGAACCTCAAGAAGACAATCTAACTTAATTCAAACTCCTCTTCAATTGTAACACACATGGGATTAATATCACTTCTACCTACTCTCAATTAGAAAAATATGTATACTAGGTGATGGTGGCCCACGCCTTTAATCCCAGCAGCACACAGGAGGCAGAGGCAGGCAGGTCTCTGCGTTCAAGGCCAGTATGATCTACAGAGCAAGTTCTAGGACATTGCGGGCTACATAGACAAACCCTGTCTCAAAAATAAATAAATAAGTAAAAATGTATGGTTTTTTTGAAAGGCACCAAACTGGCATTAGTACCGACTTGACCAACATCAGAAAGACTCAGGTCTCCTGACACCCACAATAGAAAAATAAGCTTTCAAAAAGGCAATTTCATAACTCTCCAAAACATATGTTGATTCCTACCACACCTGTATATTTTTTAGCACTTCTACCAAGTACATGAAACTGTATCTGTAACGAGGAGGAAAACTGGAAATGCTAAGTATTCAATTTTTCCTTTTCCTAGTCATTGGGAAAGCAAGGCTTCATTCAGATCAACGGAGAGAACAAGGTTGTGAAACCGTATTTCCACACGAATAATGAACTGCATTTCTCAAGGGCTCAAGCTTCTCTCTACTGGAGGAAAACCAAAGGGGCTCTAAATGTCAACTTATTCTCCAAGTTAGAACAGAAACAATTCTAGACAATGAAGAAACACCGAAGAAAATAAATGCAACCATTACAGACTTAAGTATTTGCAGAAGCCCTGAAAACGGGATTATGCAATCCAGGGAAATCTTTCTTGAATCGTATCTCTTAAACTACCCACACAGCCCCAAGATAAATTATTCACAAATATCAATAAGTAACTAGAAATTCTGCCATTAACCTTTAACCTTGAGTTTCTTGTCTGTGTTTCAGGCAGTCAGCTCTTCTAAAGTGTTACACATTCACATGTATTTGTGTAACTCGAGTCTCAAGTTCAAAGTGGTTTTGTTGTGGTTTGGTCAACAGAAGCCTGATTGGACAGGAAATGCAACCTGGTCTGGCAACGAGATAGCCTGTTCTTGTTGTAGAAAGAGAGAGAAAAAAAACGAAAAACAAGGAGGAAAAAGAAATGTCAAAGCCTACTTATCACAGGTTCAGCAGTCGGTCCAAGGGAAAACCCGCCCATCGCCGCCCTTCCGGACCAGACTTTGGTTTGGGACCTGTGGGAGCAAGCACGGCCACCTCACCTGTCCAGAGGTAATCTAGCAGATCAGAGGGGGGGCCGCTCCGTCGAACCAGGAAGCCAGGCCAAGCCCGGGTCCTCTACCGTTGGCTTCCAAGTAACTAAGGAATCTCGCGTGTCACAGAGAAGTGTGACATCACCCGGCCCGCCGTGACAGGGCAGTCTGCCTACCCAGGCCTAAACAGCCCCCGACCTCGGCAGCTCAGCCAGGCCAGGCTGTGGGAAGCCGAGAAGGCGCTGCCCAGCAGCGATCGCCGAGTGGGGGGGGAGTGACACAAACAACACAGCTTTCCCTTTCGTTTTCCTCAAAGTCAGGAGTGGGGGGCCTGTCTCGAATTAAAGCCCTGAACTCGGCTGAGGGGAAGATGCTGGAAACTGAAAGGGACGGCAGCGAGGGTCGCTAGGGGGCCTTCGCCACAAAACCAGGCCCAACGCCCGGGAGACCCCGCAGACTCGCCCCCGCCCCGCCCCCGCCGGCGCTGCTGCGCATGCGCGGCACTAGTTCCTCCGCGTCCCTCCCGGCCGGGCTTCGATCTCGACTCAGAGCCGGCCTGCCTCCGAAGGACTGGGCGGTCCGAAAACGCAAGCTACCACCCACCCCGGTCTTGCTCCCTCGCACCCCTCACCCCGGGTCTGCCTAGTCCTAGCTTCGCACGTACCTTCTCGACCCGCGACTCAGAAGCTTCCCAGCTCTGCTAAAACCGGATGTGCTCTGAGTCTCCCGGCGTTGGCTCTGGAGCTCTACCCACGCCCGCCCCCCGGGAAGCCCCGCCCCTATTCCGGTCAGGCAAGTTCTTATTGGTCCTGGGTTGCACTACCGCCTTTCCGTTGGCTGTACGTTCATAAACAGCAGCTGTTACGTCAGAGTCATCGTCTAATGCCCTGTCAATCAAGACTGTGGCTACCAACCGACTCTGTGGCCACAGGCTCCACCCTCTTTCCCTAGGAAGGAAGGCTGTCTGACGCCCGATCAGTAGAGGCAGTGAAGTGGGGTGTGTCAGTCGTGAGGCCGCTGCCAAGTGAGCCCCCCTGACACTAACGACTACAGCACTAAAAAGTCCAGAGATGCTGGTTTTAGGCTTCTCGTGGAATAGTAAAGAGAGAAAACGGAGGACGCCTAGAAAAACTGCCTCCCTGGGACCTTAACAGTGAATACAGTGGAGCTCAAGCTTCAGAAGGTCCAGCCATTCTACAAGAACCCTAGGACCCCAGCCTGGAGGTCACTCTTTAAGATCACGTGGTGGTCCTGGAGCCCCAAGCAAACAAGCTACGACGATAGCTTTCCTATTAACCTCCATGAAAATGAGTGGTTCTTTATAATTACCAAGGGCTCTGCAAGTCAGGTGTGAACAGGGCAGCAAAGACTGGTCTTGCAGTCCTAACCAGCTCTTTGGAGATCAGGCCAAGGGAGGTCAAAGAGCAGGCCATTTCTTTAAGGCGCGTCCCTAGCCGGAACACAACCAGTTCTTAGCCAGCATTGATTACACAGCAGGATGTTCACTGTTGGATGATTAAACTGTTACTGCTAAAGAAGCTCTATTTTATACTAGGCCTCCATCTTGGTAATCACCAGTAGTTTGTCTCTGACTCCAGTCCCTGGAAGATAAGTTCCCAGTAACCTCGACTCAGTGAGTGACCCCCACCCAAAAATGTACAGCCGTAACCATCTACTTGTTACGATAAGGTTAACTGCTTTTATTTTTTTTTTTGCTTCTGTAACTTGCTTAAACAGACACTCAAAGGTTGTTTTGAATTGCCTTAATCACTTAGATTGGCAGAACAGAACAGTTTTTATTTAGTTGCATAGATAGTCAAGGTCTCCATGTGGTTTTCCCCTTTGAAAGTCCTTCCCTGGTGTGGGAAGTCCTTCTGTATATGTGTTGCTTTTATTGGTTAATAAATAAGCTACTTTTGGCCAATGGCTTAACAAAATACAGACAGGCTGGAAAAGATACATAGAGAGAGTAGGTAGAGTCAGTGAGGAGCCATGTAGCTGCTATGGAGACAGACATGCTGAAACCTTGCCAGTAAGTCACAGTCATGTGGTGATACACAGATTAATAGAAATGGGTTAATTTAAGATATAAGAGTTAGGCAGAAATAAGCTATTGGCCAAATAATATTGCAATTAACACAGATTTCTGTGCAGTCAGGGCAGCCGGAAAATGAAGTAGCAGCCTCCCCCAACACTTCCCCATGTCCCTCTCCTTCACAGCAATCTCAAATTCAGATCAGCGACTGTTCATCCTGCTAGTAGTTAATCTTTTAACTATAATCGAATTGAGTCTATGGACTTTTCCTAGGCATCACAAACTCCATAACAAAACAAGAAAGAAAAACTAACAAAACTTTGCTCTTTTTTTCTTTCTGAGGATATGGAGTCTCACTATGTAGCTCGGGCTAGCCACAAATTCAGTGGGTAGCTCAGGTTAGCCTTGAATCAGCCTTTCTCACCTTCCCAGTACTGGGATTACAGGCATGCACCACCAAACCCTACATCTGGGTGCTTTTGAGACCTGCTACAAACTGCATGTTTCAAACACTGAGCTAGAATAAGTACGTCTTTCAAAACTACATATTTCAGACCAGGCATGTAGCACATGCCTTTAATCTCAGCACTCAGGAGGCAGAGGCAGTGAATCTCTGTGAGTTCAAGGTGATCCTGGTCTACAGAGTGAGTTCCAGGACAGCCAGGGCTATACAGAGAAATTCTGTCTTAAAAAACAAACAAACAAACAAACCCCAGGTGAATAGACAAGCAAAATATGGTATAGTCATACAATAAAATATTATATGGCCATAAAAAAGCTTGAAGGCTAAGTGTGGTAGTAAGATAGTGAGTTCAAGGTTAGCTTTAGTGTCTTAGATACTGTTTGATTGCTGTGAAGAGACACTATGTCCAAGGCAATTCTTATAAAAGAAAGCACTAAATTGGGGGATTGCTTATAGTTTTAGAGGGTTAGTCATGATCATCATAGCAGGAAGCAGACAGGCATGATGCTGAAGCAGTAGCTAAGAGCTTCACATTCTGATCTTAGGCTGTAGGCAGAGTTTTCCTGGGCTGGCAGTGGCTCTCGAATAATCACTCAGAGTCTTAATATTAATTGTAAATGCTCAGTCAATAGCTTAGGCTTATTACTAACTAACTCTTACATTTTCAATTAACCCATATTTTTTTAGCTGTTTTGCCACGTGGTGTGGTACCTTTTCTCAGTATAGCATACCCATCTTGCTTCTCTCAGCATCTGCTGGCGACTCCTCTGACTCTACCCTTCCTCTTCCCATTATTTGGCTTTCCCACCTAAATTTTTCCTGTTCAGCTATTGGCCTGTCAATTTGTTTTTAAACCAATCATAACAGCATATATTCATACAGTGTAAAGGAATATTCCACAAGCAGCAGGCAGAGAGGTGGGGGTAGGGGTTGGCTGGGCCCTCCCACATCAGTCATCAATCAAATAAATGCATCACAGGCTTGCCTACAAGCCAATGTAGTGGGAGCATTTTCTCAATAGGAGTTCCTGCTTCCAAATGACTCTAGCTTGTGTCAAGCTGACTTAAAAGTGGCCAACACAATAGTATACTAAAAAAAACAAAAAACAAAAAAAACAAAAAACTAGGGGGCTGGAGAGATGGCTCAGTGGTTAAGAGCATTGCCTGCTCTTCCAAAGGTCCTGAGTTCAATTCCCGGCAACCACATGGTGGCTCACAACCATCTGTAATGAGGTCTGGTGCCCTCTTCTGACCTGCAGACATACACACAGAATATTGTATACATAATAAATAAATAAATAAATATTAAAAAACTAATCTGTGTTTTGTTTGTTTGTTTTGCTGGAATTAAAGGTGGGTGCCACTATGCCCCACATCTACTCACCTGTTGATCAACCTTTGGGTATTTTCTAGTCCCTGGCTATTTATTATGAACAATGCCACTATAATGCTGCTATAGAAAACTATCACCAGATGTGAGCCCTGGAACAGCTCTGCACTAAATAAACATTTTTTCCTCATAAAGTTATCCAGATTTGAATATTTTGCTATAATATCACAAAAAGAACTAAACCAATTGAAAGTTCAATTGCTTGGTTATAACTTCATTATTTGTAAGCATTTGTTTGAGAGAGAATCACTTTACTTTCCAGCAGTACATCATTGCCAACATTTATTGCCAAGCATTTTGATTTATTGCTGTTTTAACAGATATATGGTAGTCTGGATGTAATTGGTCCCATAATCTCATAGGAAGTGGCATTAAGAGGTATGGCCTTGTTGGAGGAAGTATGTCACTGGGAGGCTGGTTTTGAGGTTTCCTATGCACAGGATACCACCCACTGTCTCATTTAACTTCTTGTTGCCTGCAAGATTTAGGACTCTCAGCTACTACTCCATGTCTGCAAACTGCCATGCTCCCCCATCATGGTGATAATAGACTGAATCTCTGAAACTGTAAGCAAGCCACCCCAATTAAATGTTTTCTTTATAAGAGTTGCCATGATTATGGTGTCTCGTCATTAGCATATATAAACCCTAACTAAGACAGAAGTTGGTACCAGGGACTGAGGTGTTTCTGTGCCAGGCCTGACCATGTTTATGTTCAGAGAAATTTGGACTTTGGTATTATGAGTTGTGAAAGCAGCAGAATGCTTTATGCGCTGCTTAGTGGGTCATACTAGTACAAGAATGGAAGACAGTGGTGTTGCGTGTGACTTGATAAACTGTGAGGGCCCGGCTCAAGAGGTTTCTGAGGAGAAGAATTTTAATATGTTGCCTAGAGATCATTCTTGTGATATTTTGGTGAAGAAAGTGGCTGCCTTTTGTTCTTGTCTGAAGAGTCTACTTGAGGTTAAAGTGGAGAATTTTGGATTAATTTCCTTGGCAGAAGAAATCTCAAAACAGTGTAGATTCTGTAATGTGGTTACTAGTGTTCATACTTGTAGGTGTTCGTTCCTGGCTGTTCAGATCTGAAATAATCACATAGAAACTGTATTATTTGCAATACTGTTTGGCCAATAGTTTAAGCATATTTTTAGCTAGCTCTTATATCCTAAACTAACCCATCTTTATTAATCTGTGCATCACCACAACGTTGTGGCAAAGTTTCAGCGAGCTCAGGGCGTCTGTCTCCTGCAGTGGTTACATGGCTTCTCTTCTACTCCGTCTCCTCTCTCTACATCTCTGTTTTTCACCTGGCTTTACTCTGTTAAGCCATTAGCCAAAAGCAGCTTTATTCATTAACTAATAAAAGCAACACATATACAGAAGGACTTCCCACACCATTTCCCCTTTTCTGTTTAAATAAAAAGGAAGGCTTTAACTTTAACATAGTAAAATTACATATAACAAAATAGGTATCAAGCAAGAATTAGTTACAATATTTATATCTACTTTATCTTTTATCATAACTAAGGAAAACTATAATTATAACTATCTATTCTTAAACTCCATCAAAGACTCCAGAAGGATATATTACCTAAGTTAACAGGAAGTGCATTGAAAGCAACTTCCAAAACTCTAGAAATGACAGAGACATCTTGCTGCCTGGACAGTCACACAAAGTTTTTCTATAACATTGGAGCATCCATCTTTAGCCAACAGGCCCTCAGTATCCAGCAGACTTTTCCACGAAGCAGGAAATTTGAAGATCTGTTTGCCTTGTAATGGCAAAGTGAGACAGTCCATCGGGGTTCCTGCTTTAGAGTTAAGAATAGAAGAAAGGAGTTATGGAATTTGCTTTGTGCCTAAAGAAAGCCGGTGAGACCAGGTATGTGTCAGGGGTGTCCCTGAACAGAGGTCTAGTAGAGAGGCCATTGCATGAAACTGTGAAGCTGAAGCCTGGATTGCCTTGGAGGTGCCAGAGTTGTGGGATACCTGCCAAGGAGAGCTACTAACAGGGAATGGAACCAGCTCGAGAAAGAAGTGTGTTGCAGTCAACAAAGCTGAATAGAGTTGAAGATCTGACAAGCACTTGACATCAGACATTGAGATATAGAGTTTGGAGTTTGCCCAGCTGGTTTTCAGTCTTGCTTTGGTCCAGTATTTCCACACAATGGTCCCTTCCCTATGTTTTGAAACAGTAATTGTCTTAGCTAGGGCTTCTATTGCTGTAAAGAGACACTATTCAAACTACTACAACAGTGTATATCCTGTGCCATTATATATTGGAAGTGTGTGATCTGCTTTTTGCTTTTGCTTTCCCAAGGGGATTACAGATAAGAGACTGCCATGAGTCTCAGAAAAGACTTCGGACTTTGAAACAAGTTTGAGACTGTGATAGACTATGAGAGCTTTTGAAATTGGAATAAATTAACTTTGCATTATGCTACTGTTACAAGTTTATAGGGTCCAGGGAGTAGAATGTCGTAGTTTGAATGTCATTGGCCCCCATAATCTCATTGGTGGTGATACTATTAGGAGGTGTGGCTTTGTTGGAGTATGGTCTTGTTGGAGTAAGTGTGTCACTGTGGGGGCGGGTTTTGAGGTTTTCTATGCTCAGGATACTCCCAGTGTCTCAATTGACTTCCTGTTGCCTGCAAGATGTGACTTTCAGCTCCAGCACCACATCTGCCTGCATGATACCATGCTCCCTGCCATGATAATAATTGCTTGAACCTCTGAAACTGTAAACCAGTCCTAATTAAATGTTTTCTTTATAAGAGTTGCCATGGTCATGGTGTCTCTTTACAGTAATAGAAACCCTAATACATGATATGAACTGGTATTTTATTTTGGTTTTTCAAGATAGGACTCAGAGGTCTGCCTACCTCTCCCTCCCAACTGATGGGTTTAAAGGTATGTGCCGCCACCACCTGACTTGTGAATATCTTACTATGGCTTATTTTGTTAATGATTAATTATGTTGAATATCTCTTTATATTCTTACTGCTCATTGAATATTTTATTGGGATAAGTGCCTATTCAAATCCTTTTCTCATTTTAATAGTAGCTCATTTACCCTTTTGTGGTTGAGTTGAAAATGTTCTTTCTTTGTTGGAAACAGGATTTTATGTATTCCAGGCTGGCTTTGAAATTACTATGTTCGAAGATGAACTGAAACTTTTGCCTCCTAAGTACTAGAATTTTGCCGAGCTGGAGATCACACTCAGTGCCTCAAACATGCTAGGCAAGCACACTTCACACTGACCCATATCCCTAGTCATGCAAATGTTCTTTATATAGTCTGGGTACTTGTCAGATATATGGTTTGCAAGTATTATCTCAAATTATATGTTTTTTTTCTTGCTGATGGTTCAATGCAAAAAGTTTAATTTTGATATAATCTATTTTTTCTTTGATAGCTTTATATGACATGTTTAAGAATAAAATACATTTTAATTAAAAATATTTATATAGATTGGGTTCACAAATCATTTTCCTGAAGCCTCACATACCTTAAACAAAACCCTGTTTGGGAGGCTGGAGAGATGGCTATGGTTAAAAGCTCTCCGCTAATCCAGAGGACCTTGATTTTATTCCCAATACCCACTTGGTTGCTACAATGGGCTATAACTCCAGTTCCAAAGGACTCAATGCCCTCTTCTAGTCCTGGTAGGTAGTGGATAAGTGTAATGTTAGGGTCTGCGAGAAGTCCCGTAGAAGACCGCCATTCACGTATGCAATCAGCAAGAGCATTTTAAAATTCCAACATGGCGATGATGAGAGAAGCCCGCAGGCTCCTTTCAAGCAAGATTAGGGGAATTCCAGGGAGCAGAGGTTAGTCTGGGGGCTGATTGGTAGGTTTAAATAAAAAACTTATGGGTTGCTATAGAATTGGTTGGTAACTTAATGGTTAAAGGCTTTTCAGCTGCTAGGTGGGAGAAGCTATCTTTAGTTATCTTAAGCTTGCACAAGGCTGTGGGGCACCCTCTGATTGGTTGCCCCTGGATTGCAGCTTTCCCAAGAACTGCTTGCTCACCTCTAGTCGGTTCTAGTAAACTGAAACTAAGACCTGTCTCTAGGAGGGCTTCCTGCAGGACCTGTCATGGCCCTTGTCTGGTTCCCCCGGCCCTCTCATAAAATACACACACATATGTGTAGGCACATAAGTAAAAATAAATAAACCTTTTCAAAACAAAACATAATCTTGTTTCCACAACTGAGGACCAAGGAATTACATTGTATCTTCTACAGGCTGGTATTACGGTTTTACTGAAAAATGTTCCTCAAAGGTTCATTTGTTTGAACACTTGGTCCCCAGTTGGTGATGCTGTTTGGGGAAGTTATAAAACTTTTAGGAGGTGAGGCCTAGATACAGGAAGTGGGTTGTCTTAGGTACTCTAACTACTTCTAGCCCTCTCTCCCTTTCTCCCCCGCTCTCCAGTCCTTATTCTCCTACGTTGTGAGGAAGAAATCTTAGCCACATACTCCTGTAATGGATTCCTGTCCCTTTAAGAGAAAGCCACGCCCACTCTTCATCTGCCTGTAAGCCTGGAGTTCGTGGTTCCATTCTCTCTCTGTACCTCACCTCTCGGGAGGGGGGGGCGCTCCCCCGCTCCCCCTTCCCTCTCTCCCTCCCCTTCTTTCTTTCTTTTCCTCCTTCCCTCTCCTCTTCTGCTTCTTCCCCTCCATAATCCATCTTAATAAATGCTTAACTTTAATATCCGTCTGGTCTCATGCTGCCTGCCACCGCTGCTGCTGCCGCCATTCGCCGCCATGGAGACCTGACCATGTGGTCTCGGGTTACTGATTAAAAAATGATAGAATTTACTTGGTTGGCACCCAGAGCTACTCCCCTTTTGGGTCCTCCATGATTGCTGAAGGTCACATTTGCCTTTTGCTGTTTAGCACAGGGCCTGCCAGATTTCAGATGATCCCATTGGGCTAAGAAATCTGTAGGAAGACAGGCCTACCTTGTTTGGAACAGGCTGTCAATTCCAGCGATTCTGTCCACATCAGGAGATCTTCAGCTTAGGTGAAGGGTGGCTTTGCCCCGGCCCAGTGGTGAAGCAAACTGTGGATGGGCATTGTGTGTGCCCATTCCGTCTTCTGTCTTCTTTGGAGGAAGCAGATGCTGTTGGGAGCCAACCTGTCTCTTTTTGTTATGAAAAGCTTTTGTTAATAAATGCCATATTCCCCAG
>JAQHUG010000417.1:457199-491781 GCA_028555095.1 Dicrostonyx torquatus
TGACCTATAATTCTTAATACCTATATACTTAAAGACTAAAGCTTTATATTAGAATATTAGACAATACTTAAACAATTGTGTAGCAAATGAGGACAATGACCTTAAAATGTAGACAGTGTACAAGTATCTTGATCAGAGGTAGAAATGTATAGTTCAATATGATAAGTATATCCTAAAATTGTATCAATATACAAATTGTCTTAAGCAGAGGTAGAAATATGCACGCATACAATATAAAAAAATAACTTTGCATAGGTGTACAAATATTGTAAACAGAAACAGAAGCATATTCAATAAAACAAATATAACATAAATTTGTATCAATACACAAGAATCTATACCCATGTAAATTGTCTATAAATAATAGTTCACAAGTATTCGCTCCATTACTCACTATTATTATTATTAGTGTGAGTAAGCTTACACTAATCTACCTATTATCCCATCAAATTTTCTTTTTTTTCTTTTTTTTTTTACAGTAGTGTAGCATGAGGTCCTGCTTGTCGGGGTTTCTGTCCTGCCCAGTTCCCCAGCCATTTAGATGAAGGCTGGCTTGTTGGGGTTTCTGTCCTGCCCAGTTCCCACAGCCCTTTAGCCCCAAAGAAAATCACACAGAGGTCTCCAGAAGATTATAAACTGATTGGCCCATTAGCTAAGGCTTCGTATTAGCTCTTGCAGCTTATATCAACCCATTATTCTTATCTATGTTAGCCACATGGTTCGGTACCTTTTTCAGCGGGATAGGTCATATCCTGCTTCTTCTGTGGTCTGGGCAGGACTGGGAGGAATGAGCTTCCTTCTTCCCAGAATTCTCCTGTTCTCATTGTGGCACCTCTACTTCCTGTCTGGTTTTCCTGCTTATACTTCCTGCCTGGCTACTGACCAATCAGTGATTATTTATAACATAATTGACAGAATTGTTCTCCTATACCACTGCTCCACTTTTTTTTTAAACAAAGGAAAATATCCATAGTCCATTTTTTGGGAATGTGGGCATAGTATTCCAGGCTACTTCTGGCTGGTTGGGGGTGGTGATAATCTTATGGGGACCTAAAGAAAATTTAGAGTTATGATCAAGTCCTGACTGGAGTATCCTGTGAGGCGTGATCATCTCAGGCAGTATCTTGAATCTGTTCTGGATGTAGAACTCAGACATCTGGGCCATCTGTTACTACCAGAGATTTCTCAGGTGGTCTTCCTTGATCAAACCTGAGTTTTCTTAACTGAGAATGAATCCATAGCCTCTCATTTCCTGTGGAAACAAAAGCAAAATCTCTTCTCCAAAGTAATATATCTTTTGACTTCAGTTTTGAAGTCAAGGTATTTTCAAAATACCTATCTTGGTTTAGTTCAGCAGCATTTATAAGCAAATATCTTTTAGCAGCTGTTGCTCCTTCCTCAGCATTCAAACAATTCAAAGGGAGCATAATAACATACAGTATCAAGATTATCTGTGTATTTTTCATCTTTACATGGCTTTATTTTAACCTCTATTTCTTTTATTTTTACTTTTAACTTTGGCTTTTTGAGACAGGTTCTCTATGTATCTTTGTCCTGAACTCCCTCTGTAGGTCAGGCTATCCTTGAACTCACAGAGATCTGCCTGTCTCTGCCTCCCCAGTGCTGGGATTAAAGATGTGTGCTACCACACCTTGAACTCACAGAGATCTGTCTGTCTCTGCCTCCCAGGCATTGGGATTAAAGGTGTGTGCTATCATACCTTGAAGTCACAGAGGTCAGTCTACCTCTGTCTCCCAAGTGTTTGGATAAAAGGTGTGTACTACCACACTCAACTACTCTCTTTCTTTTTTATTTTAAGGACTTTAACTTTTTTTAAGCGTATATATATATATATATTAATACACTGTAAACCATTTAGAGGTTTTCTTCATCTTTGAATCTCTCTTTACTGTATCTCTCTCTTTTTTTGACCACATGAGTCTTTAATTTACCAAGCAATATGGGTAGGATTAAAGCCATGGCTTTGATGGCTGTATCCAGTCCATTTCTTAGTTTTCTGCGATTCCAGCTTCATGGCGGAGGTACCAGCTGTAGCCATGTTCATTGCCACAACTCTATGGCGTTTCAAGGCCTCTGCCAGCATGCAAGCTGCAGCAGTGTGCTCACAAACCACACTCAAATGCTCCATAGTCGGACCGCCTGCCTGAAAGAATCAGTTTGCTCTGGCAGGACAGCCCAGAAAACCGGCATTTTAAAATGGCACAGCTTTTTTACTGCCACAGCTGAAAATTGAAAAGCATGCAGTCAGCTTTTTATCAACAGTATTTAATGTTTCTTGGCAGGACCTCTTAAAAGAGCTGCAAGGTTTTACAGCTAAAGCAGATGAAGATATTTTAGAATAATTTAAAAAGGCTATTCCATCATGGTCAGCATTGACTTAATTTCTTGGTAGTATTGCAGTTATCAGAGCATGTTTTCTATTGGGCATAATTTGTTCACCTAGTTTTCCAGATGATTATGAACTTGCTGTGGAAAGAGGGCTCAGAACTTCATGGAGTAAAACTCCACGTTTCCCTAAACTTATGATACCAGAAGCAGGCATTCAAAGATGGGTGGGTAAGTTTTTTGTGTTTTTTTTTGTTTTGTTTTTTTTGCCTATTTTCAACCTAAGGCAGAATATGAATAATGGAATTCATGCTCCCATGATGGGTAAGACTGGAATGTGGTAAGGGACACCTAAGACAGATGCAGTCATCTGAGGGACTCAGAGGAGTCTTAAAAAATAAAATAAAAAAATGGGGAATGTGTGGGATCTCGCATGTGACTCGGTTTCTATCTGGAGTCAATTCTGACTTAAAAGTCATTTGTATTTAAGCTTGCCTGATCTGCCTGCATCCTGGAGGGCTGTGAGAAAGTTCTGACTAAGCCCTTGGGAAAGAGCACATTATCTGCTAAGACACAGGCTGGTGAATGCCAACTGAGGCAGGAATAATCCTGTGTTAGATACTGACTGTCTAGGCTGTGCTTTGTTCTGCTTTTGTATACAAGCAGGTTCTGAAATAAACTCTGGACTGGTTGGTATTTTACCAACAGATTTTCAAATCTATCCTGTGTTTTCTATCTCAGTTTCTCTCATCTGACATTTCGTTAGTCTTAGTGCCCTCCCCCTCCACTCCAGGTACCTGAGAGGGCTAAAGGTGGGCAGACCAGAGCCAAAACAGGCTCTCCTAGTAGCCTGGCAAAGACAAGGCCTTAGTTTCAGTTCACTAAAATGGGACAGAGCTAAATAGATAGTCCTCAGGAAAACCACAACTTAGGAGCAACCAATCAGCAAGTGCCTCACAGCTGTCTGTTGGCTCAGCCAGCACTCCATGGCACCTTCTGCTAGTTCAGCAGGTGCCCCTCGGTCTCCTGATAACTAAAATAGTTTTCCCTACCCTGCTGCTGGAAGGCCCCTCACCATTATGACCTCCCACCAATCTGTCCCAGACTAATCTTTCCTCCACCAATCAGCCCCAGATTAATCCCTCCTCCCTGTAATTCCCCTAACTCTGTTTAGAAGGCGCTTGCGACCATCTTGTGGCGGGGTCACCATGTGCCACCACAATGTTGGAATTAATAAACCGCTTTTGTTATTACATATGTGGTTGTTGGTTTTTCCTTAGGGGCTTCTCTCAGACGAACAGTATCTAGCTGACTGCTGGAGCAGACTCCGACATTTATACACTCTATGATTTAGCTTTAGTGCTGCTCAGCCTCCCACATTCTTTCATTGTTCCTTTCCTCCACTCCAACAAGGCCTTTCCTGCTCCTGGTCAACATACCTTCTTTCTCCTGGGCTTTGTTGTCAGTTTTCTCAGTGGCACTTTGTATACATTCCTATTGCAACATTTATCACAGTTTTGTAAACATTAGCTTGGGAGTCTGCTAGAGTTCTTCCAGACTGAGCACCTGGAAGAAAGACACCTGTTTATCACAGGTGTCTTTATTACTATTTAGAATAAATGGACATTTCTGGCTGATGAAAAGCATTCATTTGAAGGATTGGAGGTAGGTGAGATAGGAAAAGCGGGATAAAGAGGAACTGATGTTTGAAGATTATTCTATAGATCTTTCAATGCCAGAAGGGAAATAAGACATTGGCTCTGAGGAGTTTATGGTGAAAGTTGTCCTCTAATGAGCACTGGAAGATCCCAAGAGTATTAGCAACCAAAAGCAAAATGCTGGTGACTGAGAGACCACACAGGGATGAAGCAATGCTGTGGGGCATTCTGTCAAGTTTGTTTTTTCCTTTTCTGTTGCTTGTTATGTGAGTATCCATGACTATGATGAATTAATAGCGATTTATTTCCCCCCTTTCAAGTCTTGGTTTTTGTTTAGTATGAGTCTATAGTTTTATCACAATGTCTCTGCTCTGGAAGTGTCTGTTAAAGGAATCTGGAAGGGGGCTGGAGAGGTGGTTCAGCAGTTAAGAGCCTTTGTTGCTTTTCCAGAGCACCTGCCTCCAGTTCGCAGGACCTACATCAGGTGGCTCACAACCACTTGAAACTCCAGCTCCAGGGAGTCTAACACCTTCCTCAGGTACCCTTGTACACACATGAACACATAAATAGAAACAAAATAAAATTTTACAAAACGCTGGCTAAGTGTATGTTTAGGGTAGTGGAGAAGGAAAACAGAAAGAAATGAGTTTGGTTGATTTGTCCTACATTAGACAAGGAACCACCCAGGGAGGAAGGCATGATGTTGGGCATCCTGCCAAATTTCTGTTCCATGTTACTTGAGTATCCCTGATAAATGAGTTTGCCTTTTCTGTTCACAGATGCATCTTCAATGTTCAGAACAGTATAGGATATAAAATAATCTTTCCCATAAATACTTACTGAACAAATGACTAAAACATTTGGGTGGTAACTTAGGGGCGTTTAGATCCGGTTTCTGAGTATGCCATTTGAATTCTGCCTTGACCGCCAGGCCATTCTCCATGCATTGGCTTTATTCTCAGGCAGGTTTATGGGTGATGAGTGATGGCAAGGTAGGCAAGAATAGCTGCAGGTTTACATTCTGATAATTCAGAAGCCCAAATGACCCCAACTCTTCCAGAAAAGCCTTGACTTGTCCTACAGTCAGCTGGGCATAGGTCAATTAACAGTTTCTAAAATTGGGCAGTCCTGGGACAAGTCCTGCTTCTTGAATAGGGCCAAAGGCAAGTTTCACTGCAGCTGAAAACAGGAACTAGTGGTTCCCTCAAGGAAAATGGGGTTCTGTCACCAGAAGAAGCGGACAAAGGCTGACAGAAATGACTGATGTCCATCACTTGTCAGTGGTGACAAGCCAGAGCACAGCTGTTTTTCTTTCTCTCTATTTTCACATCAGCCCAGTGAACTTGTGCTTGTTGATAAGGTCTTACTTTAAATGCCCCTCTCCCATCTCTGTGTATCTGCAGAGGCCTTCCTCATCCCTGGATGCCTGGTTCAAATACATCTCCCTCATGAGTCTCCTTTTTGAATGAAATTCCTTTCTTCCTAATGCCAAGTCCAGGTTCAGGGAAGGACATATCTATAGACTCTGCTGCAGGCCGGACCCTGAATCTCCTGACCTCTCCAGAAAGCAGACATTGCCACATTTACAGCATTGATGAGAGCTCTAGGGTCCCCAGGAGCCACATGGCTTCAGTTCCAACAGAGCTGGGAGACTGTGGGCAGGGGAAGGACCAAACAAATCCATTTCCATAATCTAACCTTCTGTCTTCAGCTACGCTATCTGTGCGTCCTATTGGTGCATTGTACAGGAACTCGTGACCTGGAGAAGAAGTAGTTTGCTTAAGGTGCATTAAGGAAGGTTTGCATAAAAGAGATACCATCGTTGCATAATAGAACCCTTCTGTGATCCAGGACTGAAATAGATATTAGGGCACATTACTCATGTTTTAAAATGTGCATTGGTGTTTTGCCTACATGTAGGTCTCTGTGACGGTGTCAGATCCCCTGAAAATAGAGTTATAGACGGTTGTGAAGAGCCATGTGGTTGCTGGGAATTGAACCGGGGTCCTCTAGAAGAGTAGCCAGTCAGTGCGCTTAACAGTTGAGCCATCTATCTTTCCAGCCCTCACAGTAATCACTTTAACCATACTTTCAAACGGATATTTTCCCTCCTTGCGACCAACGCTCGGAAAGAGGTGTCCTAAATTCTGTAGGGTTACACACACTGCTCTCAGGATTACTTACAGAGGCCGGGCGGTGGTGGCGCACGCCTTTAATCCCAGCACTCAGGAGGCAGAGGCAGGTGGATCTCTGTGATTTCGAGGCCAGCCTGGTCTACAAGAGCTAGTTTCAGGACAGGCTCCAAAGCCACAGAGAAACCCTGTCTCGAAAAACCAAAAAAAAAAAAAAAAACCCCAAAAACCCAATTACTTACAGAGTCTTGCTATGTAGTCACAGATGTTTCCACAGTGTTTCCCAGTTCACTTTGCAGTCCGCGCCCTATGCAAACACGGTGATTGGGTGCCCACTAAGGGCCGCCAGGGCGCGCTCGCAGCTAGGCGCGAGGCCGCTGAGGGCGGGAGGCTCTGTGATTGGGCGATGCCGCTGTCAGTTAGCCGCGGGCGGGGCGGTGGGCGGGAGGCGTGGCCTGCATGAATAAGGCGCGCTTCAGCGCGTCCAGCGCTTCGCCGCCGCCCGCCGGACTACGAGGCGCCCCCTGAGGGGCGGAGGAATCGGGCCTGGGGAGCGAGCGCTGAGGGAGGAGCAAGGTCGGAGCGGCAGAGGGCCCTGGCTGGCGAGGAGGTGGAGGGCTCAGGCCCGGAGGAGGCCCCGCCGCGATGGGCAACCTGGAGAGTACCGAGGGCGGCCCCGGCGAGCCGCCCTCCGTCCCGCTGCTGCTACCGCCCGGCAAGACGCCGATGCCCGAGCCGTGTGAGCTGGAAGAGAGATTCGCCCTAGTGCTGGTGAGACCCGCGTTGCCTTCCCGCCGCCCCCTACCCCCCGCCGGGTCCCGCCCACCCCCGCAGCCCAGTCAGCCCCTGACCCCGCCAGCAAGGCCGGCCCGGGAGCTCGGAGCAGTCCGTCGGGGAGGAGGGGTCCCCAAGCCCCGGACCTGCCCGCGGTCCAGACTCCTCCCCACTTCCCTCAGACTTCCCGGTCGCCTGCCGGAATTCCATTCCCGGGACCTCGCTGGTGGGGCGATTTCGGAAGCTCTTGGGTCCCAGACCAAATCGGGCTTTTCCTCCCGTGTGAGAGTGGGTCTCGCGGCCATTCCAGATGTTTCGGGGGTTGGGGGAGAAGAGGGAACGGAGAAGGGGCTGGCTGCTCCTGGGGAGGGGGTTGGAATAAGGAGTGATACCATTCTACTTATTTCAGAACCGCATCCTGCTAAGTCGGGGTGGGTTTGCCTGGTCTGAACATGTGGATAAGCCATTTGACTAGGCTTTTTTTTCCCCCTGTTGAAACAATACACAAACCATTCCGCCTGATTCTTTTTTTTCCCCCTCGTTTCATGTTAAGCCTTGGTGACTGGCTTGGATTCCTTTGCCTGTGGTTCTTTGTAGTCCTGTGGTTTCAAAAGGGATGGTCTATAAAGATGCCCTTTCAGAGCCGACTTTGGGTTTCTCCCTTGCCCTGGGACTTGGGTACTGATGTGAGTGGCTTTGTGACTAGAGAGGTAGCAGGTACCACTGAGATGAAGCTGTACCATATGTTGAAGCTAAACGTGAAACTTTAGAGAAACTTGAACATCTGCTAATAGAGAAATCTGAAAACTTGGGGAATAGCTTTCAGTTCCCCCAAGGAACTCTCAGTAAGAATTCTGGTGTATCATTGGTATGGCCCGAAGGGCTGACTCTGCTGGTGAGGAGGGATAAGTTGTAGACTTAGCAGCCTTATTGGATTTCATCTGCCTTGGAAGAGGGCGATTAGATCTGTTGGCAGCAGTGGAGCTGTCTAGAGATCCTGGCCTTTGCAATGTGGAGAGCCTGACATCAGCTCACTGGCACCAACTTGGACTCAGGAGTCCAGGATGTTCCAAAGAGTTGTTCCAAGGGAAGCAGGCAAGGATCCCAGCTTTGGTACTTGTTTCATATCAGGGCTCACATAGAGGAGACCAGTCAGGAAGTCAGGATGCTTGCACACCTATGATGTACTGCATAGAGAGGCCGCGGTTTAAGACACTGACTTGGGTTAGGATTCTTGGGATCAATGTCCTGAGCAAATCACCTCAGGCCTCAAGCTCTCCAACCTCTGCTGACAGGCTGTGTGGATCAGATCGTGTGTCTCCACCAGAAAGCCAGGAGTCTGTGGTCTTGACTCAGCACTGATACAACTTCCCTAGCCAGAATGTTTTTCAGGGGTTCCCATAAATACAGAGGGGTTTAGGATGCTCTCATCTGACAAGAACTAGCATATCCTGTGACTAGGTACATAGCATAGCCTAGCTACCTTCCTCAGGTAACTCCTTTTGTGGAATACAAGTGATCTCAGGTCTGAGTCACTGTTGAGATAAACTTCAGAGTTAACATTTACAAAGTATTTAGTGCACCGCAGACTTCCACTTTCATTAAATCTACACAACAGCTCCATGGGGCAAGTGCTGTTACTGCCCACATTGTAGAGGAGAGTGGGACTCCAAGGGATTAGGTAGTAACTTAATATCAACTGCCTGACCAGAGACTGAAGAAAACAGAGTTAATCGTCATCCATATCCTAAACCAGGATTCTATTATGTCACCCTGTATCCGCCAAATAGCCTTTCCATAAACCCAATCAGTTGCATCGAAGCTGGCAAACTGGGAAAGAAGAAGGTAATAAAGGAGGAGTTTGTCTGTTTTATATCATCAAGAAAAAGAAAGCCCACACGGAGCCACTACCCAGTGCTGATACATCACACGCCTGCGTCTCACCGGCCTAGCAGCACCGAAGCATCGGCTGCAGCTCCTGTTTGCCATCATGAACAGTGCTGTGCTGAATACACTTTCAATGTATAGCTTTCCTTAGGATAGAAGCTTTAAATTGAGCTTGCTGAATTATAGGTTATAAATGGTTTTTTATTTTCTAAAAAATGTATTTATTACTATCATGTGTGACTACTGGCATGCAGGTGTTATAGCTTGAGTGTAGAAGTCAGAGAACAACTTTTGGGAGTTTGTTCTCTCCAACATGACTTCTGGGACTAGAACTCAGGTTGTCAGGCCTGCACTGCAGGAGATTACCTGCTGAGCCACCTTGCCACCCCTATAAATTGCTTTTAAGGTCCTTAGTGTGTATTTCCAGATTACCTTTCAAAAACCATAATGTAATTTGGTATGGTAGTACATACCTGTAATCCCTTGTGAGGCTAAGGCAGTAGAAGAACTTGTCTCAGTTTCATAGTGAGATACTGTGTGGAAACCAAATCTTCATCCAGCTAGCTCCAGGACTGACTCCAAAGCTGCAGAGAAACCCTGTCTCGAAAAACCAATAAATAAATAAATAAATAAATAAATGTATATTTTCTACAGTTTCACGTTATAAGTCTTTTTCACACGTGAAAGAGTATAAATAACTGTTCTGTAAGGTTACTGTGGAGTTCTTGGAATTGCTCCCTGCCCCTTATGCTCTGCATCTTCTCTGGAATGAGAAGTCTCTAGTGCTGGGCTTGTTGGGTCTGTGTGTCCCACAGCTGGGGGTAATACAGGTGGCTGTCACACACTCTGCCTCTAAGAGAACAACTGCCACATTCGGTGAGAACAGGAACAGGTCTAGGTGAAAATAACTAATCTTCAGTGAGGTGAAAAAAGAAGCTGTGTGGTGGAGAGGAAATGAAACCCACAGATCTTCCCCTGAGGCTTCTTCGGAAGGCTAGTCAAGGTCTACCCTGTGGTCAAGACCAAGGTATTTGCCCCAGGCTGACTGTGTGAACCCAGAGAACACCAGTGCTGTCTGCCTTCAGTCAGCATATTGCCTGGTCTGCCCGGCATCTGGCCTCCATTTTAGGGAGACATTTTTCCTGCGTTTGAGCTGTGCTGCAGCAGTGGCAGGGAAGGCTGGGAGTTCATTTAGTGTAGGAATACTTTTGAAAAATAGACTGTTTCCTTTGAAGATGGAGAAGGTGCCGTCTGTGGTCACTTAACCTCCCTTCCCTTGTCCCCTGGGCAAGAAACTTTAGGATTCACTCTGAACAGTAGATGAGCAGGTTTTAAAGGTTCACAGTGAGGAAGTGGAGTGGGCAGGAGATGCTAGAATGGAGCTAAAGTGGGTAGCTCGAATTGCTGAGTTTTCTCTGCTTTCCTTCCCCCTGGGTGTGGAGGCATCCGCTGACTAGTCTCCTGGTGCCTTTGTTTCCCACCCTCCTGACTGTTCTGTCTCCAGAGTTTGCACCTCCTGCCCTCTCTCCTCCTTTCCCTGTTCTCTTATCTCTTCTGTCACCGTACAGCACAGGTGTGGTCTGGGAATGTGTGTTGGTAGAAAAGGACCTAGAAAAGTTTGGCATGTGTGGGAGCAGAGTCTTTTCAGTCCTGAACATTTTGTGACATTGAAAAGTATTGTAGGCCGGGCGGTGGTGGCGCACGCCTTTAATCCCAGCACTCGGGAGGCAGAGGCAGGCGGATCTCTGTGAGTTCGAGACCAGCCTGGTCTACAAGAGGACAGGCTCCAAAGCCACAGGGAAACCCTGTCTTGAAAAACCAAAAAAAAAAAAAAAAAAAAAGAAAAGTATTGTAAATGACTTTAAGAATCCTAAGAGACTGACTGAGTTCTTTCCAGGTAAGGTTTAGGTTGTCCAATACCCAAGGAGTGTAATTCTTGTCTCCATCTCACCTCTGTTTTTGTTAATTACCTCTGATTTCCTCCAGGGCTAGAGTCGCAGCTAGGTTGGTTTTGCCACTGGGTCCCTAGTACAGAGTAACAAGAAAGAAGTGTACTTTTGTTCTTCTTCTCATCGCTGTGTCGGTTCAGGTGGAGATTGTCACATCATTCAGTTACCCAACCTTTTTCCAAGTGAGGGCTGGGCTCGTGCCTGGGATTTGGGTTATTTTAGGAGATGGTTATTCTGTTTTAAGAACTACTTAGACTTCAGAGTTTAGCTCTTTTTGTCAGTTTCCTTGCAGGGAATTGGAGAACCAGTCACTCGGTATAGTCCCTATTTCCCCTGAAACCATTTAAAAAAGTCCCCCACCCCCACCAAGGAAATAGCTGGTTAGAGGTTTACTGGCTCAGATTTGATTTTAAAGAAAGGCTGTTAGTGTTATAATCAGGAGACTTAGGTTCTGATCTGGTTTTGTAGTCTCTTTTTCGTCTAAAAGACTGTGGACAAATCTTATAACTTAAACTTTTTAAATTTAATTATTTCTTTTATTTTAAATTTTATGAGCATTGGTGTCTTGCCTGCATGTATGTCCTTATGAGGGTGTCAGGTCCCCTGAAACTGAGGTTACAGCTGTGAGCTGTCATGTGGGTGCTGGGAATTGAACCCAGGTCCTCTGGAAGAGTAGCCAGTGCATTTAACCACTGATCTGAGTAGGTAGGAGGAAACTCATCTCTCCAGTCCCTAATTTAATTAATTTCTAGTCATTTATTTTGTTTTGTGTATGTATGTGGACATATGTGTGCCAAGTGTGGGTCTGAAGGACCAAGGACATCTGGTGAGGGTCTGTTCTACTTCTATCAGGTGGATTCCAGGGATTGAACTCAGGTTGTCAGCCTTGGTGGTTAGTGTCCTTACTTCCTCACCATGTACCATCCCAAATCTTTTCTGAGCCACTTCGGTTGTTTATGACATGAGTGGGGAAAACTTCTTACTATATAGTGTTTTAAGGGTACTCCTGAATCCTAACGTGATTTTCAGCTGAGTGAAGGGTTGGCCTTTATTGGAGTTTTGGGGAGCAAGCAAGGATATTTAGGTTATCACATTAACTGATGCTGTGCTCGATACACAAGTCCAGGGATGTTAAACATTCAAAGTGAATTTGACTCCTGCACTTGCTTGTAGTCCCAACACTTGGGAGGCCAGCCTGAGCTACAAAAGGAAATTTTGTGTATTTTTAAAACTTTTATTTTAAAGGAATAAAAGTAAAGATAGAGCCATAGCTTATGAACTTATACCTTAGAAAAGAAGTAGATGTATTTATTACCCCTGCCTATGAGGTAGTACAGTAGAGTAGGCTCTACCCTAAACTCTGCCAACGACTGTGGTGTGTGCATGCTGTCTCTTCCCTTGTCAGTCCGTTAGACCAGTGTATAATAAGCTTTTTTAGTTGGGAATGCTTTATTAAAAAATACTTTTGTACAGCTAGGCTAGAGTTAAGATAGAACTCCTGATCCTCTGGCTTCTACCTCCTCAGTGCCAGGATTACAAACATGTGGTACCATGCCTAGCTGAATTTGAAGTGAATTTGATAATGCTTCTCTATTTTTTTAATAATAGATCCCTTTGAAAATCTATTCAAATCCATAGCCTCTCTCATGCATATGTTGCATATATGAGGTCTTGTGAGGGGTTTGGGCCTGTTCTTGGATCTACCAGGACAAGTTGATTTGATTGTCAAAGAATAAAAAAGGATAGAGGAGACTCTTAATGCCAACAGTGATCTGAGTAGGTAGGAGGAAACCCTAGTTAATCAGTCAGATAAAATGATGCTTCTATTAGTGGTAGCAACAAAGACATCTTATTGAAATTTGGTTGGCTCCCATTCAGGGTGAGGCGTTCAGACTCCTTGACACTAATTGGACATTTTTGGTTTTTAAAGACTGGGTTTCCCTCTGTGTAGCTTTGGAGCCTGTCTTGGAACTTGCTCTGTAGACCAGGCTGGCCTTGAACTCATAGAGATCCACAAACCTCTGCCTCTGTGCTTGGATTAAAGGTGTGTGCTACCACCGCCTGGTGATTAAGGATCTTTTGTCATGGGGGTCTGGTCTACTCTTTTGGGGTAGGGGTCCAGTTCTCAAATTCTGGGAACATCTAGGTGGGAGTAATTACATGAGTTTTTTGATAAGTCATGGGGAACAAGTAGCTTCTCTTGTAGTAGGGGATAGAGTTGATAAGTCTTGTCCTGTAATTGGAGGCACTACCTGAGAAGCAACAGTGCCTTTCCTCCGGGCAGTGTTTTCCCAGAGTGTCCAGGTAGAAGGTAGAGTTGGCTCCCAGCATGTGTAAGAGGACTGGGAAGGTCTGTCTTCAGCAGTTGCTTCTCTGCATAAATCTTGTCTACGTAATGACAACAGTTTGACCTGTACCTCTCCTTTTTCTTTTTCTTTGTTTCTCTTTTTCCCCTGAGACAGGGTTTTCCTGTATAGCCTTGGCTGTCCTGGAACTCACTTCGTAGACCAGGCTAGTCTCAAGCTCAGAGATCCACCTACCTCTCTCTGCCTCTGGAGTGCTGGGATCAAAGGTATGCCCAGCCAGAAACAGAAAGACCTTTTTTTTTTTTTTTTTTTTAACTGGGCCATCTCTATTCTTGGAAGTGTTTCTCCAGAACTGATTACATGTATGTATAAAGGTCCCTGTTGGGGATCCTCAGTGATGCTGCTTAATGGTTAAAAAGAGGACAGGGAGACTGGAGAGATGGCTCAGAGGTTAAGCGCACTGGCTACTCAGCCAGAAGACCTGGGTTCAGTTCCTAGCACCCACGTGGCAGCTCTCAACTGTCTGACTCCAGGGGACCTGAGTTTAAAAAACAAACAAAAAGGAGCCAATAAAGGCATTTAAAAAAAAAAAACTTGATTTTTTTTTTCCTTTACCTAACTGTTCATCCTATGAGTTATTCTAAATTTTTCTCTTCTTTCTCAATATACAATCTATGTGTAATTTCCCCTGGTTTCATCTCCAAAAATATACATTATTCTCATCATTTTTCTTTTTCTCTACTGCCACTATTTCTATCCAAGTCAGTATCAGTTTAGTTTGTATTATAGGCAGGCAACCATTTTGTCTCTCTCCATTCTTCATTTGTTCTCCACAAAGGAGGCAAATTTATAATGTTAGTCTTTCATTTAGAACATCCTTTCTACATTAGGGCTTTTGTACAAGCATTATCTGCCATGAGTGCTTTTTGCCTGGATCTTTAAATGACTCGTTTTAGTTAATAATTTAGGGCTTCAGCTTTTGCATCGCCACCCCTCAAAAGCCAGCCTTGCTTATTATTTTCTGTGTTAGAATCCTTTGTGTTTTCATTTTGAAATTATTTAATTGCGTACTTATCTTTCTTCCTACATTGCTGATTCCCCAAGGGTGGGGACATTACATCTGCTTAATATTACTCCCAGCCAAATACCTGGGACTCATCATTTATTTATTTATTTTTTTGATTTTTTTTTCAAGACAGGGTTTCTCTGTAGCTTTGGGCCTGTCCTGGAACTAGCTCTTGTAGACCAGGCTGGCCTTGAACTCACAGAGATCCACCCGCCTCTGCCTCCTAAGTGCTGGGATTAAAGGCGTGTGACCACCAACTGGCAAAAAGTCTTTTTTTTGTTTGTTTTTCAAGACAGAGTTGTGGGTTTTTTTTGCTTTTTTTTTTTCCAGACAGGGTTTCACTGCAGTTTTGTATCATTTAATTTTTGTGGCAGATGGGAATCTCCAAGATAGGAGTGTGTGTATGTATAAAAATAATAATCTGACAAGGTAGTTCAGACTATAATACTTTATAATAGTATTTACATGCTTGTGTGTAAATATGTAGAAAAAAGGCCTAGAAGAATCACTACCAAATTGTGTTGCCCTCTGGAGGGAAATGAGTAGGTTGGGGTTGAAAAAGACTATAAACATCAGGATAGATTAAATTTCTCAAAAAGAAACCACATACATTTTTATATTATGTATCATTCTCTTAAGGTAAATGAAAAAAAGATAAAAATGGAGTTGGCTGGTGGCACCTCAACTTTGAATGATAGTATTAAAAGTTTCTCTTATTTATGGCAAGCCAAAAGATGAACAGGAGAAAGAAAGGACACCGGTGAGACTGGTAGCCAGGTCCTGCCTGTTACATGCCCTGTGGGGACCTGAGCACTAGTTCTCACAGTAGAGAGATTCCCTTCTGCCCTGAGTCTGCATTTTATATTGTGTGCAGACATAGTTTCTCAGACATAGGAAGGTCTCTTTCATTTCAAGTCCAGTTAAACTTGCACCTCTTTAGCAGAGCCGCAGTGACATCAACCAAGGAAATAAGCTCTGGACTTCACTGAACCCAAACTTCTCAGGGTTGGCTCCGCAGCTCTGACCCCTACAGAAATAGTTTTCTCTAGATTCTTGTCTCTTAGGAAAAGGATAGCTAACAGTGTTTTTAAGTAATGAAAAACAGAAAAAGAAGATATAATGAATGTGGCCACATTGGGAAGAGGGACACGTGACATCTAGTGACCTTCCACCAAGGGAATCTTCCAAATAATTCTTGATAACATTTACTGGATGGTAATAGAATGCCAGCACCAAGCAGTCACTTTGGCACAACCCATCTTTTTTCTTCACCATGACGATATAAAGCAGGAGTTATGTTTCTGTTTTGTTTGTTTGTTTGCTTGCTTGCTTTTAGATTTTTTTTGTGCATATTAAAGCTGGATGAAGGATCTCAAACATGCTCTCCCACTAAGCTACATCCCCAGCCTGAAGCAGTTATTTCTGTTTTGTAGATGGGAAAACTGAGGTCTAGGAAGGTTAAGTGCTTCAGGTTTGAATCCAAGCATTCTGACTCCAAAGCCCTTGTTGTATTTCTGTTTGTTTTGAAACATGATCTCACACTGCAGTGCCTGACTAGCCTGGAGCTCCCTAGTCCACACAAGTGTCTAACTTACACTTCGGCCTCCTGTGTCTTGGGATTGCAGCTGCATACCACCACACTGCCTCCAAAGTCCACATTCTTTTTGTTTGTTTTTTAGTGGTTTTTTTTTTTTTTTTTTGAGACAGGGTTTCTCTGTGTAGCTTTGCAGCCTTTCCTGGAACTTGCTTTGTAGGCCAGGCTGGCCTTGAACTCACAGAGATTTGCCTGCTTCTGTCTCCTGAGTGTTGGGATTAAAGGCATGTGCCACCACTGCCCTGCACCTGTCTTGCCTTTTTTGAAGGTGGGCATCTTGTACTAAGCAATTTGTTATTAACAGTGCTTGGGGTTGGGGAGATGGCTCTGTTGCTAAAGTGCTTAGGGCCTGAGTTTGATCGATAGCAACCGTATAAAAAGTTGGGCAAGGTGTTTATATGGCAGTAATCCCAGTGCTGGGGATACAAGAGGATCCCTGGGTCTTGTAAGTTAGGTTTGGAGAATTGGTAAGTGCCAGCCATGTTCAATGAGAGACACTATCTCAAAAAGTTTGATGGCAAGCTATTGAGAAACACCCAGTATCAAGCTCTGGCCTCCATAATCATGGTCACACGTGCATAGATACACTTGGGTACATACAAATACACAAAATGCTTCGATTGTGGTAGAATCTCAACAGATGTGCTTCACCGTATCATGATAATGACCAGCGTTACTCTCTGGCTGCTGATAGTGGTGGGCATGCTATATTTTGGGAGATGAGGGTGAGATAGCACCCTTTCCTAGCTAATTGCCCAGGCTAGGTACCTGGAGTCCCTCTGGACAGCTGCTTGCTTTGCTTTGCCTCTACAGCTGCCACTCTGTAGTTGGCCTGCTTTAGTGAACTTGATGGTTTCTTTGCTTCAGTTTTGCGGGACCTAACTGTTCTCCATCCACCATCACAGCCATATGCTAACTTCTGAGGTTGTTGTGGGAAACTTTCGTGGAATAATCAAATTTCAGGAGACAGAAAACAACTGCACATTCAGGGAACTGAGAGGCCAGGTTGGTTGATGAGGATCCCAAAGGTTTGAGAAGCCATCGATGTTAATCAGGACCCAGACCATGTGGGATTTTGCCAGCCTAAGTAAGAAGTTTGAGAACAGTTATGGGGATAGTTTTCAGGCATGGTTAAGCCCTACCCTGCTTCATTCATAGTGTTGGGTGCACTGTGGCTGCTGGAGAGAGTCCTGGAATCCATCCTGCTTAGCCAGCAGCCTGCCTGAGGGCCAGGATCCTCTCTACTCTCTAGGCTGTGGAAGAGGGATGACTCTCTTTATCATTTCAGGTTTGACTGGTGCTCAGCCCCTCAACTACTGTACTAACCCTCAGGCCAAAAAGGGCAGTGTCTCTGCTAGGCTGGCCCCAGTGTTTGGCGTGCCTATCCATGGCCTGAGCCTATAATTTGGTGGGTTGGCTGGTTACAAAAATAAAAAGTGCGACCTATAACTAAAGCTGAGTGGATTCAGTGAAGAGTGAGCTTTTAATTTGCCTGGGCTGTACTTACTGGAGAAGCAAGTCTCCTCCCCAGGCATAGCTCCAGGTTCTGCTTTAGTACCTGCTATAGGGCCCTTTAAGGGCTTGTTCCTGGTGCTGAGATGTGGGGACTCTAGGGGAGGGATTTGGAGGGCATCTTGGTGTTCAGTGATAGGCTTGATATAGTTCCTTAGTGAGTAAACATTATTCAGTCTTGTCTCTCACATTTGTTTTTCCTGTTTGATTGCATTAACATCCATACGTCTATTCATTCATACGTGTTCAATAACATTGAATGATTTTTGTATTTTAGTGATATCACATTAGTGATATCACAGTGAACAAGAGAGACAAAGACACTGGCCTCAGAATTCATATTGTTGAAGAGAATAATAAATAAATGTGTAGTATATGAAATAATATTCAGTGCCACATAGGAAAAGTAATGGGAATGATACTTTAGATAAGTCGATCATGTATTTTCTGTGGCTATTGAAGTATAGGAAAAAGATGAAAAAAATGACAGGCTACTTCTATAGATTCTAGATCCCAACAGCTGGTTCTCAGGAAGAGGCTCCCTCTTAGTCCGCCTGGGTGGAGATGAGAGGCAGTGCCCCTTGGGGGGACCCAGCTGGTTCCTAGTCCTAGGTGGGCCCCATTCAGAGCTGCAGTTGTTTCCTCCAGGCTCCAAATGTCAACTGTCTTCAGGGTGGGCAGGGTGCTGATTAACTGTAAACAGACACTTGTCTTCTCAGGACTTGTCAAGTCTGGTTCTTGGGGTTTCCGAAGGGACTGTGCTGAACAGAGGAGGACTCTAAAGCTGGGCCTGGGAAACAACTGCAGGGGTGGCGGGATGCTTCTTCCTGTGTCTGGGTGCACTTTTGTAAGAGCTGAGCTGAGGGGATTTGGATTTGAATTTTTTTTTGTTTGTTTGTTTGTTTTTCAAGACAGGGTTTCTCTGTGTAACAGCTCTGGCTGCCCTGGAACTTGCTTTGTTGACCAGATTGGCCTTGAACTTGCAAGAGATCAGCCTGCTTCTGCCTCCTGAGTGTTAGAATTAAAGAAGTGTGCCACCACCATCCTGGTCTTGGATTTGAATTTTAATGCACTATTATTTTTTAGCTCTGACTTTGGACTAGTTCTCATTTTTCTTGAATCTTAGCTTTTTTACCTGTATAATAAGGATAGCAGTACTTGCTTTTTAGGGGTTTTTATAAGCGTTAAATGATGTGTAGAGGATCCAAGGCAGTGTTTGGCATAGTGGGGTGCTCAATAAAAGTTAAGAATTTTTTTTTTTTTGAGTGAGAGTTCATATGTCCCAGACTGATCTCTAACTCCCTAAATAGGCAAGGATGAACTTGAGTTTCTGATCTTTCTGCTTCCACCTTCTGAATACTGGGACTACAGGCATGCTCCACCAAGCCCAGTTTATGCAGTGCTGAGGGGAAACCCAGGACCTCATGTGTGCTAGGCAGGCACTCTACCAACCAAATCACATCCCTAATCTAAGAAGGAATATTCTAAAGGCATTAACCTAGTGAATCAGGGGTCTTTTATTAGGAAACCAAATGAAAATGTTCAAGAAGTGAATTATTGGAGCTGGAACTTAGTTAAGAACATTGTTGCTCTTCAGGGGACCTGGGTTCAATTCCCAACACTCACATAGTGACTCATGATCATCTGTAACTTCAGTTCCAGGGGATTTGATACCCTCTTCTGACTTCTGTGAACACTGGGCATGCATATAGTACATGTACATATATACAGACAAAACATTCATATACATAAAAACAATATGAAGCAGAAAAGCAGTGTGAATTACTATTCATGGGCAGAGACTATTTTCTGCACCTCTGAGTTGCAGAATCACTGCACTGCCCTCCACATGTGTCATTTTGCTTTGCCATCTGATGTTAGACTAATCATGACTTGTCCATAGCTTTAGAGACTCCCAGGGACAAGGGTAACCCTAGATTCCTGTCAGCCTGCCTTTTAGGGCATTTTGTTTGTGGTGCAGGCATTGGCAGGTTCTGCTTTTTAGAGCATTCTGAACTTTGGCGTTTTTATTAAGGCCAGGACAGCCATCACAGGCCTGCTGAAGCTGAGGACCTCTGGGTTGCTGTTCTGTGGATTCATTTGTAGGCTGGCAATTCCACAGCCCTTTCTCCTCAGTGCAAACCTTGGGGATGATATTCCAGAATGGATGAATCAGAAGATATACAATTAGGGAAGAGTCTCTTTACTTTGGACAGACTTCTTGTTTGTGGTCGTAGTTATTTTGTTATTTTGGTTTTTTTTTAATTTTTTTTCTTTATTGATATTATTGAGCTCTACATTTTTTTTCTGCTCCCCTCCCTGCCTCTCGCCTCCCACCTTCAACCCTCCCCCAATGTCCCTATGCTCCCAATTTACTCAGGAGATCTTGTCTTTTTATACTTTCCCATGTATATTAGGTCTATGTAAGTCTCTCTTAGTGTCCTCATTGTTGTCTAAATTCTCTGTGATTATGGTTTGTAGGCTGGCTTCCTTTGTTTATGTTTAAAAACCACCTGTGAGTGAGTACATGTGACAACTGTCTTTCTGTGTCTGGGTTACCTCACTCAAAATAATGTTTTCTAGTTCCATCCATTTTCCTGCAAAATTCAAGCTGTCATTATTTTTTTTCTGCTGTGTAGTACTCCATTGTGTAAATGTACCACAATTTCTTTATCCATTCTTTGGTTGAGGTAAATTTAGGTTGTTTCCAGGTTCTGTCTATGACAAACAAAGCTGCTATGAACATAGTTGAGCACATGTCCTTGTGGCACAATTGAGCATCCTTTGGATATATGCCTAAAAGTGGTATTATTGGGTCTTGAGGAAGGTTATTTCCTAATTTTCTAAGAAATCTCCACACTGACATCCAAAGGGGTTGTACCAGCTTGCATTCCCAAGTTATTTTGTTTTTACTTGCCACTTGGGAGTATGAACCTCACACAGCACTCATTTGTGCAGGCCCTTGGTAGGCAAGACTTGGTGAATCCTGGTGTCTGAGAAGAGCTCACATCTATCTGCTGGTTTTATTTGGGTGCATCTGGTATGAATTCTAGATTAGTAGTCCAATAGCAGCTCTTAATTGCTTCCTTTGGGCATTTTAATTACTGTTAGCATGGTATGTGACTAAGGGATTAAGAATCTCTTGTACATTTATAGAGCAACAGGTCCTGGTATGTTCCCAAAGCATTTATTTGTCATTTCCCCAAAATATTCATGTTAAAGTTGTGAACATAACCTTTGGACTTGAGGGGTGGTCAGCTGAAGGGTATGAAGTTGACTTCTCTCAGTTGACTTCTTCCAAGAATTGTAAAGAAGCCATCTAGTACTTATTACTCCAGATACTCAGGGAGATGTCAAGGCGAAGCCATAATAACCTTAGTGTTACCAGCTGCTCTTCCCACCTTTTTCCTGAAGCAAGGCTGTTGAAGTTTCTTTTCAGTTTTGTAGGGACTGAAGCAGTGAGTTGAAGATGTCTAGAGTGTCATCTGTCCTGCCTAGAGAAAGGAACAGGAATGGTGTTTCAGCCATCAGAGGCTCAGCAGTAAAGGGTAACATTCATTCACCCAGCAGGCATTTATTGAGGGCTTAGGACTGTGTTAATTGCCAGAGAACTAAAGATGACTAAGACAGTATCTACCCCAGGAGTTCAGGCTGGAGGGGGAGCCAAATTCACTGAACATATAATTACATTATATAGTTAGGCAAGGTTCTGCAGTAGAACGGCTGGTATAGCTTGGATATAGACTTGGGGAGCGCTGCCTACAGGAGAAGATCACTGTTGGCCAATGGGATAATAGGACTTGGACAGAGTAGGAGAGAGAAAGCACTTCAGATAGAGAGGACAGCATGGCCATAGACATGTAAGGGAGTCAGAGTGTGATGTGCTCCGAGAATCTTTTCAGAGCAGCTCACTGCTGTTGAGAGGTGCAAGCTGAGAGCAGTGGGAAATGAAGCAAAATTGGCCAGGAGGCCTTGGATGCCACATAGAAGGATCTGTACTTAATACTTCTTCCAAGAGAGTGTCATGGTCAGTATTTGAGTTGTGTGTAGGTCAGTCCCATGGGTCCCATAGGAAGAAATTAGCAATGCGGAGTAATTGAGTAATATACGATGATTGTGTGAGGCAAAGTGGAGATTGAATTTTAAGACTGATTAGGCTTGACTTTGGGAGTGTGAAGATGAGAGAATGAAAACTCAGGCTGGCATCTGAGATTCTAGCTTGTTGGATTAGTTAAATGGAAGTTCTATCAGCTGAGGGAACACAGGGACCTGAGAATGGAAAAGATGAGACTGGTCTTGAGACATGTGAAGTTGCAGAACCAATGGTGATCTGGGACTCACATCTATTGGGAAGCTGAAGATTTATTGATGGAGCTCGAAAGAGTTATTGGAGACAGAACTATATATTGTAACTGGTCAAGTAAAACCTGAGGCCTTTATATTCCCACAGCCTAGCCCTCTAGGAACAGGGAGGGACACTAAGAGGACTTACATAATGCCCCAGAAACAAAGCAGAATTGTTGAGATAGTGAGGCTGCTGAAGAGAGTGACTTATGGTCAAATGAGTCCTCAGGTTTGCAGACCACAAGGTTGGGCCAGAGGAAGTCAGAGGCAGCTGGGAAAGTGGGGATTAGAGGTAAGCCAAGAATGCTAGAAATAGTCTGGTAACATCTTCCCCTAATCACTACAGATAACCAAACCATGACCCCACAAGTTTTGTGGATTGTCCAGATTCCTCTGGCTGTTGTGATAGCCTGGTCGCAGCTTAGTCAGTGCTTCTGTACGGTCTCCTGAGCTCTGGTCCTGCCTGTGGGAAAAGCCTGGGTAGCATGTGTGTAGCTGCTCTAGCCTTCAGAGTGGTTGGCTTGTGTCCTGTGGGAGCTGTTCCGCTACATATGCATGCACTTTATTTGTTTGTTTTGTTTTTGGAGACAGGGTTTCTCTGTAGCTTTGGAGCCTGTCCTGGAACTAGCTCTTGTAGACCAGGCCGGTCTCGAACTCACAGAGATCTGCCTGCCTCTGCCTCCCGAGTGCTGGGATTAAAGGCGTGCGCCACCGCCGCCCGGCATATGCATGCACTTTAAAGCATGACGAAGAGGTAGTCATCTTCCTATTTTACAGTTGGGAAAACTGAGGCTTAGAAAACTTTGATAACTTTTCTAGAATCTCATGACAAATATTTTAAAGCAATATGACCCAGATTCATGATCTTAGTCAAGGTCTCCTGACCGAGACTCAAATCTGAGTCACCTTTTGCTTCCAAAGCCTAAGCCTTTTTGTTGTTGTTCTTTTTTTTTTTTTCCAGACAAGATCTCACAGTGAGTTCTTGGCTGGCCTGGAACTCACTAAAAAATCTGCTTGCTTCTGCCTCTCAAGGGTTAGGATTAAAGGTATATGCCACCACATTTAGCACAGCCTGGGCTGTTGCTGTCTGCAGTATTTCGTAGAGTTCAGGGTGTTACTCAGCTGTAAGACCATGTTGTGTTCAAGAGGACAGTTCTTTTCTCTCTGGCTATGCATAGAACTCTTACTGAGACACTTCAGGTGTGTGTACACGCCTCAGTCAGCTGATTTCACATGGTTCTGCTAGGCAAGGAAGCACCGTTTAATGATCAAAGCTGTCAAACAAATCCAGTTGGATCGTCACTTAAGAATGGAATTCCCCTATCCTCCTTCATAAAAGCTGATGGCAGATCATGGTAGAAAAGCATGTTGCAACTACATGTCTGTTCTTAAATCTGGATTCTAGTACTTTTTTTTTTTCTCCCAGTTTTTTAAGACAAGATTTCTCTGTGTAACAGCCCTGGCTGTCCCGGAGCTCTCTTTGTAGACCAGGCTGTCCTCGAACTCACCTGCTCTGCCTCTGCCTCTACCTTTGGAGTGCTGGAATTAAAGGCAAGCACTACCTTGCCCGGTACCCAAGGTGTGTTCTAGTACTTTCTATATGACCTTGAGCGAAGAATCTCTAGTTCTTTCCTTACTGGGTTAACAAGTGAAGGAGCATTTACCTCCAGGGGTTGCTGAGGGCAGTAAATGAGATAATTTGAGACAAGTGCCTACTATACAAAATGCTTAGTAATGTTTCTCTTCTAATCTTTGATCCTGAGTAAAAGGTCTCACTGTGTAGCCCTGGTTGGCCGAGAACTTGCTATGTATACCAGGCTTCAAACTTAAAACAGATTTACCTGCCTCTGCCCACCTAGTACTAGGATTAAAGGTGTATGTCATCGCAGACGGCCAAAAGCTATTAGAATCTCTTTATTTTTTAAAATGTCACATGAACATTTTTAAAAAATTGTATGTGTGTGTGTGTTTATATGTTTGTACACCATGTGCTTGCCTGGTGTCTGCAGAGGCCAAATAAGGGCATCTGATTGTCTGAAACTGGAGTTACAGGTGATTGTAAGTCTCAGTGTGGGTGCTGGAAGTTGAACCTGCATCCTCTGGCAGAGCAGTCAGTGCTCTTAACCACTGAACTATCTCACCAGGCCCTCGGGGTCTCTTTAGATCATAGGAAAGGAACTCTTAGTGGGCCAATTATGGGGAAGTATTCTCATCTCATTGGATAGTCCAGTGAAACATAAAAAGACTGGAACAACTAAAAACAGCATTGAGATGTGGGTAGCTGTGACCTCTGTCAAGCTGTGGCCTTGAAGGCATGACGGGTAACAGCTTTGGAAAACTCAGAGATTGAGAGAAGACTGAGTTCATTATAGTTCCTCCTACAAAGGAGAGAAGCCAGGAGGCACTGTGGACATGCCCCATTTAAGAGTTCAAGAGACAGAGGACTTGGAATACCTCTTCCCGGCCAATGTGATATGTGACAAATATGTGATATGTGCCTGGGGCTGGGCCTCATTTTACCCTTCTATAAAGCAGGAGTCATGCCCCTCCCACATGTGTTTAGAAGTAGGAAGGGATTCATTAAGTTTTATGGTTGGATAATAAGCTCCTAAATTATTTATGAGACTCCTGGAAAGTCAGAGCAGGGCCAAGGCAAGTGCACTGGGTGCTGAAGTGCTACCTCCCATCAGCCTCTCCTGTCTCCTTGGATAGCCAGTTTCTACTAAATTTCTTCTGCATATGCCACATATCCTTGCCTAGGAACATGTGTGTTTCTATGCTAAATTCATACCCTCACAGACTATACAGTCTAGTTCAGGAAATTATGCAAAGGTGACCAATGAACAACTGAGGAAAAAATATTTTTTTCTTTGACAATTTATAATTAAAGGCTTAGCAGAGTGCCTGCCCTAGAGTAGATGCTTATGAACTACAGCTTCCCCTCTGTAAATATACAAGAGTTTTTGCAAGGCAAAACAGATTTTCTGGGCTGATAAGATGGCTCCGTGGGTAAAGGACCTGTATTTGATCGCTGAAACACACATGGTAGAAGGAGAGAACTGATTTACACACACACACACACACACACACACACACACACACACAGAGAGAGAGAGAGAGAGAGAGACCAGGTCCTCCCCTGGCACAGTGTGGGTGTACAAGACATTTACAGTTGTTAAAAGAAAGCCTGAGGCTCCGCAGATGCTGACTTTTTGCTGTCAGTGTTCTTTGACATTACTGTAGATGGCAAGTCCTTGGGCAGCATCTACTTTGAGCTGCTTGCAACAAAGTCCAAGGACAGGAGAAAACTTTTATGTTCCAAGCAATGAGTACAAAGGATAAGGGTTTCTCTTTTCACAGAATTATTTCAGAATTCATGTGCCAGGGTGGTGACCTCATACTCTATAGTGGCACTGGCTTCAAGTTGTCTACAGGGAGAAATTTGAAATTGAGCACTTTATTCTGAAGCATCCAGGGCCTGGCATATTATTCATGGAAAACGATGGATCGGTGCTAATAGTTACAGTTTTCATACCCCTTTGCTAAGACTGAGTAGTTGAGTGGAAAAGTCTGTGGTTTTTTTTTTGGAAGGTGAAGGAAACTACAAGCCTCCATGGAAGCCATGTATCACTTTGTTTGGGTCCATGTACAACAAGCCCAGCATTACTGACACTGGATCACTCTATACTGTTGATTTCTGTGTATCTTTGATTTTTGTGGCTTTTTTTTTTTTTTTGAGTCAGGGTTTCTCTGTAGCTTTGGATCCTGTCCTGGAACTACAACTAGCTCTTGTAGACCAGGCTGGCCTCAAACTCACAGAGATCCGCCTGCCTCTGCCTCCTGAGTGCTGGGATTAAAGCCATGTGCCACCACTGCCCAGCGATTTGTGTGTATCTTAACCAGCAGACCTTTTCTTTTCTTTTCTTTTTTTTTTTTCCAGCAGACCTTTTCTTTTCGTAGCTCAGGAGAGAAACTCCACCCCATGTACTCCAAATATCTCCTGATGCTTTTGCTCGCACTGTTCTATTTTTTGTTTTGTATGTGCAGGTTTGTTTTGTTTTATTTTTGACACAGGGTCTATATTTTGTAGCCCTAGCTGCCTGGAACTCCCTTTGTAGACCAAGCTGGCCTTGAACCCACAGAGATCTGCCTACCTCTGCCTCTCAAGTGCTGGGATTAAAAACTTGCATCCCTTTGCCCCCAGCCTCTCACTGCAATTCTTTAGGCTCCACATTTTCCTTAGTTCTAAGTAGCTGGATTATAAAGTTCATGATTATGAATGAAAACTAAGCAAAGAAAAATGCTTGACTATAATTGTTAACAGGGAAATGAACCCTGCAGAAGCTTGGAAACAATATACAAAGGTCTGGGTTGTTGGTGGGGGAAGGGTTCATGAGAAAAATTTTAATTATCCAGGTGAGTCCTGAAGGGTATACAGGTTAGAAAGACAGCCAAGAGGACTAAGGCACTTCCTGGTCTCAGAATAGGTGCTATGTAGCGGTAAAGTTCAGGATTTGGGTTAGGTCTGACTCCAATTCCAGCCCTTCCACGTATTCACTGTGTGACCCTAGGCAAGTTCCATAGCCTTTCTTAGCCCCTTACCTATAAAACAAAGACAATAATCCTTATTTTACAGGATTAGTTGAGGTAAAAATTCATAGTGCTCATGACAGTTTTCTTAATAAATGTTAGCTTTGGTCATCATTTCCATTGTAATTTCAATAGTAGTATCACCCAGCTGGGCGGTGGTGGCGCACGCCTTTAATCCCAGTACTCGGGAGGCAGAGGCAGGCAGATCTCTGTGAGTTTGAGACCAGCCTGGTCTACAAGAGCTAGTTCCAGGACAGGCTCCAAAGCTACAGAGAAACCCTGTCTCGAAAAACCGAAAAAAAAAAAAAAAAGTAGTATCACCCTACTCATTCCTGCTTGCTTATCTAGTAGTTCATAGACTCCTTTGTTATTGGACTGTTTTCTGCCACTAATAATATTCTAGTGCACACTATTACAGCAAATCACTTGTAGACTCCTGGCCTGATGTTTTTGTGCTTGTACATATCTGCTGATACTGTGTCCTGATCTAGAGTATGACCATCTTCTCTGTTGCTTTGCCCGACCCTCTCCTGCTTGATGTTTAATACAGAATGCTGAAACCTTCTTTCAGTAATCTCTGCTTGCTTCCTCATCTAATCAGATGCTGTCTCCCTGGAACCCCTTGGGCAAACCTCTGCCTCTTCCTTAGCAGAGTCAACCACAGCTCACCCTAGCTTTCTGGTCGACTTTGCCTCAGGATATAAACTTTCCAAAGGTAGTAATCACTCCTTGTTATTTCCTATTCCCAGATTCTAGTTTAGTGCTTGATGTGTAGTTTCATAACTAAGTGTTGGAATAAAAATCCTGAGCAAAGTGTGCATTATGTGTAACATATTCTATGCGGGTTCTGATGTAGATGCTTACGTATGCTAATTTAATTTCTCCATTCACCATATCATATTGCCAGGTAGACACTATTCCTATGTCCATTTAACAAATGGGGAGTCTGGGTGATAGCAAGTGGGCCTTTGCCATGTCGTCTTTACATGTAATTATTTGGGAGTGTGATTTGTGACAGCTATTGGATTTTGATTCAGGTTGTAATAGGTAGGAGGGATTTAGAAGACCAAAGAAGCACTGATCACAGGCAAATTCTGGGGCCAAGAAATGGCAAGAGGGCTAGTTCCGTGAGAGCCCAAGGGGTAAGCTGTTCAGAGATGCCAAGGCCAGCCTGGAGGGAAGCTTAGCTCCTGAGTGTGTTCTGGTAAAATGTGAGGAGCAACCAGCCAAGGATTTCTGTAAATGATAAGGAACAAGAGTATTTCTGAATCAAGAAAAAACACAATTCACCTTATGTGCCTGGGTGTTTGAAGTTTCATTCCTATTCCTGGGGAAAGGGAAGGAAGTGCTAGAAGCAGTTATGGCAGTAGATGGTCCGGTGCCCCAAGGCTGAAGTGAATAGTAAGAGCGTCAGTGGAGTGTCAGTGGGAGAGCAGGGGATGGTGTAGGTCAAAGGTCATGTAAGGAAGACTCACTGAGTCCCAGTGAGAAAGCTGCTGTGGTATGAGAGAAAGAGATGTGACCCCAGGAATTATGAGTTGCCTGAGTAGTGGTGCTTGCCTCTTGGGTCCCAGAGAAAGAGAGAGGACCCAGATTGGCTAAGAGAGTGGCAAGCTGTGCCCAAAACTCCTTGGCTTTGGAAAACCTGTCACCCCCCTCCACCACCATCGGAATAGTTTCCATTCTGCGTAACTGGGGAGTGTGTGGGTCGGGCTAACCACGAGGAGGGGCTGAGGAACCAGCAAGTGGATCAAGTTGCTGTGGTGGTTTCATTGGGCCAGTGGCTCAATTGGAAAATGACATCAGCAGTTTTGTCTGAAATTGGTTACTTTCAACTGGTGGGTAGAAGTGTCTTCAACTAGAAGCTGGGCCCGAGCCACCTGTAGAAGTTACCTGATATTAGGTATAAGAACAGTAGTGCAGAAGAGGGTAGAGCCTAGGCTTCCTGGTACTGGAGACACTGTCATTTTCCTTTTGTCATTCTTGGCATCCAATAAAGGAATCCTCCAAGGTGACGAAGAGGTCTCAGGGGTGTAATTGTTAGAAAAAATCCTCTCTGTTTGAGTTGTGCTGGGACGTAGGACCCTTCTTTATCTGATTTGCCATGTGTGACTTGCAGAGATCAGCTGAAGACATCTGGTGAATCCATTTCTTTTTCCTCCAGGCTGCTTAGAGACTTGGCCCATAACTGCTCAGCAACTCATTTCTGGTTATAGAGTCATCAGTGACCACAGGAGCACGTTCTCCAGACATAGTTCTCTGCTGGCAGCTTGTTCCCAAAATGATGGCTTCAATTAAAACAAATCCAGAAAGGCAGACTTAAGCCACTGCAGACACTTAAGCACACCCACTTTTCTGATGCCATAAGGAGCCCCCAGCAACTTCCCTTTTTACTTAATAGTAGCTCAACCCTGGAGAAAACTGTTTGGGAGAGCTGTGCACTCTGTCTGTACTCTGGTACATAGGGTCTTTCTAAAGGCTTGAAGGAGTGAGGTGGGTTCTGATGCCATAAGGAGCCCCCAGCAACTTCCCTTTTTACTTAATAGTAGCTCAACCCTGGAGAAAACTGTTTGGGAGAGCTGTGCACTCTGTCTGTACTCTGGTACATAGGGTCTTTCTAAAGGCGTGAAGGAGTGAGGTGGGGGCTGTGTTGCTGTACTGTGAGCTTATGGAGTTTGGCAGAAAAGGGCTGGAGTCTCAGGGTCCAAGGAAGGTGGCCGCTGCCCTCCCTGCTTCCTGTTTTAGAATACCTCTGGGCCGGGGGCTGGTGGATTGTTTGCCCCGCTCACTCCATCCATCTGTGCTTTGAGTACCTACAGAGGCCCCTTCTATGATTCTATTTCTGGAGTAGAACAGCCCTTGTCCAGAACCATTTTGTCTCCAGACTCAGACTTATTCTCTGAAGCCCTGCTCTGGAAAGGATAGAGGAAGTGGGCGAGAGGAGCAGTCTCAAGCTTTGTTTCCCAGGCTTGGCAGTGAAGATTGGATTCTGGGTTGGTGAGGGCTGCAGGGAAGTCTGCCTGTCCATGGGTTTCATCTCCACCCCTGCACTACCCCAGCCAGTCATGGGCCTGGGGAAAAGTGTGGGCGTTTGGAGGGGCTGCTGTGTTTCCTATGTCTGAATTTTCTAATGTTAGCTTGCGGACCTTTGATTAAGCTCTGATTTGTTTCCCTTTGACAGGATTGCAGTTTTGGGGGTGTTGGGAGGGGCTGTGCTGAAACAGTGAGATAAACAGTGATGCAGAGGTGGCAGCAGCATGAGTCGGGTGGGGCTGGCCGGCCAGCCTGCTGTCTGGGCGGGCTGGGTGGAGGAGGACTCCTGCCCAGCATTACTGGCCAGCTGGCTTGTGTTAAAGCACTGGCTGAAAATAGCTGTCATTGTCTGGGAGCTGCTACTGCCGCGGAGCTGGCTGTGGCTGCCAAGGGGCCAAAGTAGGAGGGGCTGATGCCTCCTACCTCTTGAGCGCTCATCCTTTGGTTAGCAGTGCCCATCTGGCCACAGCTGTGCCCACTGCCTACCAGTGGAGATATGTGGAAGGCTGGCTGGGCTCTTCCGAACAGTGTCCTACTGATGTCTGGTCATGGTCCTTCTGCCTTACGTTGCCAGCTTTGTCATTGACTTTGGAACAGACTTGTTAATTGGTGAAGGGGATCCCATTAGGCTGGGAACAATGCTAACTCTCCTTCTACAGCAGACTATTCAGCGTCCAAGCTTTTGCTTTACCATTTCCTACCTCTGCTCCTCTGTCCACTAGGTCAGCAGCGTGCTGAGAAGCACATGGTACCCAGGAAAGCATTTCATGTCCCAGGTCCAGCTTTGGAAACTTTGGGAGGTGGTTCTGCAAGAAAAAACATTAAAAACAATCACCAACTCTTTCTGTTTTTGCTGAAAGTAAATACCATTTGTGGCTGTCCCTAAAGTTTTCAGTTTTTTCCCCAGGGATGTTCCAGTGTTTCATAGTCTCTAGGAGCTATGCCATTTTTGTGTCTGTTCCCAGATTTGTCATGATCAGCGGGGACTAGAAGTAATGTAGCAGGGAATTTTGGGCACTTCCTATTTCTGTATACTGGGTTTTCCCCAGGCTTGGCCCAAGAAGACTGACAGAGCAGGGGTGAGTCCCAGATTAGGCACACAGTTTTTGAGGAAATTCCAAATATCCGGTATTTCCTTGTCCTTCCTTGCAGTGGGAAAGAAATGAGGAGGGGCTAAGCAGACAAAGCCTGCAGGAGAAGGGAACCTCTGAGAACAGAACTCCTTCTTCTTCCCTAGCTTTCCTGGGGCAGACAGGGATCAGGTTGGGCCGGGGAAGTAGGGAGACCTTGATGGAGGAATAGGACCCTCTTTGTTTATACAGGCCCCAAGTAAGAAGCAAGCCCAAGCAGCCTTGCGTCAGGTTCAGACCTTTCAACTTCTTCCACTATGGGTCTCTATTTAGGCATCTTCTTGTTACCCTTTAATTTAGAGATCAGGACCCAGAATTGCTTTCAATTTGATTTCAACTTCCCCTTTTCCTGTCTCCTATTGTAACTGTTTTGGCTGTGATTCGCCTCTCTTCCTCCATTCCTTGGTGGGGTGTGTCCCTCCCCCCAAGATGGAATGTTTAGATTGACTCTAATCTTGGAGGAAATCAAAGATGGATTAAACAAGATTCAAAAGCTTAGTGGTTAAGAAGGGTTGCTGAAGGACAAATGAGAACAGACAACCCAGAAGCAAGAGGGCAGGTGTATGGATGCCAAATACCACACAGATTTTCCAGGAGGAGAGGAGACTTTGCCAGTACTCACCATATTCCAGATGTGTGCAAGTGTAAAGTATTCATCATCTGATGCTCAAAACCCTATGGGATAGTGAGATGAGTTTGATGGAGTTCAGTGAGGCTTTGAAATGCCCCAAGTAAATCTTGGGCACTTAGCAAGAACTTAACTTCTGTCTCTGAGAGCCAAGGAACCATGGAAGGAGAATGCTGGGAAAACAAGCTTCTGACCTAGTCTGGAGCCATGCTAAGTTTAACCCCTGACTGTCTCTGGAAGCCAGGAAGTTGGCTTCCTTTGGACATTGGACCCTGCCAGATTTATATACGTTATCAGGTGGCGGTAAGAGCCTTCATGCTCTTGTCTGGCAGGAAGAGAACTGCCTGTCTTCTGCCTCTACTAGTGGCTCCTGCCATAGTCAGTACATTGCTTTGTGAGAATGCTAGAGGTTGCAGGTATCTCCTGATCCATCACCTTCCCATTACTCTTTCAGCCCTGACAAAACAGAAGGCTGAAGCCACTGTCCAGAGAGCCATGGAAGCTCTAGACAGGAGGGTGTGGGTCTGTTCTGAGGCCTGTTTCATGCTTTGCCACCTATTTCCAGACTGCAGGGGTCCATCTTCTTTGAGGATTTAAATTTTGACCAGATCCTTGATGTGTCACCCATGAGTTTTTTTTGTTTTTGTTTTTGTTTTTTCAGTTTTTTGAGACAGGGTTTCCCTGTGTAGTTTTAGAGCCTGTTCTGGAACTTCTTCTGTAGACCAGGCTGGCCTTGAATTCACAGAGATCCACCTGCCTCTGCCTCCTGAGTACTGGCATTAAAAGTGTGTGTCACCACCACCTGTCTTTACCCATGGTTTATGATAGGAGTCCTGGAGGGGTTGATTTTGCTCAGTCTTGAAGCCTGGAGAGAGTCAAGCATTTCCTCACCAGCACACCTGGCAGAGAGATATGAAGCCACAGCAGCCCACAGTGGTTGGCCAAAGGAGGAAGGTGATGTCGACAGGATGTGATATCTGCCACAATAGCAGCAGACTATTATATGCTCTCTATGAGGGTCTGTTTCTATTGCTCATAAAAACACCATGACCAAAACACAGCTTGAGGAGGAAAGAGTATTTCACTTTCAATCACAGTACGTATGTCATCAAAGGAAGTCAGGGCAGGAACATGGAGGTAGATTGGTACTGAGGCCATGGAGAAATGCTGCTTATTGATTTGCTCCTTGTCCTTTGCTGAGCCTACTCTCTTACTGTACCCAGGACAATCTGTCCAAGTGAGGACCTCAGTGAGGGGCTGTTTCAGTCATTAAGAAAAATGCCTCACAGGCTTGCCCACAGGGAGGTTCTCTTCTCAGATGACTCTAGCTAATGTTAAATTGATAAAACAAATGAGTAACAAAAAAGCACAACTAGCTGGTAGCAGCCTGTTCCCCAGCTGGGTGAACTGAGGCTCTCAGGATCTGCCTTTGACCTTTGTGTCTTTGTTAAAGCTCCCTACTCCTGTTCTGTGCAGCACAAATGAAAACCCAGAGACAGATATTGGGGTTCAACCAGAAGATGAGAAAAGCAAGGCAGCCTAGGCCCTCCAGAGCTCTTACCTCCATGGAATCTTCAGATTGAAAGAGAGTGAGTTCCTGTCTTATCCCGCTTTAGCTTCCTCCCTAGTCCTGGGATTAAAGGCGTGTACCACCACCACCACCTGGTCCCTGTGGCTAATTAGTGTGGCTGCTGGGATTAAAGGTGTGTGCCACCACTGCCTGGCCTGTATGACTGACTAGTGTGGCTATTTTGTTTTCTGGTCTTCAAGAAAGCTTTATTTATTAAAATACAAATGAAATATCACTACATTTCCATCCTTTTTATCTAAAATAAAAAGGCTATAACTAATATAAGAAACTATATACAATAAGTACAATAACTATGCAATATATACAGGCAATAAATACATCAACAATATCTAGTCCAGTTGCATTTGACAAATTCAGAAAAAATATTCCATATCTTTCATATCTTAGTGAGTTCAATGCCTTGTACCTAACTTACTTTCTATCATAATTTGCTTTCTGCACCTGGTAAACAAGGAAAACTTTAACTATCTAGTCTCCAACTCCCTCAGAGATACAAGAAGAAGTCTGAGTAAGCAGGAAGTGTGAGCAGCAACTTCCAAAAAACGTAAGGAATGACAGAAACCACTGGCTACCTGGACAGTCACCCAAAGTTGCTCTGTGACTTTGGCCTACAGGCCTAGCATATCTGACAGACTTTTCTGTGAAGCAGAATTTTTTTTTTTTTGAGACAGGGTTTCTCTGTGGTTTAGGAGCCTGCGCTGGAACTAGCTCTTGTAGACCAGACTAGTCTCGAACTCACAAAGATCCACCTGCCTCTGCCTCCCAAGTGCTGGGATTAAAGGCGTGCACCACCACCGCCCGGCAAGCAGAATATTCTGAAGGGCTGTCCTACCTTGTCTTGACAATGTTTGGCAGTCACTTTCTTTTGTGTCCTGATTGTCTAATTAGGGCAGCATAATGCCAGCAGTTGAGGCAAGGACATTTTCTTGCCCAGTAACTTTTGCCACAAAGAAAGTAAACTTCATGTGAAGTTTCTTTGATGTCCATTATCTTCTCTGAATTAGATTGGTGCTACCAGGGGCAGACATGTCTCATTGTCATTAAAAAAAAAAAAAGAGCCTATGTTATTAAAACATCTTAAATGCCATATTCTCTAGATCTCTGAAGTGTTTGAAGATGACCTGTCTATCTGAAATATATCTTTGTTTAACCTTAAAAACATACCTAATGTGACTACAAGTTCAATTATAATAGGCAATTAACTACTAATCTACAATTCCTTATCCTAAACAGTTGGTAAAAATAACTTTCAAGGAGCATAAATGATAGGAACCTCCTTCAGCCAATGGCCTTTAAGAGGCTGGACCACATTGGGGCATGATTTTGGGTACCAAAAAGCAGCCGTCCCACCCTGCTTGCTCTCTTCTTCCTGCAAGCCACACCTGGATGTCAGACCCAATTCCTATTTCCTCACTGTAATCCATGAGTTCCCTTTTAATAAAGAAAAACCTTAGAATACTCTATTCAGAGTTATCTTGGGATTATTTGACTCGTGTACCCCCCATTTGACACATTCTGTATCACCAGATATTTACATTACATTGTTAAATGAGCTCTATAGGTACAATACCTTGAACAAGAGTAGAAATGTATGTACAGTATGTTCTAACAAAATCTCAAATTTATATCAAATATATATATATACAATATGCAAAAATCCAATCCAATATAAAACATTTAAAACTAGTAGTTGCTTTTTAAAAGTAGATTCAGTAATCCACCTTTTTTAATCTTATCATTTATATCCTCCCTTTTTTCTTTTTAGAGTAAATTCAATAATCTACCCTTTTATCCTGTCATATCTGTATCCCCGTTTTTTTCTTTTCAGAATAAGAACTCTGAATCTAATCTCCTTTGTTCAACTTTCCTCCTGAGAGTAACCAATAACAGCTTGTAACTAACCCCCTTAAACAATGACAAATATCTATAACCCATTGACTGACCAAAAACTACCCACCCCACCTCTTGGAAATGTGGGTATCGTATTCTTTTTTCTTTTCTTTTCTTTTCTTTTCTTTTTCTTTTTTTCTTTTTTTTTTTTT
>JAQHUG010000417.1:495564-538120 GCA_028555095.1 Dicrostonyx torquatus
TCGAACTCACAGAGATCCGCCTGCCTCTGCCTCCCAAGTGCTGGGATTAAAGGCGTGCGCCACCACTGCCCGGCTCTCATTTTTTTTTTTAAATGTGGGAAAAAAACCTCTCTTTTAATTCCTCCCTTTAAAAATTCCCCATTGTCTTACTAAGTCTACTGACAGTGTTGATGAAAATGTGAGGCTTATTCCTGCTGCATAGAACAGTAAAGGTCCTGACTGGATTTCAAGGAAGCTTCCTAGTTTGGCAGCAGCCTGAGAAGGGGTTCAGGGAGTCAGGGAGGCCCTACCTCATGGGGGGCAGAGAGAGCTGTCTGAAAATGCACAGGAGAACCAGCCTGAATCCTGTGGCATTTGGAGTCCTGTGATTCTGGAGTTTGGATGGCAGCTGGAGACTGTTTCAGAGCGGCTACAATAGAAAAATCCCAAACTTGCTTAGATGCTTGGGAAAAAAAGAAAAGAAAGCCTAGCCAGGTGGGGCTGGAGCCTCAAGTGCACCTCTGGCCTGTGCAGGTGGCTTAAATCCACAGACAAATGGCTTTTTCGTGAATTCGTACCCCAAATGTTGGGCGCCAATTGTAGCATGAATAATAAAAACCTGGAGACAGATACTGGAATTCATCCTGAAGATCAGAAACCTCTATGAAATCTTCATATTGAAAGACAGCAAGTTCCTCTCTCATCCCGCTTTATCTTCCTCTCTAGTGCTAGGATTAAAGGCATGCACCACCACTGCCCAGCCTCTATGGCTAACTAGTGTAGCTGTTTTGTATTCTGGTCTTCAGGCAAGCTTTATTTATTAAAATACAAATGAAATATCACCACCATTCTGCTATCCACACAAACAGTTGAGATTGGCCATCAGCAAAGCAATTTCAGAGGGTGGGTTGTGTTTACCCATCCTGTCATCAATACAATATCAGCTGGACCGTGTGACCCCTCTTTCATGTAATTCAGGCAGAAACCATGGGAGAGTTGTGATGAGGTTGTCTCTGTTCTTTCCTTGGGCCAGTTTTGTCTTTCTATCCTAAATTCTTCCATTTGTAACTAACTGGAGTAATCAACCTGCTTCTGTTTTGAACCCTAATGGTTGCTTTCAGCCAGGACATGAGCCCACTGTTCTTGGGGCCTGATAACCATGGATTTACCATTAAATGTGTTGACTGAATATAGATTGAGTCCTCAGGGTGAGTGGAGTGCACAGATGAATAATAGTTATGTTTAAGATAAGTGCATGATGAATAGATTATGTGACAGAAGTAAATAATATTTAAGGGTTCCCTTGTTGATCCCCTAAGTAGATCAATATGCCCCCAGTACTCTTCTGTTTCTTCCTTGGAGATCCTGAATATACCATTCATGTAAGGAAGAAGATGCCAGGGGTAGACAGGAGTGAAGCCAGTGGTTAGACATGGGTCACCAGGGAGTAAGAGCTGGGCTTAGTGTAACAGATAGAGGTGAAAGGGAGGTCTTCTGGGGGGGCTAGGTGAGTCAGACAGCTATGTACCTCAAATGGGGCATCTTATTTGAGTCAGAAGTGGGGTGTGCAGGTGTTGTCTGTCATCTGATCAAAGTGTCAGGCTGCTATTAGAGGCAAAGGTTATGACCTAGAACAAAGCCAGTCATGACTTAGGGGACATCGAATTGGAGAGAGCGGGGGCAGTCATGGCTGCAGAGGACACAGGAGGGGAGGTCTATACCATGTACAGGCAGACTTTAGGTCTTCCTTGCACTGTACTAACTATTCATTTATTACATAGTAATGAGCAAAATAAAATGATTCATGGTGTATCAGTATTTTATATTAGGGTGTCTCAGCAAGGGGTCTGGACAGTGCTGTATATTGGTTAATTGGGAAGGTAGTAATTTGTAATTAGTAGAAAGGAAATTGCTACTGCTATTTTTGTTTTGTTTTATTCAAGTCAGGGTTTCTCTATATAGTCCTGAGTGTCCTGGAACTAAATCTATAGACCAGCCTGGCCTCAAACTCACAGAGATCTGCCTCCTGAGTGTGGGGATTAAAGGTGTGTGCCACCCATACCCAGCTTGCAAATATTTTTCTAAAAATGTGTGAATAGTTCTCTTTATATGAATGACCTTATCCTCCTGCATCTGATTCATGATGCTTGACTCTCAGGTTATGGCAGAAAAACAAATTGGAAGTGACTTTCAAAGTTTTGATCTTTTGTATGCTAAGAAGTATCTTTTGGTGCTGGAGAAATGGATGGTTCAGGGGTTAAAAATAGGTTCTGCTCTTACAGACAACCAGTATCCACATCAGACAGCTCATAGCTTCCTATAGCTCCAGTTCCAGAGGATCTGATGCCCTCTTCTGGATTCCTAGAACACCTGCGCACACACATACACGCATGCGCGCGCGCACACACACACACACACACACACACAATTTAAAAATATTAAAAAATCAAAGCCTGGAGAGATGGCTCAGGGATTAAGAGCACTGACTGCTCTTCCTGAGAACCCATGCCCACATGGCAGCTTACAACGGTCTGTAATTCCAGTTCCAGGGGACCTGACATTCATGGCACACAAAAAAAATACATATAAAAAATTCTTTAATTAATTAATTTAGCTGGGCGATGGTAGTGCACGCCTTTAATCCCAGCACTTGTGAGGCAGAGGCAGGCAGATCTCCGTGAGTTTGAGGCCAGCTAGTTTCAGAACAGGTCCAAAGCTACAGAAAAACCCTGTCTCAAAAAACCAAATAAAATAGTTTAAAAAAACTCTTTACAGTATGGTCTTTCCCAGTTTGGCTTATCTCATATTATATTTAGCACCTTTTACAACATGACTTATGCGTATATAGGTAAAATGTCAAAGAAGGCTTCATAAAACATTTATAGCAATGAATATTGATGATGTCTTCTATTTAAATCTTATTTGCATTTATAAGTACTTTGTATTGATTTGTGGGAGCTAGTGTGCCATGATGTACTCAGGGGGGTTGGAAAACCACTTATAGGAGTTGGTTCTTGACTTCTACCATGTGGCTCTGCTCAAGACAGACTTGGTGGCAAGCACCTTTACTCGTGAGCCATCTCACTGACTGTTATTGTGCATTTTGTCTCGCTAGATTTATTCTCTAACCTTTAGTTTGAAAATATTGTTCAACAAAAATTTGTTGGTGCTGGAGAGGTGGGTCAGCAGTTAAGAGCTTACTGTTCTTGCTGGGGATCTGAATTTAATTACCAGAACACATCAAGTGGTTCCTATCCACCTGGCAATCTGGCAGCAGGAGGCTGTGATGTCCCTGGCATTGTTGGGCAGTTGAACTCTTGTGCATATAACCCATCACACACATACATAACGATAAATAAATAAATCCATATTGTTAATCATCTTAAAATTGCAACTGTTGACATAGAATTTTATTTATTTATTTATTTATTTATGTTTTTTTTTTGAGATGTTTCTCTGTAGCTTTGGAACCTTTCCTGGAACTAGCTCTTGTAGACCAGGTTTGCTTCGAACTCACAGAGATCCGCCTGCCTCTGCCTCCCGAGTGCTGGGATTAAAGGCGCGTACCACCACCGCCCTGCCAGTAATAGAATTTAATATAATAGCACCTTTTAGTTTACTTGTAGAAAACTCTATCTATAAAATAGGTTCTTATTTTTATGATATATTTTTTCTATTACATTCAAACTTTCTATACTTTATGTGTTTGCCTTTTGTAGACAAATTCTTTATCTTCCCTTTTTTATATCTAATGTGAGATATTGGATTTTAGTTGTTTAATAAATATATTTATATTACTAATGCACAAAAAAGAAAATATTGTTCAGCCAAACTTGACTGTTATGGTGGGGAGACAGGGAGTACCCCCCTTTCTGTGCCACCTTAGCAGCAGTAAAAGGAGGGAGGAGAGTTCATTCCTTCTTGCCCTCCAGGTGAGTGTGGGTGGGAGCTTCAGCTTGCTGACTCAGGTTCTCTCCTCAGAGCTCCATGAACCTGCCTCCTGACAAGGCCCGGCTCCTGCGACAGTACGACAACGAGAAGAAGTGGGATCTCATCTGTGATCAGGTATGAGGTGGCAAGATGGGGAGTTGGCAATCTGTATGATCAGGTATGAGGCTGGCAAGGTCCGGTCAGGAGGTGGCAGTCTGTGACACCTGGACGGAACAGTAAGGCCAAAGGTATAACTGCCGTGTTGACAGGAGCTAGCCTGGGCACAGGGTAAGCTAACTTTGTTCAGGGGACTTCCTGGTTGAGATTGACTGGTGGGCCTCAGCGCCCACAAGGGGCTACCTAGTGGACAGTGATGCCGGTGGCCTGTGCAGGTCTGCTGTGGATGAGGTGAGCAGTTTTCCCAGAAGACTGTTTATCCCAGGACTGGGGTTATGCCTACAGGCTGTGCTGAAGGACTCTCTTACTCTGACCCAGACATGACAGACAGTGGGGTGTTTGTCCTGTCAACCACAGACTTGTAGGAGAGAGATGCCTTTGCCCCCGTGTAGCCGAGGACTGCAGCTTTCCTCGCATGGACAGTGTTTAGAGCTGAGTAGCAAGGGAAGGCGCTGCTTTGCTGTGAAGCAAGGTGTCATCAACACTCACTGCCTTTCTTTCCCTGCACACATGTGAAGGTCACAGCTCAGCCTGTCTCTTGGTGGGTCTGGAAGGACCTGGCACAGAGGATGGGCATTGTGTTTAAATAGCACTCAGGTGCTGAGCTTTGTCATCAACAAATCCATGATTTTTTTTTTTATTATTTCAGGCTCTGTTAAAAAACATAATAGCTAATGTTTGAGAGCTGACTACCTGTCAGGAATGACACCCACAATAAAATATCTTATTTATCCTCACAAAATCCCCTGATACGTGCTCTTTCAGTTAGTGAATCCACAGCCAGATTGGGTAAGACAAACAGGTCAGGTGCTGGGTCTTTGCTAGCCATTTTCTTCTACTGTGCCCTGTGCTTACCCTGCGCTAGCATTATGATTCTGAGGTCTAAAGTCCAAGCCTGGGCAGTGGTGGTGCAAGCCTTTACTCGGGAGGTAAAGGCAGGCAGATCTGAGTTCGAGGCCAGCCTGGACTACAGAGCTAGTTCCAGGACAGTCAGGGCTATACAGAGAAACCCTGTCTCAAAAAAAAAAAAAAAAAAAAAAAGAAAAAAAAAATAAGAGTACTAAGTTCTAAGTCTGAGCTCTCACCAGGAAAAGATTTGGAGAACAGCAGTGCTTTACTTGATAAGTTCTGTGCCCCCCCCCCCCGACAGGGTTTCTCTGTAGCCCTGGCTGTCCTGGAACTTGCTCTGTAGACCAGGCTGGCCTCAAACTCAGAGATCCTCCTGCCTCTGCCTCCTGAGTGCTAGGATTAAAGGTGTGCACCACCACTGCTTGGCAAGTTCTGTCTTTTTTAGGTCACGTAATTGCAGTTCTTCTTGGAGTCTTTTTTTTTTTTTTTTTTCCGAGACAAGGTTTCTCTGTGGCTTGGAGCCTGCACTGGAACTAGCTCTTGTAGACCAGGCTGGGTCTCGAACTCACAAAGATCCGCCTGCCTCTGCCTCCCAAGTGCTGGGATTAAAGGCGTGCGCCACCACCGCCCGGCTTTTTTGTTGTTTTCAGGTCCTATTTTGTAGCGTTATGTCATTCTCTTGGATCCCTGTATGCATCTCTTCCCCTGAGTTCTTCAGATAGCTTTTTTGTGGAGGACTTTAGAGGATCACTGCTGAGGGATTTGTTGAGTCTCCTTTTGGATGGGCCTGAGTAGAGAAGACATAGTCCTGTGCTCTGTGGAAGGGTATTGGGAGGTAACCCAGCCGTCAATCGGCATTCGGTTGCTGGGGTCCAATTCCTGGTCAAATCACAGACTATATACCTTCCTGAGCATAAGAACACAGCAATGCTAGCTGAGCCATAGCTGCAGAGTTTAGAACTACAAAACCTAGGTTCTTTGGGGCAAAGCTCCCTTCCCTGTGGCTTTCATAACTGTCTGCCAGTTAGCCATTTACATATTCCCTTTAGGTACTAGTCCCAGCTCTGGTCTCTGCATCTTAGCAAGCAGTAGACTCAAGATAGTTTCTAACATAGAAAAGTATTTTAGGTGCTAGGAGCATTAACTGGAGGAGGAGACCACAGCAACAGGTAGATGTGCCTAGGAATTGGTCAGGGAAGGGAACCTAGGGGTTGGATGATGCTAAGCAATAGGAGACAACTGGAGACTGAGTTTCCTCAAACTGAGCACTGTAGGCACTCTCCTTCCTTAGCACCCTCCATGGACTTTGTGTTTCTGTGTGTGTGTGTGACACACACAGACACACACACACACACATATATATATATATATATATATATGCGTGTTTTTCTCACAGGAAAGATTCCAGGTGAAGAATCCTCCCCACACCTATATCCAGAAACTCCAGAGCTTTTTGGACCCCAACGTAACACGGAAGGTGAAGTATGAGACGGAAAGGCCTATCTTACTGCCCTTCTGTGGAGTTTGGGCACAAACCTTTTGATGTGGGGCTAAGTATTTTTGAATAATGGGAGTTAGATATCTTTGAGGCCTAAGTGACTATCCAGTACTGGAGGAAACGTCTGTGATTACACATTGTACTTCCTATGTTTTCTTTTCTGCCTCTTTTATTTGTAATATAAAATTGAATAGCTGGTATGCCTGTGAGCCCAATACTTAGGAGATTGAAGCAAGAGGGTTGTGAGTTCCAGGCCAACTTAGGCTACATAGCAAGATGCTGCACACCCTTTCCCCAAACAAACAATAGACAGACAGGTTGGTGGAGGAAGGGAGGTTAGAGAGATGACTGAGCAGTTAAGAGAACTTGCTGTTTTTCCAGAGGACACGGGTTCAGATCCCAGCACCTCATGGTAGCTTACAACTTCTGTAACTTCCATCTCCGGGAATCCAATATCCTCTTCTAGCCTCTGTAGGCTGTGCATGCGCATGGTACATAGACAAACATGCAGGCAAACACTCATGCAAAAATATAAACAAATAAAATCTTAAAGAAAAATGTTTGACAGGGAATATCTATCAAGTGACAAAAGGTTCCATGTTTACAGAAGTTCAGGAGGAGAGTGCAGGAGTCAACCAAAGTCCTAAGGGAGCTGGAGATCTCACTTCGCACCAATCACATTGGGTAAGTCAGGCCTGACCATCCCAGCCTCTCTCCCTGGCACCACACATAGTCCACACACAGATTTTGGTGCCCTTTGTTGGTTTATCCTTCTGCCATAAAGTAAGGTTTTCCCTTGACTAACACTTAGCTCTACAGAACTCTAGATGTGCCCTTTCTGGGTTTTCTACCCTTCAGTTCTGCCTACGGCTGACCAGCCACTTCTGGCAAGCTTGGGGCCTCTCTTGGGGTCCTGTGGCTTTGAGTAGAAGACATTCCTGTAGCAGCTGAAGACTAGAATCTGCCTGTGGTCTGGTCCTGGGCCAAGAGAGGCCCAGCATAGCTTGGAATATGAGAATATGTTATATTGAATAGATGAAACCTAGTTCCTAATTGGTGACTAGTTAAACTTTTTAGTGTACAGATTATTTACCTGTTTGTGAGAGAAAAAAACAAAACAAAACAAAAAACCAAACAAATCGTAGTACACAAGCAGAAGAGGCTTCCTGAACACCAAAGAAAGATGTGAGATAGTGGAGATCAGGCATTGACTGTCTCCTGTATCCACAGATCCATGTGCTACCAACACATTGAGATCTGTGTGAGTCTTTCAGACCCAGTGGGGGGAGCCAAGTGGTGCCAAGGGAGCAAAGGATTGATGCAGTGAGGTTCAGGAGAGGACAGTGCCTCAGTCCTGTGAAGCTGTTCCACAAGAGCGAGAAAGGTGAACAGAGTGAGGCAGAAGGTGTGTGTGCCTGTGCAGAAAGGAGAGTGACGTGGGGCCTCAGTGAGTGGTCAGCAAAGGGGGAAATGGGGCTTCTGGGCAGATGCCAGCCTAAGTCCCTGAGCTTCCTGAGAGTAAGGTGGAAAGAGCCAAATGACATCATTAGCTTTTCCTCTCTGTCAAGGCAGCAGCCTACTTGTCTACCTCTAGGCCAGACCTGCCTGGAGCTCTTAAAGGGGAGAGGATGTCTGTATGTGGCCAGCTGCAACAGCAGTCAGAAGGGAAGCAGCACAGGCGAGGACAGGAAAGGGACAGTTCCTGGCGCTGGGAGCTGTGCTGTGGTAGCCAAAGCTTGGCTTGCACACCAGTCATCTGTGACCCAGACATGTAAAGCACTGAGAAAGATGTAGCCAAACCCTCCCAAAAACCTTACAGAAGGAAAACTAGAAAAGTTCCTCAGTTAGGCTATGTGCGCGTGGTTAAAAGTGACCCACTGTGGCAGTCCTGAGCACCATCTGGTACCTGCACCACTCCATTCCACAGGGCCTCTCTCTCAGGCCTTGATGTCTTCTGTGAGGGTGGGAGTCTGTGCTCCTTAGGAAAGGACCACAAAATAACCTCCCCTGTGATTACCATAGTGCCCAGGCACCGGGGCTTCTTAGTAGTTGGTTCTCACATTGGAATTCCAGAACCAGCCTCTGGCTCTCAGGAAAGAGCTTAGTTGTGACATTGTAGAAGCCCCTGCCGTACAGTCTGGGGCTTCTTGGGTAGTTCTATGAGGAAGACAGAATCCTTTCCCTCAGGAAGTTTGTCAGGCTAGTGAGGGGTCCTGAGGGGTTCTGCAGGAGTGAGTCTATAGGCAGTGGTTGGGGGTTCATGCTGTAGAATGACACTGTCCAAAAGTAGGATTCCAGAGCCCTCTAGCTCTTCTGGTTTGTGTTGGTTTTCCTGCCTTGTCAAAGCGCCCTTTAACCTCTTCTTCAAAGTGTCAGTATCCCTAAAATAGCAGTGTAGACTCAGACAGGAAATGAGAAGGGGGTGGGGAGCTGGAGAGCAGACAGACAGGAAATGGGAGGCCTGTCGGCCCCCAGAGAGGAAACTAACTTCAGGCAGCTCCAGTGTCAGCTTCAGCTGGTGCTTGCTGCCAAATCAACCAAGCCTGGTGCTCCAGCTCCAGCCTCTCTCAGCTCTGGGTGTGGCTGCCCAGCATGGAACTGATGTTCATCTGTGGGGTAAAAGCCCTGCAGGGCAGATGGACACAGCTGCTTTATGTGGTCCCATGGACATTCCAGAGTGAATAGAGCACTCAGGAGAAGAGGGGGTTTGTCCTGAGGGGCTTATGTCTGTGTGCAGTGGACAATAGCCCTCACCAACTCTGAGGGCATTGACTCTTCACTTATATTCCAGAGATAGCACAGTCCAAAAGGAAAGCAAAAATTCCCTAGGCCATTGTCTTTCTGTCTGCCCACCTGCCTGCCTTCCCACATTCTCATGTGACTGTGGGAGTCATGACATGCTGGAGTTTGAGTTCCTAACTGTTCCCAACCTTTTTCAGTTCTTCCAGACTCACTCCAGTTGAAATCACACAACCATCTTTGCTCATTGCTTCTCAAGACTGAACTCAGTAAAGAGCCCTTTGGCCCAGTAAAGAGCTCTGACTGAAATTTATGGCATTAGGGACTTGCTAGGTTTCTCAGACACAGCTCTGAGAGTGGTAAATGCTCTGGATGCCTCCCCAATTCTTTCAGCACACGGTGGGAAAGGACTTCATGTCTAGCATTGTATCAGATCAAGGGGATACAGGAAATAATAGGGTTATAGCCTTGGCCCACTAGGAGAGACTGGCTGGAATCTTGTTGGCTGAAGGTCATCTGTGATAAAGCAAGTGGTATTGGAAATGCTTTCCCCATCCCTGGTTCCCTGGCTGTGGGAGGCCCAGACTTGTGACAAGGTCACAAGTGGATGTCATAGATTTTGGTTTTCAGGATTTTTCTCAGCCTGACACTAGGTTCCAGTAGGATACAAGAGCGGACACATATTTATCACTAGATTGCTGGGTCAGAGCCCTCCACCAAACCAAACCAGTTTACAGACTCCATCCACTTGTTTCCTGTATCTGCAGGTGGGTGAGGGAATTTCTCAATGAGGAAAACAAAGGCCTGGATGTGCTGGTGGATTACCTGTCATTTGCCCAATGTTCTGTCATGTGAGTACCTCAAGGGCTAAGGTTGGAGACCCACTGGGATGCACACAGTTCCAGCCTATTTAGAAGAAGCACCTGAGGGGTGGGGATACAGAGTATCAGAGTGTTGCCTGCCATGTGCTGTGGCTGCAGGTTCAGTCTCCAGCATGGGAGAGATGGGGGTGGAGGAGAAGGAAGGATGACATTCCAGCAGAGAAGGTGGGAATGGGCAGCCCAAGACAGGAGGAAGTAGCCCAAGTGTTATGTCGAGGTGAGCAGGCAAGACAAGGGACTATCAAGAACCAGCAAGGATTGGTCAGTTAGCTGGAATAGAAGGCATGTTTGGGGGAGCATGAAGAGAACGGTATGGAAAGGGAGCTTGGAATCAGAAGCCAAATGATCTAAGTTCCAAATTACAGGATATCTAAGGAAATATCCTGGCTCCTCAGGGAAATGCCTTGGTAGGGCTTTTCCATTTCTACAAAATTGAATATTCCATGAGGCAGCTTAAGCCCTGAGATGTGAAAGGTTTATTACAGGTCTGTTTTTGAAGAAGTACAGTGAGCATGACCTTTGACCTGAGCAGATAGATGAAGCATTTGGGAGCATTATTTAAATATCCTTTTCATAGGGAGGCAGGAACAATGGCATGGCGAGGCACAGTGACTGAGGGCTTTGATTCAGACAGAGTTGGGTTTGGGTTCAAGATGTGCAGCTTTGCTGGGCGATGGTGGCGCACGCCTTTAATCCCAGCACTTGGGAGGCAGAAGCAGGCGGATCTTTGTGAGTTCGAGACCAGCCTGGTCTACAAGAGCTAGTTCCAGGACAGGCTCCAAAGCTACAGAGAAACCCTGTCTCAAAACCCTCCCCCCCCAAAAAAAAAAGATGTGCAGCTTTGTCGTCCTCGCTGGAAGGAGTAGATGAGAAATGAGTCTCACACTTAGCATTTGGAACATGCTAGGCCTCCTCTTCTATGGCGGCTGCTTGTTGTTGATTTATTACTCGGATGATGCGCCTGCCTGTAATTTCCAGACATGTAGAAAGAAGGCTGACCGTAATGGTAAATGAAATTACCAACATGTGTAGTCTTACATCCTAGACAGTCAGCCTGGGGAAAGCAGGTCCCAGCTTTGCTCTCAACTTCCCATGGTACCCTAGCATTGAATGTTCCTAGTCTGGAGAAGCCCCAGGCTTGAGCCTTGAACCTTGCCTAGACCTTTGCTTTTGTGCTGTCCCTGCCCTCATGGCTCTTCTCTGTCCAGTGCATTTCCTTAAGGGCACACACTAAAGCCTCTCCCAGGTGCAGCTTCTGTTACCATTCCCAGGTCATCCTCTTTAAACCTAGAGTAGGCTACTCTCCATCCAAATTTCTGCAGAACTCATGCCTCATGGTCCTCCTGTCCCTTTAAATAATCTTTTTATAGAAAGAAATGGAAAAAAATTGCTTAAGTGAATTTTTAGTTCAGAACATTTATTTTTGTTGTTTTTTGTTGTTGTTGTTGTTGTTTTGTTTTTCGAGACAGGGTTCCTCTGCAGCTTTGGAGTTAGTTCTGGAACTAGCTCTTGTAGACCAGGCTGGTGTCGAATTCACAGAGATCGCCTGCCTCTGCCTCCCGAGTGCTGGGATTAAAGGCGTGCACCACCACCGCCCGGCAGTTCAGAACATTTATAGTAAAAAGATGTAGATTGTTTCCCCAAATATGCCTATCTGTCTTGAAAAAGCAAACAAATTCCAGTTGCTCTAAACCAAGAATACACCAGATGTTTAATGTTTTGGTGTTGAGGGCAGTGCCTCTGAAAGAAAAGAGTCCAGGGGAGGAGAGAGAATATGTTCTAGGAAGCCTTGCAAGGGAAGGGGTATGGCCGAATAGTTGGAGAGAAGGCGTGCATTTGTAAATGGTACATCCTGTGCCCGGGAGGACCATGGTTGACGGGTGTGTATCACCCCTGTCAGGACTCCTGAAGTTGGCTGGACTGCCCTGTTAACTACCTCCTGTTGTCAGGACTGTTGCAGCTTCCTTTAGAACTTCCAGCACCTGTGGTCCTTCCTTGTTTCAGAAAGCCCCAGCCTTTGACACTGGGCATTCATGTGGGGCAAGATGTCCTTTTGGAAAAAGCCTTTAGGAGGTATGCCCCAGTTTTCGTGGCTGCAGGGGCACAGGGGAAGAAGGGCAGGTGGAACTGCTCTCAGGGTGTGTATTCTGGTGAAGAAATATAAGGGAAGGCCCTGGGTGGTGTGTAATTTGAGCTATCCTCTTTGCCCTGAGCATACTGCTTATGGTACGAGACATGCTACAGGAAGTACCCAAACAACACCGATGTCTCCAACAGCTAGCACACCCTGTCAGTCTTAGCCTATGGTTTTCTTTCTTCTAGGGAAACTGAAGCTAAGATGGAAAACAGAAGCCCCATAGAGAAACAGCCCATTAAGAGGGCTACTAGGCCTGGGGTGTAGCTACTGGGTCCTCCTGTTAGCACACCAGGAGGCCTTTGGCTACTCCTCAGCACTGAAAAGCCAAATGAAGCCAGTCCAGTGCTAGGATGGGACAGATGTACTCCCTAAGCTTAAAGGGCCAACTTTGACTTTTCAGGAACCCCATTATTTTATTTTCAGGCCTATCCAATTCTTGATGACCTAGGTAGGCTACTTTAGAGTGCTCTGAATCTTTTTTTTTTTTTTTTTTTTGGTTTTTCAAGACAGGGTTTCTCTGTGGCTTTGGAGCCTGTCCTGGAACTAGCTCTTGTAGACCAGGCTNTTTCAAGACAGGGTTTCTCTGTGGCTTTGGAGCCTGTCCTGGAACTAGCTCTTGTAGACCAGGCTGGTCTCGAACTCACAGAGATCCGCCTGCCTCTGCCTCCCGAGTGCTGGGATTAAAGGCGTGCGCCACCACCGCCCAGCTGAGTGCTCTGAATCTTTAAGCCACTACCATTGGTCAGTGAGTAAGATCTGCAGCTGGCCCATTCCCCTATACTCTTTTTTGGTATAGATTTTTTTAAAATTTTTTGAATTGATTTTTATTTAATGTGCATTGGTGTTTTGCCTGTATGTATGTCTGTGTGAGAGTGTCAAGTCTCCTGGAACTAGAGTTCTAGACAGCAATGAACTGCCATGTGGGTACTGGGAATTGAACCTGGGTCCTCTGGAAGAGCAACCAGTGCTCTTAACCATTGATCCATCTCTCCAGCCCTTGGTGTAGATTTTTTTAAGTAGAGCCATGGTGATTTGAGATGTCCCATTTGAGGCTAGGGGCACAGGAAGCCCCCACCATCCTAGGGCATGGAGAAACCTTCTGATCTCCCCCTCCCAGAGCTGTCTGAACCTTCTCTGCCCTGTCTTACATTGATAGCTCCAACCAGGATTAGGTCTCTGGTGCCTAATGCTGTTTTCTCTTCTTGCTGCCCTTGCTTTGTGTTGCCATAGAGGCCTCAAGAGTGGAAGGTGAACTTGCTGGGGGCTTGGCACAGAATTTGTCTTGTGTATGTGCCTGTGTGTGCGCATGTGTGTCCTTTCATGCTCCAGGTTTGACTTTGAGGGTCTGGAGAGTGGCGATGACGGTGCATTTGACAAGCTCCGGTCCTGGAGCAGGTCAATCGAGGACCTGCAGCCGCCCAGCGCCCTGTCGGCCCCCTTCACCAACAGCCTCGCTCGCTCTGCGCGCCAGTCCGTGCTCCGGTATGTGTGCGCTTACTCTGCCCACCTGCATCCCACCCCAGCCCTGATCCAGGTCTTGGTAACCCGGTGAGTGCTCACGCTCCTCCTTCACTCTTGCTTCCAGGCTCAGCTCTCTTGCCCTCTGCCTGCTCGCCTGTCTCTGATCTGTCCTCTCTGTCTCCCTGACTCTGCCCAGCAGTCTGTCCTGGGTAAGTACATGGTCTTCAGCTGTGCCACCCCATCTGATGTTCCAGCTTTCCCCTTTCTCCAGTCCTCACTCTCTTTTAGTCATTCCTTCCTGACTTTGGGCAGGGCTTGGGCTTTGCTGGCTGATTCGGCTCCTGCCCTTGTGAACACTCACTCTTCCCATCAGTGACTTGGAAACCAGCCCCACCTTCCTGCTACTCCATCCTTTCCCTTCCCTTTTCCTTCAGGTCTTTCTAAGTCGTGCTTTCACTTGTCTGTGTGTTCTCAAGAGCAGTCCTGTTGGTGAACCGGATCCCTTCTCAGAGCCCTTTTTATTCAAGAGGCTGTCCTTGCACCTCATAGCTTTTCCTTTAGCCTTTGTCTCTTCCACTACTCTGCTTCTCTCCTTGGGTTTTGTGTCTTGCACACTGCTCATCATTCTGGTCTTGCAGGAACAGGTTCCGTACATGTTTCCTCTTCTCACAAAACATTATGGCAGGGGAGGGATGATACAAAGCCAGGCATAACCCCCAGTCTTTGTAAGGCCTATGTAGGTCTGCTTTGCCTTTGCGGGGCTTAAGAGTGAGATGAGAGCAAAGATGCTCCTGTCCCACTGAACGTGCCAAAGTTGTGCTAACTAAAAGTGAGGAGAGAAATCTCAGGTGCGTTCTTTGTGATTCATCCCAAGGACTACAAAGTTCTCAAAACATTTTTGTATTTCAGAGGGTCTCTGGGGTTAGCATGATTTTGACATAGTATAAAGCTAGGGTCCTGGACAGTTGCTATCAAAGGCCTTTACTAAGGAGGTGAATAGAAGCCGACTCCCCTGCCTCCTGCTGTCCTGGCAGTTGGTACAAGGTCCTCTTTCCCCCACATTTCTTCTGCTTCGAAGGGGCAGCTTGGTGTCCTAGAACCTTCACCAGCAAGCAGTCTTGTCCCTTACCTGATTACATGGCACTATCCCTCCAGGTACAGTACTCTCCCTGGCCGCAGGGCCCTGAAGAACTCCCGTCTAGTGAGCCAGAAGGATGATGTCCACGTCTGTATCCTTTGTCTCAGAGCCATCATGAACTATCAGGTAAGAGGTGATGCTCCTCATGGATGTACTACTACTTCTGCTTCATATGTTAAACCAAGACAGCAAAGCACCAGCTTGTGAAAGAGAGGTTTGCTAGTTGGAGACCTGCTGGCTTTCCCTTCCCACCATCGAGGTCCCCTCCTATCCTTTCCTTTGCAGTATGGCTTCAACCTGGTCATGTCCCACCCCCACGCTGTCAATGAGATTGCACTTAGCCTCAACAACAAGAATCCAAGGTGTGTTCCTTCCTTTCTCATTCTGCCCAGATATCTGATGATCCTGACTTGTCTCTGACAAGCCCTGCCTGCTTTGGGGTCTGTTGGTCAGGGTCTCCTCTGCTGGAGAAGTGTCTAAGGATATGAATTGTGGTGACTTGAATGAGACCTAATCTTCTTCCATCTCTTAGGACCAAAGCTCTGGTCTTGGAGCTGCTGGCAGCTGTGTGTTTGGTGCGAGGAGGTCATGAAATCATCCTTGCTGCCTTTGACAATTTCAAAGAGGTTAGTCTCCTGCATGCTTCACACACAACACCTGTCTCTGTGTGTGTGTGTGTGTGTGTGTGTGTGTATTAGAGAAAAATATGGGGGTTCCAATTACTGAGATCTCTTGTGGTTTTAAAATAACTGCTTGACTGAGCAGCCTGCTTCAAACTAAAACAAAACCAGAGCTTTTTAGATCTTGTTCCATGACACCACCCAGTTGTCCAGTTAATGACTCTCTGGGACAGACTGCAGTGTCCTAACCTGATAGTGTCAGAATCACCAAAGGAGTGTGTTGAAAATGCAGACTGGGGCTGGGGAGACGGCTTGATAGTTAAGAACCTTTGCTGACCTTGCAGAGGTCCTGGGTTCAGTTTCCAGTGACTCACAACTGTCTTTAGTTCTAGTTCCAGAGGGTCTGGTGCCCGCTTCTGGCCTGGACAGACACCGTATACACATATGCATATACATTTATGTAGGCAAGACACACAATTTCTTTTTCTTATTTTAGGCACAGGCTCTACTCCTGACCCACTGGAGCAGAGTCTGGGCATCATCTTCACTTTATAAGACTCCCCAAGTGGTTTTGCTGCAGTGAGCCCACAGGTGAAATCCAAAGCAAGTATATTCTCAGGGAAGAAGGCTAGTAGTGAAGGAAAAGAGAACTTGTGCGTGGAATTTTCCCTTCCTGAGGTCTACCTCTGAAACCCCGATTTGCTTGAACATGGGATTCCTCAACATCCAGCCACAGCTGTGGTCCCACCCCTTCCTCCTCTCTGGGCCTCTTCCCTCATATCCATTGTTTAGTTCAGGAAACAGCTCTTCCTCCTTAAAGTTCAGAAACTCAAAGGAGCCCCTGGGCCCTTTTCAGCAGAGGGCTTTGCTGCATACTGACTCCTCCTCTTTGTCCCTCTGGGGCCCAACCTCCTGCCACAGCCATGGCTAGACTCCTTTCTTTCTGTAATTTGCCAGCATCAGAGCTAAATCCTACGTTGTACTGGATTCCCTCAGTGTGGTAGAGGGTCAGAGACCCAGGGCCAAATTCCAGGTCCTGGGTTTTCTCCTGGTATCCAAATGGCACAGTCCCTAGATAAAGTTATGGTTAATTTGCTATTGTTTTATGATATTTACTTATATATTTATTTGGGTATCTTTTGTTTGTTTGGTTATATTTTGTTTTTTGAAGACAGATTTTTACTTTACAGCCTGAGCTGACTTCAAACTTACGTCAGTCCTTTTGCTTCAGCCTTCCGAAGGCTAGCTAGGAAGTTAGGTGCAAACTGCCATGCCCCACTGAGTTGTGGCTAAACTGGGACTGAACTGTGCCTTTGACATCAGGGGCTGGGGGTTTAGGTTCTGCATGGTGCAGATCCTTCCCCTGAGAATGTTTGCATATTCAGGTGTGTAAAGAACTGCATCGGTTTGAGAAGCTAATGGAGTATTTCCGGAATGAAGACAGCAACATTGACTTCATGGTGAGGACCTGGGCCTGGGACAGGTGCATGCCATGCCATTGAGGCTTCCTGCTACTTAAACCAAGCCACACTAACAGTGTGTTTTGAGAGTTGGCTTCTCCCCCCAGGTGGCCTGTATGCAGTTCATCAACATTGTGGTGCACTCAGTAGAGGACATGAATTTCCGGGTCCACCTGCAATACGAGTTTACCAAGTTGGGGCTGGAGGAATTCCTGCAGGTAAACTGGCTAGGGTCTTGGAATGGGTCTCTTAAGGGTAGAGAATCAGCTTAGGCACAGCACAAAGGGCCTGTCTCCTTTGACCTGGGACAGAGGCTGTTTTGCCAATGTTTGTTTCCCAATGAAGCAGCTCTATCAGGGCCAGCCAGGCATCGGGAGCAGCTGGAAGACCCTGGTTACATGCTCTCAGAGGTAGTTATGAAGCAACGATGCTTTCTCAGGCCTACACTGACTCCCTGCTACTCTGTATTTCCCTAGAAGTCAAGGCACACGGAGAGCGAGAAGCTACAGGTGCAGATTCAGGCATACCTGGACAATGTGTTTGACGTAGGGGGGTTGTTGGAGGATGCTGAAACCAAGAATGTAGCCCTGGAAAAGGTGGAGGAACTGGAAGAGCATGTGTCCCACGTAGGTATCCTCTGCTTACCAGGCAGTCACTGTGGAAGGCTGGGAGGATGGGCACAACTAGGTTCCAGGAATCCTGAGCTGACCTGCCTGCCTTCAGATTGACCTACAGGAAGGCTTTAGAACCATTGAGTCTCTAGACCCAGCTCTGGCCCAGGGCACTGGACAGTACTCACTATAATGTGCTAGCATCCATAGCTGGGTATAAGATGGTCTTCAACTAGGGACACACTGCTACCATTTGTCTTGTACCTTTTGCTTTTCGTAGTATCAGGACTCCCGGTCCCTGAGAGTGATGTAGGGAAGCCACTTGAATAAACTGCCTTTTGGGCATTGCTTTTCAGGTCCTGGTATGGCTCCAAATTTATACTGAGTGTTCAGGCTTGAACACAGCTTTGAACATTGCTTCCCCATTTTGTAGCTCACAGAGAAGCTGCTGGACCTGGAAAATGAGAATATGATGCGAGTGGCAGAGCTGGAGAAGCAGCTACTACAGCGGGAAAAGGAGCTGGAGAGCATCAAGGTGCCAGTAGGGGAGGGAGAAGTGGGGAGACTACAGCTGACCTGAATCCCAGTGCCACAGGACTTTCCCTTCTCACCAAATCATGTCCAGGATAGAAACTGATTTATCCTCAAGGCACTCAGGCAAGGGGTAACTGGTGATCTCCCCTTTTCTATCTGGAAAGAAAAGTTGAGGCTAGGGTTGGCCAGGCACAGAAGAGAATAGGAGCAGCCATTCTGACCACTTGCTTCCTTTTTCTCCACATCTCCTTAGCTCTGATTACTGAGCATTGTCAAAGTAGCCCAGGTCTACTTATCAGACTGTCTACAGGTGTCCTTTGCAGGGCAGGGTTTCTCTTAGTTCTTAAGTCTCTTAACTTAATAACATAGTTATAAAGCCTTGCCACAAACTCCTTTTTCTTGCAGAAGAATATGATTGTTGTATTGAGCTCAGTTCAGTGTGTATCTGTTCCTCTCTGCTAAGTACTATATAAGGAGCTGGGGGGATACAGAGCTCACCAAGACAAGGCTTATCTATGAGGCTTCTATATGAGCAATTACCCACAGCCGGAGAAATAAAACCAATAATGAAGGGTTAATCTATGGAGAGAGCCACTGTGCCCATCTGGCAGGGGACCAATGAGACTTTCAAATGTGGGGCCTCCTTTTCCTTGAGCCTTGAGGGTCCTATGCAGTGAGAACAGACTTGAGCAGAGAGAATCTATAAGAATACCAATGGAAGCTAGCTGACTCTTGCTTCTGCTCTCCTACACTCTGCTTTGTGTTCTCTGACCAGATCTCTTCTGTTGTGAGCCCCCTCCCTGAGATGATGACCCTAGCTCCTTGAGGGTCATTGGATAGGAATTCTGACTCTGTGGAAGTGATTGTTGTACCCTCAGCCCATTCTTCCTTTAATGTTGCTGTCTGCCTGATAGGAGACATATGAGAACACAAACCACCAGGTGCATACTCTTCGGAGACTCATTAAAGAAAAGGAGGAGGCTTTCCAGCGCCGATGCCACCTGGAGCCAAGTACCCGGGGCCTGGAGTCCATGGGTGGTAGCGAGGCCCTAGCCAGGATAGGCCCTACAGAGTTGAGTGAGGGCATGCCACCCTCTGACCTGGACCTGCTGGCTTCAGCCCCACCTGTTGAGGAGGCCCTTCCTCTGCCCCCTCCACCAGCTCCGCCTTTGCCCCCACCCCCTCCTCCACTACCAGGTAACTGGGACTTCCAAGCTGGGAGGGGCAGGTTTTTGTGAGACCAAGACTGTAGTCTCAGGGAGCAGCTGGGAAATAGCATCATTTGAGGGCTAGGAGGATAAGTCAGGATGAGAAGGCTAAGGGAAGACCAGAATTTGGGGAAACAGATGAAGGAATGTTGGGAGCAGGTTTTGCTTTGAGGATCTCTTGAGTGTTACTCTTAATTATTCTGAAGGTAGCAGAGGGCTAAACTGTGGCAGAAGAAACTCCATCAGTGCCACTAGTCACTATTCCCTTCAGTAGACTTCTGGGATTAGCCTGACCAGACTTTCTGTAGCATTCCTCTCTGGGTCTCTAAGGACAGGTCAGGCAGGCAGAGTTTGAGCATCCTGGAAAGAATTTAGGACCTTTGGGTCACTGTGGCATTTTTTTCTTCCCCAGACAAATGTCCCCCTGCCCCACCTCTCCCTGGTGCTGCTCCTTCTGTTGTGTTAACAGTGGGCCTGTCAGGTGAGTATCCTCAGAGCTCTGGGCAACACCGATGGAGGTTTTTCCTTGGCCCTTGCCTTACACCTGTCCCCTTTCCAAAACTAGCCATTCGCATCAAGAAACCTATCAAGACAAAGTTCCGGCTGCCAGTCTTCAACTGGACAGCACTGAAACCCAATCAGATCAATGGCACTGTCTTCAGTGAACTTGATGATGAGAAGATCTTGGAGGTGACAGGGTTCTGGGGTCCGGAAGGGTGGGTTGGGGTCTGAGGACCAAGATGCCCATACAGCCAGATCTTTTGGTCTTGGAAAAGCTTTTAGGTAGAACAGAACTGATACTGTATCAGCTTTAGGGACCATGACTGGGTCCTTGCAGGGCACATGGCAATGGGTACTGTCATAGTTTGAGCCGTCAACATCGTCTCTACTTCTGCCAGGATTTAGACCTGGACAAGTTTGAAGAGTTATTTAAGACAAAAGCCCAAGGTCCTGCCCTTGACCTCATCTGCTCCAAGAATAAGACTGCACAAAAGGCTGCCAGCAAGGTGACCCTTTTGGAAGCCAATCGTGCCAAGAACCTGGCTATTACCCTTCGCAAGGCTGGACGCTCAGCTGAGGAGATCTGCAGGGCCATCCACACGTGAGGCTCCCACTAACTTGGCCCTGGTTCCCAGATAGCTGTTACCCCAGTTATCCCCACATCAGTGGGTTCTCCTAGATTCTAGGCTTCCTGACAGGACTTGTTCACACGTCTCAGGCATCCACTGGCCTGAACACAGCATACTGATTCCATGCTTGGTGTCAGACAGTGAGAGAACTACCCATTCAGCCCAGAACGAAGAAGTGTGGTATGAATGGTGTAGACAGGGATACCACCATGTTAGCAGAGCAGACAGGAGAGCCACTTACACTGAAGGAAGGCGTCCCAAGGAGGGTTCTTAACTACGACTGAAGGAATTGCACAAGTTGGTCCAGGTCAGGACCTGGTGGAAGCAATATGGTACTGAGTACTGAAAATGAAATCTGCCTTTAGTGTGGAGGCCAGATAGGGTAGAAAGTGGGCAGAGGTCTTGCAGGCCATATTCAGGTTGGTTAAACTTTACCATAGATGCAGAGGGGAAGACATTAAAGGACTTTAACAACAGGAGCATGAGGGTCAGGCATAGTCTATGTATCTGTAATCTTTGCACTTTTGTAGCAGAGGGAGGAGGCTCACAAGTTTAAGACTACCCTAGACTACAGCGCAAGATCCTGTCTGAAAACAAACAACAAATTATCCCCTAGGAGTATTGTTAACATTATAATAAAGCAATGTCTTCACATCTGGCTGTGACCTGTGTATTGTTCCCCAGTCCTTCTAAGGACGAGGGAACATGTTAACAGATGTCAGACCTGAAGTGGTATTCTTCCTACAGGTTTGACTTACAGACATTACCTGTAGACTTCGTGGAATGCCTGATGCGCTTCCTGCCCACAGAGGCTGAGGTGAAGCTGTTGCGGCAATATGAGCGTGAACGGCAGCCCCTGGAGGAGCTGGCTGCTGAGGACCGCTTCATGTTACTCTTTAGCAAGGTGGAACGGCTAACCCAGCGAATGGCTGGCATGGCCTTTCTGGGCAACTTCCAGGACAACCTGCAGATGCTCACACCGGTACAGCCTCTTTCCTCATCATTTTCCACTGCTATCACTAGTCATGTCTGCTGTCCGTCCTTCTGGCCCTACTCCTTGACTCCCAACCTGGGTGACTCAGTGTTCATCTTGTCTTCCAGCAATTGAATGCCATCATTGCAGCCTCTGCCTCTGTCAAGTCTTCACAGAAACTGAAGCAGATGCTGGAGGTTGGGAAAGGGAGTAACTGGGGTACTGGTGGTTCCCAGGGGTCCTGGGTGGGTTCTAGTACTACTATACAAAGGAGGAAGTCCTTGGAGCTTCTCGTGACCCGCCTTCCGTGCATCTTATGAACAGATCATACTTGCACTGGGGAACTACATGAACAGCAGCAAGCGAGGTGCTGTGTATGGCTTTAAGCTCCAGAGCCTGGATCTGGTAAGATGGCGGGAGCAGCATGTGCAGGAAGCCTGGAACACCAGTGTTAGAGCTATAGGGTGCTTAGCTCTCTGTTGCTACCACTGCCTTCCAGCTGCTGGACACAAAGTCCACTGACCGGAAAATGACACTGCTGCACTTCATCGCCTTGACAGTGAAGGAGAAATACCCAGACCTGGCTACCTTCTGGCATGAGCTGCACTTCGTGGAGAAGGCTGCAGCAGGTGAGGGCTTCTTGCCTCCAGCCTGGGGCAGGATCAGGAAGCCAAGCAAGAGGAACACCTGGGCCCATTTCTGGCTTTTGTTATCTTACTACTTCAAAGCTTTCCGCTAAACTGAGCAGGGGCCACTCCAGAGGGAGCCTTCCTCTGAGCTCAAGTGGGATCAGGCTTCCTTAGGCTGACCCAGAGATTGCATTTCTCTACCATTTATGTGATATGGTTAGAAACTTATAATTATAAAGCCCCCTAAATACATACAGAACTGCTGTTTCTGTTCCGCCCATGAAAAACTACAGCAGGCCCAAGGCAGCTTCAGTTTGGAGATCAGCAGTCTTAGTGGTTTGCCTTCTTTGCTACCTTGTTCTTTGGGCTCATGAATGCTGGCCCTCCATTCTTTCCCACTGCTGAGAGAGCTTAGTCTGCTTAACATGGACTTCTCTACATGTATGTCACTGGAAGTGTATGCCGTGGGGGAGGATAAATTTGCTATAGTCAAACAGCCAGACATCTTGGTAAATAGTGTCCCTGGAGAACGTGCTGCTAGATGTGAAAGAGCTGGGCCGGGGCATGGAGCTGATTCGGCGGGAATGCAGCATTCATGACAACAGCGTCCTTCGAAACTTCCTCAGCACCAACGAAGGCAGGTTGGACAAGCTCCAGCGTGATGCCAAGACTGCTGAGGTGAGCAAGGAATTGGAGTAGGCAACAAACATCTAGGACAACAGTTTAAACCTGTGGGTCATGACCCCTCTGGGGGGTCGAACAACTGTTTCACAGAAGTCGCATGTCAGATTACCTAAGAGTAGCAAAATTACAGTTATGAAGTAGCCATCACAACATGAGGAGCTGTATTAAAGAGTTATAGTGTTAGGAAGGTTGAGAACCACTGGACTAGAGCCGAGATACTAAGGCCACTTCGTGTCAGCATCTAACTGCAGTTCCACCAGGCAGCAGCCAGCTGTTAGGGAACATGAGGTAGGAGTAACAAAGGACAGGAGCAGACATCCATGTCTGCAGTTACGACTCTTGGGAACACTCATTCTCTCTGATTCACAGGGGCTTGGGTAGTTGGTTTTCTCCCTTTGGCCTTAGGGGTTTTTTTTGTGGGCCTTCTGTCCATGTGTGAGCTGAGCTTCTGCCCACCAGAATGGCCTTTCTGTCTGCTCCTTCCTTACCCAGGAGGCCTACAATGCAGTTGTGCGCTACTTTGGCGAGAGTCCCAAGACCACACCCCCTTCTGTGTTTTTCCCAGTATTTGTCCGATTCATTCGTTCTTACAAGGTAAGCTGAAGAAAAGTTTCTAGAGGAGTTTGGCTGAGATTAGTTGAGAGAGAACCTGGGCTTCAAGTCTGAGTCTTTCCATTCCTAAGGCCTAGGAAAGGAACCATGGAAGCTGGTGACAGGCCTCAGCTGTGAACTGGTGGGCAGGGTGGGGGCCCAGCCCCTTCCTTTCATTGTTTGGAGCAGGAAGTACCCCTCCGGAGGGTGGCCACCTGGGGTTAGCTGGTCTTAATGCCACCCACTTTTCATGTCAGCCCCTCCTTTCCCAGTCTGTGAGAGCCTCATTCGCCCTCTCTTGGTTCTCTCTAAGGAAGCAGAACAAGAGAATGAAGCTCGCAAGAAACAAGAGGAAGTAATGCGGGAGAAGCAGCTGGCTCAGGAAGCCAAGAAGCTGGATGCCAAGGTGGGTAGGACAAAAACCTGAGGATTCAGGGATCCATAAAGGACGTGGAAAGCCAAGACACACACACACCTTGGAGTGCCTGAAGGCAAGAGTTCAGAGGGAAGGGCAGACATAGATGGACAGGACACAGGGTTTCTCTCAGTAGGGCCATCTTCAGACTGCATCTTGGGACAGGAACCAGTTACTTGTTGGGTTAGTGATGACTTCCTTCCCCTTCTACTCTTTGGCCCTAGACTCCATCCCAGCGAAACAAATGGCAACAGCAGGAGCTGATTGCAGAGTTGAGACGGCGCCAAGCTAAGGAACACCGGCCTGTTTATGAGGGAAAGGATGGCACCATTGAGGATATCATTACAGGTAGCACCTTTGTCCATTGGGCCCAATTCTCAGAGCCTAAGCTAACCCCCTTTGGTCCTTCTTTCTAGTCTGTTTCCCCATAAAACCTGACCACGATCTCTCCTGGGCCATAGTGTTGAAGAGTGTCCCTTTCACGGCCCGTACTGCCAAGCGGGGCTCACGCTTCTTCTGTGATGCAGCCCACCACGATGAGTCAAACTGTTAGCCCTCAAGGCTGGGGCCCCTGACAGGTACTGGGCACCATGGCTGCACTCTCTGCATGCCTTAGAATCATCTGGTAGCAGCCTGCCTGGGACGGAGACAGACTTCTTGCATGCTGCATGCCCTGAGAAACATGGTTTATCCCCTGCATGTTTCCTCCCACTAATTCTGTCCTAGCTACTAAATAAGACCCAAGGGCTAAGGAGTCTGGCCAGGGTTGGAACTTTGCCAGAGCAGGCAAGTCCAGGCCTATGGCTCTGATTCCTGAGGCTTCACTCCTAGACCCAAGATATCCAGGGTCCTGATCTCCTCTTAAGAGCTCTGGCAGTAGCTGCTGCCAGATGTCCCATGACCTCTGCTTCCTGACATCTAGTTGGCTTGTGGTCTTTTCCTGAGTGGCCTTTAGAGCCCCATGTTACCCTCTGAAAACAGCTCCAGCAGTTTCTCTAGCTGGTCTTCCCTGATATTCTTTATACTTGACTACTTACTCCCTGTCTTCCTGAAGGTTTTGACCTGCTCAGTCTCCCTGCCTGTTCACATGCATCTTATCTGTCTTCCCTACAGGCTTCAAACACCGGTCCATGAGCATTCACAACCAAGCCAGGAGTGCTGCACCACCCAGTGGCCCTCCTCGGGCTCCAGGTCCTCACTGAGACCCTCTTGGAGGTAGAAGTACTTTAACTCTTCCTGCAAGTCCGGACAGTGGACCCAGGGCCCAGCAGAGGGCTGTGCTGTTCCAGCTGCAGCCACTCCAGCTCTGGGGCTGGATCTTCCCTGTACCATTATGGGTACTAGGTCTATAGGGGCCTGGCATTTCCCTAGTGCCTCCCATAATGCACCTTGCCCCCAGCCTTCAACTTCATTCAGGGCTGGGGAAAACCACTTCCAGCTTTGGCTCATGAGGGCAGATGGCCCCTCTTCCACTAGAGTCTAATAGGATGAAAAAGGAGAATGCTGTACTCCCATTTTTTCCCCCCTTTTTGTAGTCCCAGTCAGCTCTGGTCTAAAAATATCCAGGTTTATGGATCCCTGGACTGGCCAGTATCAGATCATCTCACCAAGTAAAGCCCTTCCTTACCTGGGCCCACTCTGCTGAACCCTAGTCAGTGAAAAAGGGAAGAGGAGCAATGTCAGGCCCATTGCCTTCTTGCACATTCTACCTGAGACTTCAGTTTTTTGTCCTGCCTTCCAGGCCCTTGGTCCCACCCACCTTGGCATCCAGCTTCTTGGCTTCCTGAGCCAGCTGATTCTCCTGCATTACCTCCTGCTTCTTGCAGGAGCTTCTTGCTCCACTTCCTCAAAACCAAAGGTTTGTGGGGGAAGGCTTGAGGCTTTCAAAGATGGAAAGGGAGGGGCTAAGACTGAGCATGGAGAGTGTGACTGTGGGACCAGCTAATCCCAGGTGGCCATCCTCTGGAGGGGTACTTCGTGCTCCAAACAATGAAAGGAAGGGGCTGGGCCCCCATCCTGCCCACTGTCTTCCCACTGAGTGAAGAAGAGCAGAGACACTGCACCAGCTCCAAGACTGCTAGAGGAAGGATGTGCCAGGATCTCACCTTTCCTCAGCTAGGTGGATTCTGGCTGGGAACAGGCAACATAGAGGATCTTCATAGACTATTTGCTCAGTTCTCTACTAGGTTCTCTGATCCTGGAAGGGATGTGGGGGCACTTTGTTTTGTATATGTACCATTTCCTGTCTCTCTTGTACATAAACCCCACACCTCTCAACAAAATCTTATGCACCTGGCTGTCTTCTCTTTCTTGGTTTGGGTGGCTAGGGTGGCCATGAGGCTATATAAGAGTGGGTGGGAGTGGTATTTGCTCCCATCTCAGGAATGGTGAGCCTAGAGGGCTGGGGAAGCCTGGCTGGGTTGGCATAACTACACAGAGGAAAAAGAGGTTAGAGCAGTAGTGCCCTCTGCTGGTCCCCAGTGGTTAGCACATGAAGAGGACAAAATAGTTGTAGACCATGTTATAAATATTATTTAAAAAACAAAAACAGAACACATACATCAGGTCCCAGGGATAGAGGAAGCAATGGTGGAGCCCCAGGGCCAGGTCAGGCAAGAGCAGGCACTGATGCTAGAGGGTGAGGACCCTGCCCTCTGCCACCCAGGCTGTGTCCACCAGCCTGTCTCTTTCCTGGAAACCCCTTCTCACACTTTATCTACTGGCATCACCCACCCCGTGTGGTATAGACTGCCCATCTCTGGTCTGGGGCTAAGGGCAAGGACTGCACTAGTTTCTGAGAACTAGGGGACCCTTGAACACCAAGAGCAACCTTGAGAGGTGCTAACAGTAGTGTGTTGGGGTGGGTTATTTAGGGAAAGTGGACACAGACCAGACAGACGGAGTCTGAGGCAGATGGTGAGGACGGCCCTGGAGCCACTGCCTCATGAAGTCCCAAGGCAGAAAGAGCTCGTGGGGTCATTGGTGGTCATCCAGCTGCTGTAGGAGTGTCCGCCTTCGCCTCTCCAGCTCCCCCTCACTCAGCTCGCTTTCTGATGTATCCCAGCCTGTCTGTTGAGCAAAGATGTGGCTTACCTGAGCCCCCTGTACAGTGTGTCACAGGCCGGGGCCAAAGCCAGGTCCTTCCATTCACCTTCTCCTTCTTGATTCCAAAGCCTGGGGAACGGTTGGGGAGCTCTGCCTGCCGGAGTTCCCTGTCCTTGTCCTGGTCTTGTTCTCTGTCTTCACTCTCCTTGCCAGCTTTCTCTTCAGGGTCTGTCTCACTCTCAGGACTGTTCTGTAAGAGTGAAGTCCATCTGAGCAACTGAGCAGCATGCTGGAAGGCAGGCAAAACAGACTCCAATCTCAGGAGCTACTCACCGACTTGTGTCTTCTCTTCTTAGTTTTCTTTTTTGGTTTCTTGGCTTTCCGAAGACCATGATCTATAGATTTATTATAAAAATATAAATAAAAATATATAAGTCCCACTGGAGGAGAGAGAGGATCATGCTCTTCCCTGTATATTCTAAGTCACTGGAGGAGAGAGAAGATCATGATCTTCCCTGTACATTGTTTGTAGATGCTGGTTCCTGGTCTGAGGAAGGCTGAATTTGGCTTCCTTTCCTCTATCCAGCTCCTTGACTGGGCAGGGATGGGAAATGTGGCTTCACAGCTAGGCTCTCCCATCCTCGTCTACAAAGGGTCTGGGACCTGCTCTGCCTCTAGTCAGGACAACAGTCCTCTAGCTCCGAGGCTACTAAAAACTGCTTACCTGACCCAAGAAGGTGGGAGGATGGGGAGCCTGGTCCTCCAAGGGCAGCACCCCCACTTTCAACTGAATCAAGTGAGGATGAGGGCTCAGAGCCAGACTCTGAGGGGTTCCTCCTCCTCCGCTTGGAAGGTCGGAGGGATGGTGGGGGCAGCTCCTCTTCATCTGACTCAGAACCCTGGGCAGATAAGAAACATAGTCAGCCCAGAGTTCTGTCCTCCAGAAGCCCTCACCTGGGAGCTGGGGACATAGTCCAGAGCCAAGTAAGGAAATGGTCTAGTCTCACCCACATCCCTCTGTTGACTCACTGAGGGTGAGTGAGAACGCTTGCGATGGTGTTTCTTGCCCTTTCTGCCATGCTTTCGGCCTTTGGTGTGGAGGTGCTGGCATTCAGTCTGCTAGAGGCAGAGGGAGAGGTGAGAACCTGCCTTCCTGTCTCAGCGAGCTCTTTTCTAGGATACTCTCAGTCCCCTTCCTTGGCTGGCCAGGTACCCAGATCAGGATGGCTAAGTGCCTTACCTCCAGCACCTGCAGGAACTCTCGGAAGAGCCGGATCCGCTCCGACTCCAGGGTGATCTGCTCAAAGGCTGAGTCGCACACAAAGCGCTCACGGACCTTGAACGGGGAGAGCACTGCTGATCAGACCAGGCCCTGCCTGGCCCAGCTTGGACACGCCACGAGCACTGGGCAGGGCTAGGGCAGAGGAAGGAAGGGAACTGGAGCTGGCCCAGGGCTTGTGTTGTGACTGGGGTGGGCCCTCAGTGATGGAGAAGCTCCGCTGCCCTCAGGCTTGAGGGTGAGTGGGGCCAGGCTGTGCTCCTGACCTCTTCCCAGGCAGTGCCCAGCTCCAGAGCAGGCACGGCCTGCCTCAGCATGCTTCGAAAGGCAGCTTCTCTGCGCCGCATCCTTCGTGCCTCCTCCTTCTCCCGTTCCCTCTCCCGTGCCTCTGCTTTCTCCAGCAGCTTGAGGGAAAAGGGAAAGAGAACAGGGTCAGACATACTTTAAAGAGGTAGGAAGGTGGGGTCTGGACTCCTGCCATCATTCCCCAAACCCAAGATAAACAGCAGGGTAGTGAGAAGGAACAAGACACTGGGATAACTGAGAGAACCACCCAGCCCTGCCCATCCCCTCACACTATTGAAGGTCAGCTTGATGTTGCCTGCGTCCAGCGCAGCAGCCCTCTTGTCAAAGCTTATGACGTGGGCGAAGTCCTCAAAGGCTGTGTTCACCTCCACACAGAAGCCCCGGTCCTGTGGGCACAGCAGTGCGTGAAGGCCAGAGGCACCACAGGCCCAGACCCAAGGCCAGTAGGACAATGGATCAGGCTGCAAGGCGTTCAAGCCTCTGCCCTCACAGAGTACCCACAAGATTTGTGACACACCTTAGAAACCATACTAAGTCTTCACCTCACAGGATCCCCCTTCCCCCTTTCCAACCTGTGTGAGTTCATATGGAGCCAAAAAAGTCAGAAAGTTTCTTCACAGTCTTGATTGATGACTGAGTTTTTCACAATTACATCTTTGTTCCTCTGGCCACAGCTGGGCCTTCTGCTGCTCATGGAAGCTGCCATGAATTCTTAACATCTGGGCTACACCCTCTGCCTCTTGTACTGAGTGCTTTGTAATAGGTTCTCTGCTGAGTGCTTGATACATTTCTCCTTTAACCTTCCTGCTCTCTGTTAAGTCGGTCTCTAATTTTACGCAGACAAGAAAAATAAAAGCACTTGATCTGTTGTATCTCAGGTCTAACTCCCAAATCTGTGCTTTAAGCACTATACCCATCCTGATTGCAGAGTTCCTGGAAGAGATGTTGGCCATAGAGTGTGTAACTCTCCAGCAATATTAAAAGCATGTCCATTGTCTTAGGTACATGGCCAGGCTCTATATTTCTCATCAGAAAGCCTCCATGTCCCAGTGAAGTTGAGGTGAAGGAGTGTCCTCTCACTTGGCCAAGCTGACATGAGAGGTAAATGGAACACTGTTGTAGGCCAACTTTCCTGTCCTTCCACACAGCTGACTTTCTCCAGTCTTCCTGCTTGCTGATATCAGGAATATAGTCTTATTTACCCCAAAAGTCCTTTCTCAGTCAAGTCTCTAGCCCTTCCAAACATATCCTTCTTTCTGTGCCAGTGAGGACACAACCAGAGAACTTTGGGTGTACAACTCAAGTCTACCTTCCTTGAGACTGTGGTCTCACTGGAACAGAAGCTCTCCATTTTGGCTAAACTATCAGGCTAGGATCATGTCTGCCCTTCTTCAGTGATTGGGGCTGCAAACATACACAGACTTTATGTGGGTGGTGAGGGTTCAAACTAAGTCTCTGTGCTTGTATAACAAGCATCACCTCTAGCATGTTCTTCCTTAGGGAAGGCTTGACTACACCCTCTTCACTGTCCTCCCAAGGCACAGCTCCTTTTACTTAGAATAGCCCTTCATCATGCATTTAGCTTCTCAAGCTAGCTGTTCCTTTTCCTGACTTTCAATTCCTTGGACACAGCACAGGAAAAAGGAGTAAGTATTTATCAAGAGCCTGTTACAAGCAAGACACTTGATAAATGTTTTTTTTTTTAAATTTACAATGTGGCATATAGATTATCCCCACTTTATAGAGGATGAAACCGAGACTCTGAAGCACTAGATAAACTTGTGGAGGTTTCAGCCAATAAACAGCCAGAAATTACTTTCCTATGAAATTATGCAGTACCCTCCTCTCCAGGATTTCTGTATCCTGACCTTTCTTGTCACTTCCCTCCTGAGAAATGCCCTTACATTATTATTCATTTCTGTTTTTGTTTTTTGAGACAGGGTTTCTCTGTGTAGCCCTGGCTGTCCTGAAACTTACACTGTACACCAGGATGGCCTTGAACTCACAGAAGGATTCGCCTGCCTCTGTCTCCCAAGAACTAGAATTAAAGGCATGTGCCATTACTGCCTGGCTATTTTATTTTTTTAACTAACCTGATCTACATTCTCCCTGGCAGTTTCACCCCTCATCTGCTGACTTTCAGACCTATACCAGACTGCATAATTCCCATACTCATCGTTCATCTTCTAGCCCAGATTTCCAGTCTTCTATCTGCTCCGAGTTCAGGGCCCTATATTGTCCTAGGCGATGAGAGGTGCTTCTGCAGTCCTTGTGACTGTGGGTGGCCACAGGAACTCCTAAGGTCACCTGGCCTCCTAAACTGGGAGCCCAAAAGAGTAGAAATTGGAACTGTCCAAAATCACCATACCACTTTCTCAGATGGTGTAGACAAGAGCCCAGCAGGCTATTATACCAGTTACTTTGGCCCAATGTTAACTATTTGATTAAATTTACGTACCTAAAGATAGGCATTTATAATTTACAAGATTGCCCTGTAGAAGACAGTTATATGCTTTATTCCTTCCTGCTGCCCAGGTTGCTTTTAAAAGTTACTTCAGGAATGCGTGTCTTCTGCAGCCAGTTTGTTTTGTTTTGTTTGCCTTCCATAGTCCTGGCTGTCCTGAAACTCGCTCTGTAGACTAGGCTGGCCTTGAACTCAGAGATCCACCCTACAGCCAGTTCTTTCTGCTTAACTATCACTGCTTAAAATCCTTAATATTTAAAACAGTGCTGCCATTCACTGCCTGCCCTGCACCTTTCCCTTAACGTCACAAAATAACCTGGCACTTCTACTATAGTGGTTCTATCCCACTGAGTTTAAATTTTTGATTTTTTTTCTGAAAAAAGATTTTAAATATTCCCATCTTCCTATCTATCTACTTATCTACCTACTTACCTATTTATTTATTTCTAAATGCCAGAGTTCTCGATCAGACTTGAAAACACTTTTAAGCCAGTCCTTAGCAATCTCTAAGTTGTTCTTGGTGACCCTGATAACCCTTTGATCAATACTGAGGTCAGAGGGACACATAAAAACGTCACCTTTAACATTTTAAACATATTTTCCATGTGTGTATGTGGCCACTCATGTGCCATGGCATATGTGAAAGTGGTTCTCCTCTTCTCCCACTGTAGACGGCTGAAATCCAGCTAAGGCCATGAGTCTTGGTGGCAATCCTCTTTATCCACTATAGCATCTCACCAGCCCAATTCTCACTTATTTTTTTCCAAGACTGAGTTTCTCTATGTGTGTAGCCCTGGCTGTTCTAGACCAAACTGGCCTAGAACGCAGACATTACCTATTTGCCTTCCAAGTGCAGGAATTAAAAGTATCTGCCACCATGCCCAGCGCAACTTTTTTTTTTTAAACAATTTTTTGTTTTGTTTTGTTTTTGTTTTTCGAGACAGGGTTTCTCTGTAGCTTTTGGAGCCTGTCCTGGAACTAGCTCTTGTAGACCAGGCTGGTCTCGAACTCACAAAGATCCACCTGTCTCTGCCTCCCGAGTGCTGGGATTAAAGGTGTGCACCACCACCGCCCGGCATAACAATTTTTTTAAATAAAAGTCTTCAGCAGCACCTCAATGCACAAGAAATAAAAGCTTTTCTATTAGAAAATAAGGGAAGATCTACCTTCACACTGGGCCTCAGCACATGTTTACAAGGAATCTATGGCATCTTGTCTCATCTGTCACCTAGATTCTGCAAGAGCTGCCTGACTAGTAATCCTCCCCACCCTCTTCCTTCCCGCTAACAGTCTCTGGTATCATATGGTTCTCCAACCTTTGTATCAAAGAGCACTGATAACAGGACAGTACTGGGATCAAGCTCAGGGACAAGAGTGAGCTAAAATATGTAGCTCAAGTACCTGTCATCACTTTTAAGATCTTGAGGCTTGAGGAGCTAAACTCCTACCTTCTCACTGCCACTTCTCCTAAGGATACAGACAAACTGGGAAGTATTTCTCCACAACAATATGAGCTATCATTTAACAATATAAAAAAATCTAAGCATCTTATTTTAGCACCCAAAGCCCTTTGCAAAGCTCTAGTGGGCATATGGTTCCAGAGAAATAGAGACAATCCCAGGACAACATGATGCATCTCACTTAAGAGTAATTTTGACACATAACTCTTGGGGTTTTTTTCAAGTCTTCAGAGATAGGACCCATTGTGTAGCCCAGGCTGACTCACCATCCTCCTTTCTCAACCTCCACTGGGGTTAAAGGCATGAACCATTACACTTGGTTTATTAAGTCCATATTAAACAGGTGACTACATTACAATCAACATCCATGGCTTTATAAGGTGATCTACCTAACAGTACCTCATGTCCCTCTCAACTTGGACATCAAGCTACTGTTTTCAGTAACGGGGTGTCCCTTGGTGGAACACTTGCCATTTTTGAGACAAGGAAACTGATCCTTAGAAAAGCTCACACAGCTGGGTGTTGGTGGAGCACGCCTTTAAATCCCAGCACTCGGGAGGCAGAGGCAGGCGGATTTCTGTGAGTTTGAGGCCAGCCTGGTCTTCAGAGCTAGCTAGTTCCAGGACAGGCTCCAAAGCTACAGAGAAACCCTGTCTCAAAAAACCAAATAAAAAGAAAAGCTCATATGACACGTAAGGGCTTCATCTGGACTCTGACCCTAAGTCCTCCTGCTTGCTAGTCATTGTACTGGACGATATCTTCAAATACATACAGAATTTATTAGAAAATTAGGATAGTGTTTTCTATTAGAATACCAATAAAATTACATATTAGAATACCATTTACTTCCATAAACACACTTCTCCTTTTGGAACACAAAGCTCCCTTCACTCACTTATTCACATTTGTAAGTTGGACAGACATGGACAACTATTTCTCCAGTAAAGAAAATGACAGGGCACATGGGCTAGTGGACAGCAGCTGACCTTGCCAGTGCTAAGAAGGCAGTAAGAGTAGTGAGGGAAAGAACGCCTCACCCTCTTCCTCTTTCTAAGAGGGCAGTGGCATCTCAGCCAGTGTCCATGGCATGCCTTGCAGAACGAGCCCAGTGCTGACAGATCATCCAAACTGGCAAGAGACACTGAAGATCCAGATTTTTATGTGAAGCCAGGCATAGTGGTGCACACCTATAATCCCAGCACTGGGAAGTGAAAGGAAAAGGACCGGGAGTTCAAGGCCAGCCTGGATATGTAAGACCTTGTCTCAAAAACCAAAACAAAACATGTTTTTGTGAAATCTGATTTTAAAATATTAGCAATAAATTCCAAATTCTTCAAAACACCCTACAGGCTGGGAGGGGCATAGCTGTGGGGTAAGAGTTTACAATTAGCTGTGCTTGCTTCTCAGGCCTACTACACCCTTCCCACCCACTTGCCTTTGCTCCTGTAGCACCCCTATGCTTACATCATTCTACTTCTTCCACCTAACTCATTCCTGATGGTGAGGTCACTGGGTAACTCTCAACTCTTCTGATTTCTGTCTCTGTAGTAACACTTGTCCCTGGCTAATATTTCTTAAGTTTGTTTTAGGTCATGAGCTCCTAGGAGCAGAAAATGATTTGTTGCTTTGGTTTTTATTTTTCTGGATATCAAAACCTGGCTGGTACTCCCTTTATTGCTCAGACTGGTTTTGAACTTGTGGTAGTCCTCCTGCCTTAGCTTCCCAAGTGATGGGAATACTGATATGCATCGCTATATCTTGCTAGAAAAATATGTCTATTTGTATCCCCAGGGAAAGGTGTCCTGTTCCTGAAATATCTGAATTAGGAATCCTGGTCTAGAGTATGGCTTACACACCCAGTCTCTGTCCATCCATCACACCAGGCTCTCTTACCTTAAGAATGTCCTTTATGATCTTCTTTTCATCATGGAATCGAGCCTTCAACTCCTCCACATAGAACTTGAATAAGTCCAGAGGAGTAGAGCCTGCAGAAAGGGAGAGATGGGGGCCTGGCGGGCGGCAGCTTCCCAAGGCCCAGGGTGGGATCAAGGACAAGCCAGGGAGTGGGGTGCAGAGAGGTTGGCAGGTAGGAAGCCAGACAAGGGAAAGCCTGGCTGCCTTACCCGGCTGGCCCAGCATGTTGGCAAAGCGGACATCAGTGCTGACTGCTGGGTACAGCTCCATCCAGGTGGACATGGAATGCAGCTGCCCTGTTTCATGCAACTCGTCCAGGAAGGTCTGAACAGGGAAAGGCCAGTGATAAGAGAATGAGATAGGGAGAGGGAAGCATGGCCAGGGACTAGGGAGGAGGGAAGGGAATGGCAGAGTTGGACAAGTAGGGGCAATTCAAACAGAGGAGGCAGAGACACAGGCAAAGGCACTACAAAAGGAGGAAACGTGAATATACAAACAATAAATAAGCCAGTCTAGAAGGCAGTAAAGCAGAAACCTGCAGGCAGCACAATTTTCTAACTTGGCTTCAGTTTCCTACTATGACCAGCTTAGTCAACCCACTACTACTGCTTCCAAGCTGAGGACAAACTGACTCCACCCAAAGGGAAAGACACTTGGCCTAGCTGGCACCCACGTGTGAGGGTGGTACAAACAGTGCCCCTGGAGGGGCACTACTGCAGCATGATCTTATGGAACATGAAAGGGGCTAGTCAACAGACATCCTCACAGAGAGGCTGTGGTCTAGAGCAGAACTGAGCCAAGCTCTGATCCCAAGAGCAGGAAGATACCTGAAAGGCCTCCCGGTTCTTCCGTTGCTGGCGCCGCTCCCGAAGCCGGGCACGTTCCCGCTCTTCCTCCTCTTCTCTCTCCAAAGCTCGGATGTGCTCCTCAAAGCAGATCAGTGCATCTTCTTTGTCCATGTCTATACACAGGGAAGAAGCTCAGCAGGCACCATATCAGTGGGAGAGCCCCTCAGACCCCATTTCTCAAGGTTTCCCCTGTGGGTACTAGGTGCTCTCAAGGGGGTGGAGAAAAGTGAAGTAGTGCTATATGGGAGCAGTCACTAATGGTAGTTCTTGGGGAGGAGTATTTATTAATTGCACTGGAAAAAAATCAGCAAGTACTCAACTGATGAATTCAGCTTATAGTAACTACCATCTAAACCTAGTTTATCTTAGAATCTGAGGCATCATATCTTAGGGAACTGAAAGTCAAGCTTTGATGCAGCTTTAAAAGGTGAATTATTTTGTCAATAACCACAAGCCAGCAATTCCTTACTACAGTTAAGGCCCACAATACTAAGACAGTTTAGGACCATCTTCATTTGAGCTATAGATACCATCATCTCTAAGGATTTCATATTTCTTTCCAAGACACACATGTAAAGGTGAACAATGAACCCTATGGCTGGGGGTAGAACTCAGCAGTACAGCATTTGCTTAACTGAGGACCTAGGTTCAATTCTCAGTGCCACTAAATAAATTTTTTTTTTTTTTTTTTAAAAAAGAGGCTGATGGACCGGGCGGTGGTGGCGCACGCCTTTAATCCCAGCACTCGGGAGGCAGAGGCAGGCGGATCTCTGTGAGTTCGAGACCAGCCTGGTCTACAAGAGGACAGGCTCCAAAGCCACAGGGAAACCCTGTTTTTAAAAACCAAAAAAAAAAAAAAAAAAAAAGAGGCTGATGTAAAATAAACGTAAGGGGGCTGGAAAGGTGGCTTCAGAGGTTAAGAGCATTGCCTGCCCTTCCAAAGGTCCTGAGTTCAATTCCCAGCAACTGCATGGTGACTCACAACCATCTGTAATGGGGTCTGCTGCCCTGCATACACACAGAATATTGAATACATAATAATTAAATAAATATTTTTAAAAATATATATATAAGGGCCAGAGTACCATCCCTAGCGCAACACAGACAGATACAGCAACAAACCAGAGGGGCAATCTAAAACATCTGGACCCCAGAGTCCAGGAGAAGCAATGACAGAAGGGAGGGTTTCCAGGACAGGCAGGGGCAGGCTCTAGTCTCAAATTAGTGGCGAAAGGGCAGAGAGTCAGGCTTACTCTGCAGCTGCTGGTCCTGAGCAAAGCTGGGGTTGTCCATGAGGTACTGCTGGGCCTGGGACCATGTGGTTTGGAAGTTGACACTACTCATCCCATCCAGGATGCTCTTCAAGGCCTGGATATTTCGACGCCGAAGCTGCTTGGCTTGTTCCTGGAAAGTCACGGGATGAAAGTGAGGCAGGGCTGGCAAAGGAGGATCTGAGATTAAGGAGGTAGCTAGAAAACCATAGGAGGGCCAGACTTGGGACTTTTGTGTCCCAGGAATAGGGAGGAATTCCAAGTCATACATCAGTGTCCTCCTTGTCCTCCCCTATCCGGGGCTATTGGCCCAGTGCAAAAATAAGGAAGGGAAAAGTTCCACACCAGCTTTCAGAAGGGACACTGGCTGAGTGGAGAAATGAACACCCATGATCTACAGGAAATTGAGGGCTAGGAGAATCCAGCCAGTGATTATAACCATTACCTTCTCCTTCTTAGCCAGGAAGAAGAGGACATCATCATAAACCTCTTTTCGATCCCTCTCAGGAACCACAGCCCAGACCTCCAAGTCCCCAAAGGTCTGTTCTGCCCGCCTGTGGAGCACATGGGTTATGAGTAGGTAGAAAACAGAACCCTGGACCTGTGTGTTCTTAGTGTTCCAGAGCCCCAGCCCAGCCTAATACAGTTCTCTGACCGGTAGCGAGTGGTGGAGGTCATGCGTTCATGCTGCTCCAGGAAATGCTGCAAGGTCTGTTTGGCCTCCTTGGCCCTAAGCCGGGCTTCCTCTTTCTCCTCCTTCTCCCGCTGTGCCTTGTAAGCATTGAATGCCTGCTTCTTCTCACTCAATTTGGGCAAGGCACTAGAGTGGACAAGGTGAGGACAGGGAAGAACACAGTTTGAATTAGCCTATACAACCCATGAAGCAGGGTCTCAAGACATGGGGAAAGGCCTCCACAAAACCAAGTTGGGAACCCATGCATGGACTTAGTATACAGACGTCCAGAATATGAGTACAGATGAGTAAGTAGTGAGGGGAAGAAATACTAAGCCCTTTCGCTTAGGTGTCCTCAAGTCACCATCAGACACCCGTCTATATTCCCTATAGTTCAGTTTAAGCCAATAATCATTTACTAAGTATCTCATGGCTGTACCTTTCCCTCTTCTCATTCTGGAGTTACTCTAGCTTCTCCTTCTCTTGCACCCCACCCTAGCCACTTAGATTTGAGTGTCAAGTTGAACATCTCAGGGAGTTCCTGGCCCAGCTGCTTTCACGAACAAGGACTATCCCCTCCTGCTCAAGCCTACCTGTAACGGGGATCAGTGACTACCATCTTCATGGCCTGTTCCCATGAAGCATTGGAAGGGACAGCCTGGAAGAGATATGCATAGGTCTTGGAGCCTGCCCACCTCCACACCCCCCAGGCCTTCTCTGGAAGCCCACACCAAGCACCTTGTCCCTTAGCAGCTCTTTGAAGGCCTGCTTTGCTTTCTCCCGATTGCTCCAACTGAGGCCAGATCTCTCTGGTTCTGGCCTAGTTTCCTCTTCTTCCTGTAGTAGCCGATGTTGTCCAGTAGAACTGGAGAGAAGAAGGGACTCAGGTACAGGACTCACAATCCTTTTAGTTTTCAGTGCCCTTCACTCTCAGCAATGTCCTTTTCTTGCTCCGGGGGAAGCCCTTCAGGGATCGTGCTCAGCTCTTCACATGTCCCTCCCAAGTCTCTGAAGAGAAAGAGGCTGTGATGCATAGGAACAGCTCTCACCTGCTGGGGCCCTCCTCCCGTTGCAGGAACCCCTGCTCCAGGGGCTGGGCAGCCTCCAACACATCACAATCTTCACTTCGACCTGGCTCAGGTTCCAGAAGGGCCATAGGCACTGGGATGGGACCAGGAGGTATAGGAGGAGGGTCAGGTTGTGGCTGAGGTGGCTGTGGCTGTGGCTGTAGGGTCTGCAGTTGCTGGGGCTGCTGCTTTCTGTAGGCAAGTGATAAACCAAAAGGGTGATGGTGTATCAAAGTGAGGACAGGAAGGCAGGGTGGACCAACTGTTCTAGCTTGGGGAAGATTGAGTCTAAAGCAGCTGACCCCATAAAGAAATAAGACTCCTCCTCCCATTGAGGAAGGATAACGGTGAATTCACTCCCTCCCGCAAGTGCTCCAAGGAAGGAAGATACATGATCAAGTCACTTACCCTGAAGACTCTTGTTTGACTAAGGCTGCAAGGGGAAAAGATAACAGTCACAGAGTAGCAAAGGACTCCAAAGAGCCTTGCCCAGTCTCCCCCTTCTACCTCCGGGACCCCTCACCCTCCAGGTCATCCAGATCCTTGGGCCGGGTCCAACGGGACTCCTGACTCTGGTTATTGTAGTAGTACGGCTTCCCTGTATCTGATTTATACTCTTTCCAGGGACACTGGGACAGCAGCAGCTGTAAGAGGATGGGTCAGAAGTCATCAGCAGCTCTCCAGCCTGTCAAGAGCTAAGGGGACCCAATGAATAGAGGATACAGTAGTCTTTAGTTGTCACCTGGCCTTGCCTGAATGGGGAAAGTGGACTTCCTAAGACCCTTAGGAGGGAATTCCAAGGAGTGTGGAGGTAGTCAGGGATCTTGGGGTCAGAGGAACCACAATGAGTATGGTTAGAGAGACTCAAGGAAGGCCAAGGACTTGAAAGGGTCAGAAACACTAAAAGGAAGAGCCAGAAAGCCCCACTTAGGACCTCCGCCTTGGACTTGAGCACGCTGGGCTTCTCCCACACGGACTGCTTGTCATCAGCGTTGTAGTAGTAGATGCGCCCATCAGGGGCCACATGTTCACTCCATAAGGCCCTCTGGGGGGAGGGGCACAGAATCGTGGTCAAGCTCCTTTCCCTAAAACTCTCCTCACCCGAAGACAACCATCAGCCTCCCACTTGCTTTTCCTTTTGTTCTATTTTGTTTTGTTTTTCGAGACAGGGTTTCTCTGTGTAACAGTCTTGGCTGTCCTGAAACTTGTTTTGTTGTCTAGGCTGGTCTCGAACTCACTAAGATCCACCTGCCCAGGCCTCCCAAGTGCTGGGATTAAAGTGTGTGCCCCACCATCACCGAGTCAGCCTCCCACTTTCTACCCAGAGACCTAAGCTAAAAGCACTCACCGGAGGGCCAGTCCCAGTCACAGCAGCTAGAAAAGAAGCCAAAGGAAACCTCCTAAGCCCTAGCTCCAAACCCCCCGTCTTCTCCCCACTTACTCCTCCCTTCTTCCGTCCCATAAATAACCCCTGATCCCATCAACATCCCAAAATCCCTGGCATCCCAACAGGCATGATCCAGCGTGGGCTCCAGTCCATGGTCCCCTCTCCCCTGTGCCCCCCAACCTCCGAGCCTGGGGGGAGCAGGCCCCCAGAAGACTCACAGCTGGCGGTGTCCGCACCCGGAGCCGTCTGCCGAAGAAAGAGGAGGGGGAAGGGTTGGGGCCAAGCCCAGTGGCCCCCAGGACCCAGGCCATGGGGGATGGAGAAGCAGGCCAGGCCAGGATCTGTGTGTCCTGTTCCCAGGGATCTCTGCCTTCTAACAGTCCTGTTCCTTCCACCCCACCAAGGTTGTGACTCTCAGGCACCACGGGAGTCGCATGGTAGCTCCTTTCTTCGTTTTCCACAAGTAAGAGTACTCTGTTGAGTCACCTCCTGAGATCCATCTCTTCACAGCAGATGCCAACATTCTACACCTACTTTAGACTCCACTACACTGAGCAACAGCACAAGAAGGTGCCACTGTCTCTTTCAGAGGCAAAGAGGAAGTGATATGAAGAAACCTTCTTAGCACGTCTAGAATGCAGGAGTACCTGAATGAGTGATTCTTTAAGGGTGGGTGTGGCCCGAGAGGTTACAAGAGAATATGTTGCCTTTGGCGACGAGTGGGAAACTAGAACTGCTGAGTATGTGGCTGGCAAGGATTTGAATGTGAGGAATATTGCAAGGGACCAGAGCAGACATAACAGGAGGGAGAGAACAGAAGTCCACATCCATGCACTCCAAGTCATACCCACAGAGTGCAAGACAGAGCCTGCTTCCTACTTGTCCTAGCGCTTACCGCTGCAGTGACAGGCACCGCTGGCATCAGAATCCCTGGCATCATTGGAGGTACCATTCCTGGTATCTATAAAGACCAGCAGCCAATGTTAGTAAGTAAGGGCTAGGCAGACCAATCTCTGAGTAGGGTTCTCTGAGAGATCCCTTTGGATCAGGCTCCAACCCTGATCTAGGGCACACTCTCAAGCAATCTCCAGGTTCTGGATACTCACCATGCCTGAGAACTGTTTTAATCATTCAGTAGATAAATTGATAAATCTGGCCCAAAGCTCCCTTCCCTTCCCAATTTCTAAAGCCCAGATGCTTACTCCCATCTCTTTCCCAGCTAAAGATCCCCATGGAAAGAACAATTACCTGTGTAAGTGGTGGTGGTGCCCCCATTGGTGGAAGTATTGGGGGCAGTATGCCAGGTGGCATTGGAGGAATGGCTGGTGGTCTCTGACTCATAGGGGGCAGCCCCATTGGAGGAAAAGGAGGTGGGATCCCTGGAGGGGGCATCTGGAAATGAGGAAAGAAAAAGTCACAATGAACAGAGGACACTGTCTTATTATGGCAGAGACCACCTATGTCAGGCACTCCCCAACCCTCATCCTGACCAAGAGGTGACTCCAAGGCTTCCATCTGAGAAGTAAAGGGCATCACTGTCTCCCCTTCACTACTGAGGAAGACAAGTAACTGAGGATTCCCCGGCATAATGGTAAGCACACAGCTTCCTAAGTTGGGGAGGGCAAGGAAAAGGACAAGGGAAAGTATCAGACTGGGGAGGCTGTACTCCCTTCAAGAGACCTTCAGGTAAAGGGAGAAGGCAGGGATCCCAAGCTTCTGCTTCCCATCCCTTTCTAACTCATGGCCACCAATGCTATTGCAGCCCAAACTCAGAGGCTTTTGTAAAGAGCACAGGTAAGGAACAGTGAAAGAGAAAGAAGCCTCCCCAGCCCTCACTCCACTAGGGGTCTTTCCCTTCCATTCTCCAATTTCCAGCCCCTCTTGTCCCCAGGACAAAGCAAAAGGGAGAACTGTCACTTTATGGACTAGAGCTTAAGCAGCAGCTCTCCCCACCCCAGTGCTCAACACCACCCATCTTCCAAATACCAAAGGGTGTGGTACAGGTTCTTGCTGGCAACACAGCAGTGGTAGGGTGGGGGCTGAGGGTGCAGGCTGGAAAAGCCAAGCCCAGGGAAACACATAAAACTTACGAAGGGTGGTGGCATCATGGGGGGCCCCGGTGGGAAGGGGGCAGGCGCTGCTGGGGGCCGGGGACCAGAATCGGGAACCGACTGTTGAGGGAGAGAAAAGTCATAGGACCCAGGATGGGCACAGAGATGAACTTTTGCAGAAGGGAAGCGGAGGGATGAGGATGAAAGAGAAACACAAGCTCAAGAAGGAGTTTCCAAGCCCCACATCCTGCCCATTCCAAGCTTGAGCCCTGCAGAACTCTGCTCTCCTGTACTAGCCCAGAAAGCCAGCTGACGGAGGCCTTCATGTCATCTTTATTTTGGGAGTTCCTGTTTTGCCAAAGCAGAGTCAGAAGGCTCTACTACAGGTCTTCCCATGACACCAATCCATTCTCCTGTACCTCTCTCAAGCCAGTTAGGGGTTGATGTCGTCCCTTGTACAATTTACTGGGTTGAAGATTCAATCCAAGGCTGTTGGTCCTTTACAATCCTAGGTCTTTACAATCAGCTTCCTCCTACCCAGACTCATATTCACTCATCCACCTGCATCCACTTTTGCTCCCAAACACCAACTGGACCATCCTCCTCATCTCTGATGGCTACCCTTCCTTCACAAACCCTGAACACGAACATAGGCTTGCACAGTCTAAGCAGTCCTGTCTTCCCTACAGCCAAACACATGACACTATTTAAAGTGGTTTTTCTCAATCAAATCCAAATGGATCAAAGACCTCAACAGAAAGCCAGCCACACTGAACCTTATAGAAGAGAAAGTGGGAGTACACTCAAACGCATTGGCACAGGGAACCACTTCCTAAATAGAAACCTAGCAGCACAGACACTGAGAGAAACAATTAATAAATAGGACCTCCTGAAACTGAAAAACTTTGTAAAGCAAAGGACACGGTCAACAAGACACACCGACAGCCTACAGAATGGGAAAAGATCTTCACTAACCCCACATCAGACAGAGGGCTGATCTCCAAAATATACAAAAAACTCAAGAAATGGGACACCAAAAGATCACATAATCTAATAAAAAAAATGGAGTAAAAACCTAAACAGAGAACTCTCAACAGAGGAATCTAAAATGGCTGAAAGACACTTAAGGAAATGCTCAACATCCTTA
>JAQHUG010000417.1:566110-584365 GCA_028555095.1 Dicrostonyx torquatus
TTGAATTTTGCAGGCAAACGGATGGAACTAGAAAACATCATTTTGAGTGAGGTAACCCAGACTCAGAAAGACAATTATCACATGTACTCACTCATAAGTGGTTTTTAAACATAAATCAAAGAAAACAGCCCACAAATCACAATTCCAGAGAATCTAGACAACAATGAGAACCCTAAGAGAGACATACATAGATCTAATCTACATGGGAAGTAGAAAAAGACAAGATCTCCTGAGTAAATTCAGAGCATGGGGACCTTAGAAGAGGGTTTAAGGGAGGAGAGGAACAGAGGGAGCAGAGAAAAATGTAGAACTCAATAAAAATAAAAACAATAAAAAAATATTTTAAAAAAAGCAGAGAGTGGCAATATGTGCCTATACCCTCGGCGTGGCAATATGTGCCTATACCCTTGGCATTGGAAAGTGGAGAAAGGTCGGTAGCTGCCAGCCCAGCAGAAACGGTTGCAGTTCTAGGTTCAGCGAGAGGAGACACCTACCATACCCTCTGGGCTACACACAGACCCACACAGGCAAGCATAGCTGCCTAGGCTACATTGTAAGATTCTACTTCACGCCAGCAGACAAACAGAAGCACAAAGAAAGTTGTTGATTCTACTTTACCCATTTTGTGGTCCAGATGTTAGATTGTACAACAGGCATATCTGGGTGGGCTTCACACCTTGACAACAATCTCTCATGTCTACTGTATTTCTGCAGGGCAGGTCTCGGGTCAATCATTTCATAAGTATTACCTCACTCATCTTTCCCAACCCTTTTGCAGGAAAGGAAACACAAGCTCAAGGAAGTGACCCACCCTATAGCTAGTGTACAATGAAACCAGGCCACCCTCAGGTCTGCCGCAACCCCTGTGCAGTAGGGCTCCGTGGGGGTCCCCAGAGGGCAGACTGGCTCAGCCTGGCCCCCACTCCGTCCAGGTGACAGTCTGACCTATGAGATGAAGAACAGGAAGAATGTGGAGGAAGAGGAAGCCCTGGACGAATGGATCGAGGTGATGGAGAAAGTGCTGCCTCTGTCCCTCATGGCCACCAAAGGAGGCATCGAATCTCTCATCTCTCTTTGCTCCACTCTCATTGAAGAACAAAAGAAAAGGACACAAAGTAGGTTCCGGGAGCATCTAGGAGGCCTGGATGGGGATAGGCTGTATGCCGTCTCAGGGGAAGAGGTCTCAGGGGGATCTGTAGAGTCTGCCGTTCCTCCATATCACACATGCAGCGGACAGCAGAGGAGGAAGCCAGGGTGCGCGACCACGCTGGTCACAAATCTGTTCTGAGCTGCACTGCACAGGTTGATCTCCCAGAGGACGTGGGCTCGATTCCCAGTACCTAGATAGCAGCTCACAGCTGTCTGTAACTCCAGTTTCAGGATGTCTGATGCCCTCTTCTGGCCTCTACAGGCACTACATGTACATGGAGCACAGACCAAAACACTGATATCTATAAAGTAAAAAACTTTAAAGATATAAGTAGGGAGCCAGGGAATGGTGGCACACGCCTTTAATCCCAGCACTTGGGAGGCAGAGGCAGGTGAATCTCTGTGAGTTCGAGGCCAGCCTGGTCTCCAGAGCGAGTGCCAGGACAGACTCCAAAGCTAAACAGAGAAAACGTATCTCGAAAAACAAACAAAAAGATATAGGTAGGAGTGAGGTGAAAATGAGCCATTAAGTACTCCTTGGAGCTGTGGCCTCATTCAGGTTCTGGAAAAAAAGGCCTAAATTTGCAAATTTATAGGCAGAGCTTGAGGAACATCCTTTCCTCCTCCATCCCAGCTGCTAAGCCAGGGTTTGGTAAGCTTTGACTGGAAGCTCTTCTGGAACCTTCCCCGATTCTGAATTCTCCTAAACTGGTCAGTCACCAGCCTGACTAAACTTTGGCATTTTACTCCCGCCCACACCAGGCTGGCCCCAGATGACCTCCTGCATTTTGTAGGTGAGAGTCCTGAAGCTCAGAGACTTCAGAACGGGCCACAGGAAAACTGATGACAGAGCCCAGTCCTTGGCTTTGGTTGGTCACACTCGAGCATGGCCTTTGGAGTACAACTTCAACTTGAATCTCACCTCTACCAATTTGGGGCTGTGTAGCTTTGGGCTTTTTGTTTCTGTTTTGTTTTTCAAGACAGGGTTTCTCTATGTAGCCTTAGCTGTCCTGGAACTAGTTCTGTAGACCAGGCTGCTCTTGAACTCACAAAGATGCACCTGCCTCTGCTTCCCCAGTGCTGGGATTAAAGGTGTGCACAACCACTGCCCAGCAGGGCATCTTTATTTTATCTCTATGGATCTGCTTTTTCATATGTAAAATGAAGAGGGTATTATCTACCTTCAGGGTTGGGAAGAGGTGTACCGCAGGGGCTATGAAATGCCTGACACCATGCTTGGGATAGTCCAGGCTTAACCAACAGTAGCTAATATTAGCATTTCCCTGAATTCTTTTGGACAAGTTCATTATCATTATCAATTAAATGACATGGAAGCTGCACATGGTGGCTCATCCTCTAATGCTAGCACTTGGGATGCAAAGGCAGGAGGATCTCTGTGAGTTCAAGTCCAGCCTGATCTACAGAGTGAGTTCCAGGACAGCCAGGGCTATTTAGAAAAACTCTGTCTCAAAAGAAACAAAATTAAGTGAAGTTGAATGTACCAGGAGGAAGAAATAAAAAACAGAGACTGTCTACCCCATTATCTTCATCACTCTGGATCTTGAAGTATAGTTGTTTGTATACTTATTTTCTTTCAAGAGTATAATTTGTAGCCGGGCGGTGGTGGCGCACGCCTTTAATCCCAGCACTCGGGAGGCAGAGGCAGGCGGATCTTTGTGAGTTTGAGACCAGCCTGGTCTACAAGAGCTAGTTCCAGCACAGGCTCCAAAGCCACAGAGAAACCCTGTCTCGAAAAACCAAAAAAAAAAAAAAAAGTATAATTTGGGCAGTTTGTGTGTAGGCCAGAGATTAATACTGGGAGTCTTCCTCAGTTAGTCCCCACCTTATTTTTTGGGATGGTCTTTCATTGAACCAAGAGATTTCCAGTGGGCTGCACTGGTTTACCAGAAAGCCCAGGGATTCCCTGTTATAGTAGGCCGCTTGTTTGTTCCTGGCTGCTCAGCCCTGAAATAATCACACAGAAACTGTATTCATTAAATCAATGCTTGGCCTATTAGCTCTAGCTTCTTATTGACTAGCTCTTACATCTTAATTTAATCCATTTCTATTAATCTGTGTACCATGTAGCTGTGGCCTACCAACAAGGTTTCTGTCCCGGTCTGCAGCTACATGGCTTCTCTTTGACTCTGCCTACTCTCTCTGTATCTTTTCCAGCCTAGCTGTATTCTGCTAAGCCATTGGCCAAAAGCAGCTTCTTTATTAACCAATGGTATACAGAGGGGAATCCCACATCACCTCCCCTTTTCTGTCTAAATGAAAAGGAAGGTTTTAACTTTAACATATAAAATTACATATAACAAAACAGGTATCAAGCAAGAATTACAGTTACAATATTTATATCTACTTTATCTTTTATCATAACTAAGGAAACTATATCTGTTCTTCAATTTCATCAAAGACTGCAGAATGATATACTATTACCTAAGTTAACAGGAAGTACATTGTAGGCAACTTTCAAAACTCTAGAAATAACAGAGACATCTTGCTGCCTGGACAGTCACCCAAAGTTCTTCTGTAACATTGCAGGCATCCATCTTCAGCCTACTGGCCCATAGTACCGGCAGACTTTTCCATGAAGCAGGAAATTTCAAAGACAGTTCCGCCTATATTGGCAGTTTGTCATTCACTTTCTTCTGTGTCCTGCAGAATGTTTGGCAGACTCTTTCGTGAAGCAGGAACCCTGAAGGTTCCTTCTTTAGGCAACTTCAGCAGTCATTTTTCTGTGGGTCATGCATGTCCAGTTCATACAGCATAACATCAAGAAGTCCAGGCAAGAACAGTTTCTTACCCAAATGGCTAAACAACTCCATAAGGAGCCTCTCTGGTGCCCATCTTCCTCTTGAAGTTATTGGTGCTGCCAGGAGCAGATGTGTCTCATTGGCATGAAAAGTCCTAAGTTCTTAAAACATTTTAAATGCCATATTCTGAAGGTCTCTGAAAGATTCAAAGAATACTTATCTAACTGAAATATATCTCTATATATCTAGAAAATCTAACTAATATGACTACACACTTAACTATTACAGATGATTATACTAACCATTATGATGATTATCTATTAACCTGTATTTCTTAATTATACATTACATTTTTTAGTGAGTTGCTTAAACATAATATCTTAATCAAGAGCAGAAATATACATATAACAAAACTGACTTTAAATTTGTATCAATAAACTAAGATCCTTGCCAATGCAAAGTATCCATCTCTATATCATATCCCTCATTAAATGCAAACAAACATTTATAAATAATCATTTAGGAAATTTGGGTGTAGTTCTCTCCAAACTGCTTCTTGCTTTTTGTTGGGTGAAGTAATTTTTGGGGATGTTTGTGGCAAACTTTCAGGGTGTCTTGGTACATCAAACCACATTAGTCTGGAAGGACTTCATAGGTTCTGTGGTAACAAAAGAAGAACCTCTTTTCCAAAGCAACATATTCTTGGACCCATATTTTGAAGTCAAGATGGCTTGAAGATATATATGTTGGTTTAGCCTCTCTGCTCTTAGCTCCTTCACAGTCAAAAAAATTCAAAGAAAACACAATAATATACATAACCCAGACTCTCTGTGTATTTTCTACATCTTTGTGTAGCTTATTTTTCTTATTCTATTACTTTTTCTACAGGTTTACTCTGTCTCTTTAAAGACTTTTTTTTATAACCATTTACTTCCTTTTATAACTGTCTATATATTTTTTCTCTCCCAAGCCTTGTACATTTATTAACACTGTGACACATTTAGAGGTCTTCTTCATCTGAATCTGTCTTTATTGTTGCATCTGTAATTGTTTTCTGACCAGAAGCACTTCTTAAAATGCTAAGCTGCAGCCTGACTAGGACTAAGGTTGCTTTGCCTTTTGGCTCCACCAAGTCCAACATGGTGGAGGTCCGTTCACTGCCTCTGAGACTGCCAGGTGTGAGCCACACTCACCACCTCAACTCTGGTAATCAGTGGCCCATGCTGCCACCAAGTAGCTTGCAGCATGCTGCCCACAAACCCTATTCAAGTGCTCTGCCTCCTGGGAAGCATAGCCCAGAAAGCCACCACTTAGAAACCACGCTTTTCTTTTCTACTGCTGAATCTGGAAAAAAAACTCTCTTAAAGGAGCTGCAGCATGCCACCAGCAAACAGAGCCCATCCAGAAAAAAAAATGCAGCTAAACTTTGTGGAGGTTTTTTGTTTGTTTGTTTTGGTTTTTTTCCCTAGTGTCTAGAATTCTTTTCCGACCCTTCTCAGGTTTTATGTGGATTTAGCTAGCACATGTTGGAGCGCCCATTTATTGTAAGAGGCCACTTGTTTGTTCCCAGCTGCTCAGCCCCAAAATAGCCACACAAAAACTGTACTAATTAAATCAATGCTTGGCCTATTAGCTCTAGCTTCTTATTGGCTAGCTCTTACATCTTAATTTAACCCATTTCTATTCATCTGTGTATCACCACATGGCTGTGGCTTACCAGCAAGGTTCCATCCAGCGTCTGTCTCTGGCAGGGCTTCATGACTTCTCTTTACTCTGCCTTCTTTCTCCCAGCATTCAGCTTAGTTTTCCCTGCCTAGCTCTGTTCTGCCCTACTATAGGCCCAAAGCAGTTTCTTTATTAATCAATGGTAATCACAGCATACAGAGGGGAATCCCATATCAATTCCTGTCTCTGCCTTTCCAGTAAGGGGGTAATGGATGTGCCTAGCCTGTATTGCTTTTTATGTTGATGCTGGAGATCTAAACTTAGGCTCTTGTGCTTACACAGTAAGTGCTTTACCAACTGACCATCTCTTCAGCCAGAACCTGATAAGGTAAAACCCTTAAAGGGCAAAAGTTGTATCTTTTTTGTTTGCTTTGTATTGTTTTTTTGAGACAGTGTTTCTCTGTATAGCCCTGCTGTCCTAGAACTCTCTCTCTCTGTAGACCAGGCTGGCCTTGAAATCACAGAGATTAGCCTGTCTCTGCCTCTCAAGTGCTGGATTTAAAGGCGTCCACTACCACCACCACCCAGCATTTTTTTTTAGCTCATGGGGATTATTTATTAAGCATTTACTTTACTTGGCCTCAAATGTGTGCACTCTAAGTTCTAAACATTAGAATCTATGGTTGTTCCCATTTTTTCAACGAGGAAACTAAGGCACTAAGGAGGCAGGAAATGTACCCAAAGCAAATGGCACAAAATAGATTTGGATCCAAGTGACTTGGTCTCAGAATCCTGACTCCCAGGATCATATGGCTTGTCTGAATGCTGGCAGATGCTAAATTGAGCTCAGCATCACTAAGCACCATGCTCTTGCCTCATATCCAAAGCTAGCCACTGTTTTCTTTGCCAGTGGTGTTTGAGAAGATGCTTCAAGATGATCATTGCACCGGCCCTATACACAGTAACTACAAAGATGTATGATCATGACCAGCCCTGGAGGAGCGGAGATCTATCACTGGGGTTGCACAGAGTGAACAATCTGTACTTACTGTAGTTTCTTGGGATGAAGGTCCAATGTGGTTACCCCATATGGGCATTAACAGTAATTATGTTATTAAACAGTAGTAACCTGTGAGTGGCCATGACAGATGGTCTAGATGCACAGTTCAGAGGTAACAAGACAGACAGGAGACTTCTGAGTGGGGCTGACGGTTTGGGGTAGTTGGCATTAAGGAGCCAAACATGAATTTTGAACCTGGAAAGGAGGCAAGATTAGAAAAGCAACTCCTTGTGAGAGGTAGGTTGAACTGAGTGGCACCTGGCAACTAGTCCAGGCCCTTCGGGCTCTGTAGGTGCTGTGCAGCTGGTAGACCTAAGGCCAGTCCCTCAGGGTGTCTCCTCACAACACCCTTCTGGCTCCTTATTCTTGTCTGTCCCAAAGAGGGGTGGGTAAGAATTCTGGCTTGGCAGGGTCTGGAGAGTCAATATACTTCTTTCCTAGTGGGCTTGCTGCCTCTTTATGGGAGCCTGTTATCTTTTTCCTCTCTATCTTCCAGTGTCCAAACATAACTTCTGGCAGGACTGGCGGGAGAAAAACCCACAGAAGTCCTCGCACCTCCCTGAGCCGCTGAGCCCAGAGCAGATGCTCCAAGACAATAACACTACCTGTACAAAGGTCTCAGAGGTTAAGTCCATGCTGCGGGAGCTCCTTGACTCCACCATGTTCAACAAAGGGGAGGTCAAGGCCATCAGGTACATGTCTACTGTGGTGGAGAACCTCAGCAAGGCCTTGATCCTGCAGCACAAGGAGAACAAGAGTCTGGAGATAAAATACAAATATCTGCAGGGGGAGATGACCAAAGAGCTCAGCAGCCAGAGGCTGCACTTCCAAAAATCCATCCAAGTTCTCGAGAGCAAAAGGGATGCCCTACTAAAGCAGGTAGAGGTTCTAGGGGGTAAATACCATGACCTCCTCATGATAAAGCATGCCCTGGAATTCCAGCTGAAGACGGTTCAGACTGCTGCTGGTCTAGAAGAACCTGTGAAGGTTTTCATTGATGCCCCTGAGAAGGAGACCCTTCCAGAGAAAGGTATAGTCCTGGAAGAAGCCCACCAGAAGCTCAAGGAGGAGGAACAGCTGTTTTCCCCCCTTTCCCCAAGTCACCTGGCCAAGGCCTGGGATAGCAGCACCACACCAGCACGGCCACCACTCTCCGCCGCGGTCGCAGATTCAAGGGGCAAAGATGTGTTCACTGGCCACACCGAACACCTCGAACCCGTGCTGCTGCACTCAGAGGCCCCCAAGTTCCCGACACGATGGGAAAAACTGGTTGAAGAGGCCCCAGAATGTGAAGGCAAAGATCAGGAGGACCACTTCCAAGAGACAGATGAAGTCCAAAACAAGTCCTATCCGGGGAAGTGTCTGTCCCCAGGGAGCTCCAGGAGGACGCTTTTGGAGAGCCACATGGAGCACTGGGAGGAAGAACTCAGCTGGGAGACAAGGAGGCAGCAGTGGCTGCAGGAGGAGGAGATGTGGCTCCAGCGGCAAAAGAAGTGGGCCCTGCAGGAGCAGGAGCACCAGGAAAAGGTACGGCAGTGGGAGGCAGAGGAAGCTGCCAGGCAGCAGTGGCAGAGACTCAGCCAGCCAGAAGAAGAGACAGGGAGCCCCAGGAGGTCCTCAGGGGAGCTGAAGGGCAGTTCCGAGAAGCTGATCTTCATGACTACCAACCGATGGAGGAATCTGGAGAAGTCAGAACCATCATCAGCACCTCCTCCGTGCCGGGCACAGTCTGCTCGCCAGAGCAGGAGGTCCCATTTACCCATGTCTGCACACACCCAGCAGCCTGGCCAGGGAAATCAGAGGACCCTGAGTTCAGCTGAGTCGATGCAAACATCATGGACCCGCCAGGGTTCTGCTAAACCCAAGAAATGTGCTTCTTTTCCCGTCACTGGCACATCCATCCGAAGGGTGACCCAGTCCTCTTTACAGAAAGCCCCAGTAACCCCTAAGGACAAGATGTACCATATAAACATGGAGGGCCAGTTGAAGAACCTGCAGATCCTGGGTAGTTCGGAATCAGAGCTGATACTGCCACAATACCTGCGTAGCAAGGCCCTAGAGGTCACTGCCGTCGCCATGGAGCTGAGTGTCCTCAGGCTGCAGTGCCTGTGCAGGAAGTACATCCACTACAGACGCTTCCAGAGCATCCGGTAGGTGCCCAGCAGACAGCCGGCACCCACCCGGCACCCACGCGTACCCACTGCAAAACAGAATAGAGCCAATGGGCAGGAAAGCCATGTGGAGACTCCCCTAGGTCTGCTAGCAAAGGGGACTAACAAAGACTGTTTAGTACCAGGCCTTGGGCATCTCTATGTTGTTTTCCTGATAGTGGACTTTCCCTCCAAACCCACTCTTCCCATCTCCAACTCCTATCTTCCTGCCCTGCACTCAATACCATTTGCTTGCCTTTTCCCTTCCAGCCCCGGGTTCCTCCCCTCACATCACCTCCCACTGCCCTGCTCCTTCTCACATACCCATTCCTCTTTTCCCCTCAAGAGGAAACCCCCCCCTTCACCAGCTAAGTCACTTCTCTGTCTTCCCAGACAAGAAGTAATTAAACATATAGGAGCCATTCGACAAACGAGGGTCACCTATAAGGCCCGGAACCTCTATGACTTCCTGGAAAACATCGACCGCCAGCAAAGCCTCAGGCTGCAGGCCTGGACAGACAAGCAGAAGGACCTGGAGGAGAAGCACCGGGAGTGCCTGAATACCATGGCGACCGTGTTCCCTAAGGTGGGCCTCCTGTCCTGCCACCTAACCAATGAGGGGTTGCAGTGTGGGGCCCGTGGGGTGATGGGAAAGGAGAGGGCATGTGAGAGCCTCTGGGCTGGAGATTGAGGGAAAGCCACTGTCCACTGTATAGATATAGGGAGCTGTATGAGAAGGGGGAGTTGAGGTCTGCAGAACTAACTACCCGGTTCTGATCAAGATGCGATCCCATCCCAGACCATTGGTGTTTACCTCCTGCTCTATCTGTTAGCAATGAAGTTTCCTTCTGGGGAACCCCGGAGCTTTGCACGAGATTTCTGGGGAATTCTAACTCCTTGGGGACCGTTTTTTCAAGAACTGGATAAAAAGTGGGGCACAAGTGTCCCTCTTTAGAACATCTTGGTCCCTGCGAGGACAATTGCAACCGGAGTTATTCATTTATGCTTTCTACTCCATCCTTTGGTCTACACCTTCCCACTTCCTGGTCCACACCCCAACTTTGGTAACTACTGTTTTATTTTTTACCTCTATATATTTGAATTTTTTTCTTTTAGATTCCACATAGACTGTCTTTGTGTGTCTGGCTTATCGCACTTACCACACAGCTCGCTGAAGTAAATCATGGGAGGTCCTCTTTGGAGGAGCTAGACTACACCAGAAAAGAAAGGTGCCGTGGTGTGGATCAAAGAGATCCTGTGGGGGGCTGGAGAGATGGCTCAGTGGTTAAGAGCATTGCCTGCTCTTCCAAAGGTCCTGAGTTCAATTCCCAGCAACCACATGATGGCTCACAACCATCTGAAATGAGATCTGATGCCCTCTTCTGGCCTGCAGGCATACACACAGACAGAATATTGTATACATAATAAATAAATAAATATTTTTAAAAAAGAGAGAGATCCCGTGTACACTGCTGGTGGGGATGGGGACCTGGTTGCAGCTGACACAGTGGGGAAATCCTTAAAGAAGTTGAAAATGGGGTCCCCATAGGACCCAGCCGTCCCTCTTCTGGGTTGTCATGGTTTGAGTTTAAAATGTCTCCTACAGGCTCTTGTTTTGAATTTTCAGTGTTGAGTCTGTGTCACTATTCTGAAGGCCTCAGAGCCTTTTGGAAGAGAGGTCAGCCTAGATGATGCAGGTCATTAGAGCTGGACCTTGGAGGAGATCACACTCACCCCTGTTCTGGTGCAGCTCTGTGCCTTCTGTTCAGCTATGTGAGCAACCACTCTGATGGACTGAAATCTCACTGAAATCGGCAGACAACATACGTGTTGTGTGCACAAGAGAAATGAAACCATTATAGCAATTCTTTTTAACGGGTGAGACAACTCACTACGCCGCTACATGCCCAAGATTCTGGCCTTGGGACGGCTAAGCATCAGATGAAATAACAAGGGCAGTGCGATAACTTGGCACACAAGCCTGACAACCTCAGTTTGACCCCTGGAACACACATAGAGATGGGAAGGAGAACCAACTCCATGAAGTTGTCCTCTGACTACAAGCACTCCATGGCACTCAATGCACACACACACACATTAATAATTGTAAATAAAGTTTTATAGTGATAGTTTATCTTTTAATAAATCTTGCCTGAAGATCAGAAGGGCAAAGCTAAGCCACTGGAGGTCAGGCAGTTGGTGGCAAAAACCTTTAAACCCAGGATTTGAGAGACTGAGGCAGATGGACCTCTGTGAGTTCAAGGTCACCTTGGGCTACACAAAATCAATGCTGAAACAAATCTAGATAGTAGAGGCCTACACCTTTAATCCCAGTACTAGGGAGTCACATCTTTAATCCCAGCACTAAAGGGAATATAAAATGGGAGGAGAGAGAGGCCTAGTATGTTTAGGTCTGTGGTTGCCCAACCTTGGTAAAAGGTAAGACTTCTTTAGTGACTTGGCTGCTTTGCTTTTCTGGTTTTTGGGTTAAACCCCAATAGCTGTCTCTTGGTTTTTATTATTCATGCTATAAAAGTTTGAAAGGAATATGAAATATTATGGAGGCTTTCCAAACAGGCAAGTGTTTGTGTAAACAGTGCTACCTGCCCCTTCACGGCTGTGTCTGGGCGTAAGGACACTCTCTGTTTCAAGTCCATCCTGCGAGTGTTGTCAGGACTCTGCTGCCTGGAGTCTTTCAATTTCCTTTCTTCTCCTTTGTCCATTGTCCAGATTCTTTTATTTTTATTTTTATTTTTTTTTTGGTTTTTCGAGACAGGGTTTCTCTGTAGCTTTGGAGCCTGTCCTGGAACTAGCTCTAGATTCTTTACAACAAAGGAGGAAGTAGGAACTACCCAAGCAAATAAGAATGAAGGAAACTGTCATGTGCTGGGGACCTGGGTTTCTAATCAAAGGGCCTTAGCTGCACCTCAACCCAGAGCCCAGCAGGGTCAGTGACAATCAGACAAGACTTCCTCCCATCCTAGAGAGGCCTCCCTTCCCATCCTTCTGATGCCTTCTGCTGGCTTCTCTAGCTCCAGCAAGAGTGGAACATCCACCTGAACGTCCCTGTGGTCAATTCTGCCAAGTCAAGGAAAAGCAAGTCACCTCCAGTCTTGCTCCAGAAAGTCCGGTCCAGTGGTGCCACCAACAAGCAACCTCCTCCATCCAAGCAGCACTGGGAATCTGTGCCCCTGCGGATAGCTGGGTAGGTATTGGCATGCTGAGATGAGAGGGAGCAGAGGCAGCCTGGGGAGGCAGCAGCAAGTGAGGGCACACCTCAGTGGCTTCAAGGCCTGTTTGCTCAGCTGCCCTGATCAGCTCTGGCCTCAGATCCAGAGACAGAATGTGTATGATAATGTGTGGTTTTGTGGGGATAGCCTGACTAATTCTGAGAAAATACAGGGGGGAAACCTATATTTCTACTCTGGGCACATTGACCCAATATCTACCATTGGTCCGTCTATGTAAATAAGCCTAATTCTTCCCACTGTGTGGCCTCCCAAGGCCACGGTGAGCCTCTGGACAGCCAAGATGCCTCCCGTGAACTCCTACCCCAATGGGACCTGTTCAGAGCTTCAGCCCCAGGGCATTGCCTAGAAGTGGAACCTCGGGAACTAAGACGTAGATCCTACGTTGGGGAGGTAAGGGTGACATAGAGGCCTGTGCCTTGGACCTTGTGGCTCCTCAGCCTATTCCCGTGTTTCTTTGTTTCTCTTGATACTGTCTGTGCGCGCCCACTCCTAGCCAACAAGGGAACCAGATGGAAACCATATGGAAGACAGATGTGACCTCTTCAAGTCACCCAATAGAAAAGAAGACCCCTGCAAACCTGCCCTGGGACCAGCTAGGGGGTTACCCAGATATCCCTAGGCTATTGGCCGTGGATGAACATCCCTCCTACCACAGAAGCTCAATGTTCTTCAAGACTCGGTAAGGAGCCAGGGTGGGTTGTGTAACTTGGATTCAAGGAGACCTGTCCATCAAGGATGCACTGGCTCTACCCAATAGCTCAGTGCCTCTCTCTGTAAACACTAGTCCCGGACTCAGTTATTGTACCACACCAAAAAAGAAACACTTTTCTGCCTCACCCATTCACTGGCCAGCAGCGTGGGTCCTACGACAATGCTACTTCAGCCTCTCACAGGACTTTCTGTGGGACCTAGGTTGCTGTGCGAGTTTTTCCTTCGCATGTGTTCCCAGTTTCAGGTGGTTTCCTCAGGTGCTCTAGCTTGCCTTTGTTCTAGAGAAACAAGTGGAAGAACAAAGAGACTGAGAGAAAACAAGAATTGTGTAATAGACCTCAGACTTGGGCCTGAGCCCATCTTTGGGGTTTTCATTTCCTAACTGCCTCAAAGAACTGTCACTGGGGAAAGCAACTGAGAACCAGGAGTGCGGACACATACCTATACCCCAGCACACAGAAGGCTGAGACAGGAGGACCTCCAGGTTAAGGCTAGCCCAAGACAGCAGCAGAGGGGAGAGCAGAAGGATTCAGGACTCAGTGGGCTAGCAGAAGGCTTTTCTGGTTAGAGCAGGTTATCTCCTTTGTCTCTCTTGGCTTGAAGACATCAACACTGACCACTCTAGGCTCTTTCAAGGGACCCTTTTCAGGTTCATCTCATCTGCTGCTAGTGGACCTGACACTACCCCAAGAAAGATATGTAACAAAGAGAAGCCATTGGGGGATCCTGCTCAGTGACGCCCTCCTCTGGCAGTATCCCCCACTGCAGGCTCCTTCAGTGTCTGCCCAGTCTCTGGGGGAACTTGAGGGCCACCCTTTTGTTCTTTCCACATATAAATGCCTGGATAAACATCCAGTGTACATACTACACTTGACTCTAGGCATTTGGGGCATTAGGATCTTTCCGAGAATGAGAGGAGATTGTGGCTGGGGTGATGACTTAGTCTGGAATGGCCCTGAGCTTAGATTCCCAGCACCTACATAAAACACTAGCACGGCAGCACTCTGTCAAATAGATGAGCTCCAGGTCCAGCAAGAGACCAGGCTTCAAAATGCAGAGAACACCTGAAGGCACCCAGTGTCGCCCTCTGCCCCCCCCCATGTGCTCACACACCTACATGAGCATGTGCATCCTCTCTCTACACACCCTGAGAAAGAGGTCGATGGGGAAAGAGAGTCACTGTGAACAGCACCCAACAGCAGCTTCCTTTCCTGTCTTTTTCTTTCATCTTTTGCTCACACTCTGTGGTATAATGCAAAATTCTAAGATCCCTTTCATGTCTCAGGCAGAGCAGTTCCACCCACCCCTGAGCCTCCACTGGGATCTCAGCTGCAGGCTGAAGCTCTTATCAAAATATTGTTCCCAGCACAGACAGCTTTCTCTCTTTGTGAGAGAATTTAGGTAATGCAATTTTCCTCCCCTTCTACAACTCTCCAGGAGTGTATTCGACTTACCACAGTCCCAGCACAGAGGCAGGGCCCAACTTCTAAGATCATTTGCAGCCCAGGCTGGATCACCTCCCTGTGTCTTTTTATGAGCTTCCTGTGTTGTGCCAAGATGCCAAGATGGTGTCCTTCAAAACCTTGCAGGCCCACCTTGCTGAGGTCTCTTCTTTGTCTGACTAGGAGGGCTCCTGGGCTCTCTGACTGGCAGGATAAGGGTAGCTGTATCTGCACACAATAGCGCCTTCTGCAGAGTGTGAAGCTCAAAGAGCCCTCAAGAAGAGCCACCCCTGCACAGGGTATGCTGCTCTGGTACCCACCCAGAGGTCTCAGAGCACAAACTTAGAGGGCTTAGAGCCTGCTACCTGAGAAACAGATTAGATCAGATGGGGTGATAAAATAACAAATAAGATTGGAAGGAGGGGAGAGGAAATGCCCAGTGAAGCAAGGCAAGATGTGAATTGAAAGAGAGGCCGAACCTCTAAGATTTGGCAAAAGTGTCATGCTCAGCAGTTCTACATTCAAGTCAAGTCTGAGCCCTGCTCTGGATCTGACTCCATGCTCTGAGTGGGCCGCATGGGCCTTTTCTCTGTGGCTCCCCAACCCGTAACCATATCAGCTCTTTCAGTACCTCTGCAATTCAAAGAAAGGAATGCCGGGAACCCTCAGAGGAGCCAGCTGAGCTTGTCCGAAAAATGTCCAGCCAGTCGCTTCCTGGGTACCTACAAAGCCAGAAGGATGGGGCAGCTCCAGTTTCCACTCCAACTTCTACTAGTGCGTCTCCAGCTTCTGCTGGGTTACTAAAGACCTCACAGGGACTTGTTCCAAACGCAGGATCCCAGCTGGGGCTTTGAAACCCACGTCAGGTTCTGTGAAGGTGTCCCAGAACTTTGAGAAACACTATTTTCTTTCTTTAGTCCCCAAACTGTTAGTTTTTAATAAAATAGAGTTTGGTTCAAAGTCTTCTGTCTCATTGCCGAAAGCTACTGCCCCCAACTCATCTTTGGAACCAGGCCCAAGGCCATCTGGCAATAAGCCAGGCATCAGTCAGAGGTTGCCCAGTGGCAACCTCTGGGAGTCACATCTGGGAGTCAACAAGCCAGAAGGCTGTTATCAGTGCCTGACACACAGCAGGTTAGAAATTCTATTCAATTAAACACAAATAAAGTCATATTCAGCTGATTAGTAGGACAGCTCAGGAGAAGGCACTGTGGCACATGCCTGTGAGCCTAGCACCTGGAAGGCAGAGGCAGGAGGATCAGGAATTCATGGTCATCTTTGACTACAAGGGTAGAAGGAATAGAGATGCGAGGTTCCAAATCTAGATGGTGGAATTCAGGAGGCCATGGCCAGCAGTCACGTGTTTGTTCAGTGGAAACCCTGCTTTAGTGAATACATTTGTCTGTGAACACCTACCTGCCGACCCTCACCCAACCTGCCTCATCCCCACTCGGTCTCTCTTAGCCCTCTCCATTTCATAGTCACGGCCTAGAGACCAGACATAGCAAACAGCAAATGTTCGCCTCAGGAATAGAGCCCATCTTTGGTTCCAGTTGAGGTTAAAATGAAGGAAAGAGCCAGGTATGATGGAAGCAGAGGCAAGAGGATCTCTGTGAACACAGGGCTAACATGAGTTCAAGGACAGCCAGGGTTACATAATGAGGCCCTGTCTCAAAACAAGAACAAACAAACAAAAATTCTGGAAAGAAAAGGAGAACATAGGAAATGAATGGCTGACCCTATGAATGCTGTTAGGAGTAAGGCTTTTGCTTTGAACCATAACTTAAGCCAGCAAGGATGCCTCGTCAAACAGAAAGACAACAGCATTCAGATGCAGGTCACAGACAGGACAAGCTCTGGCAGGAAGAGGCAGTTTCCCAGCTTACTCTTTGTGGGAAGCCTCATTACAATCATATCCAACATATTAAAGTATATCCACGGCCAGTCTCTGACTAGAATCCCAGCACTTCGGAAGTGCAGGCAGGAAGATCATGAGTTCAGGAATAGCCTGGGTTACATAGTGAGATCCTGTCTTAAAAGAATAATAAAAGTCTATTAAATATTAATATATATTGCTTCATGGGGCCTGGAGAGATGTCTCAGTGGTTAAGAGCACTGATGGCTCTTCCAGAGGTCCCGAGTTCAGTTCCTAACAACCACATGGTGGCTCACAACCATTTGTAATGAGATCTGGTGCCCCTTCTGGGCTGCTGGCATACATGCAGACAGATACTGTATACATAATAAATTAATAAGTATTTTTTTTTGGTTTTTTGAGACAGGGTTTCTCTGTGGCTTTGGAGCCTGTCCTGGAACTAGCTCTTGTAGACCAGGCTGGTCTCGAACTCACAGAGATCCGCCTGCCTCTGCCTCCCGAGTGCTGGGATTAAAGGCATGCGCCATCACCGCCCGGCTGTTTTGTTTTATTTTTTGAGACAGGGTTTCTCTGTGTAGCCCTGACTGTCCTGGAACTCACTCTGTAGACCAGGCTGGCCTTGAACTCACCTGCGTCTGCCTCCTGAGTGCTGGGACTAAAGGTGTGTGCCATCAACTGTTCAGCATTTGAAATGAATTTTATAACTTTGCTTAGGAAACTAGCCAGCTGTAAGCAAGTTATTCACCATGTAACTGTGACAATCTGCACCCATTAGAAAGAAAGATGAATTTTCATAAATTTTATTGTTCACAAACATGAAAATATTTTGTTAAAGTCAACAGTAAGATACTTTGATGTTTTAAAAACACTTGAAATATTTTTTAAAAAATATTTATTTATTTATTATGTATACAATATTCTGTCTGTGTGTATGTCTGCAGGCCAGAAGAGGGCACCAGACCTCATTACAGATGGTTGTGAGCCACCATGTGGTTGCTGGGAATTGAACTCAGGACCTTTGGAAGAGCAGGCAATGCTCCTAACCACTGAGCCATCTCTCCAGCCCTGAAATATTCTTTATATTTTGGTACCAATAACATTTTTAAAGGTTTTATATATTTTGACAGTCTTGTCACAGTGCTTAGAGTTCTGGTAGCTAGTCACCAGGATGGACGACTTTGTCTTATATTCCTTCAGTAAGATCTTTGGCAAGCAATCTGTGCCTGATAGATTCCTCTCCTGCTTCACTAATGAGCTGGGAGGTATGTGCATGTGTGTGCATATGTGTGTGCATGCTTGTGTGCATGTGTGTGCACATGTGAGCATGTCTGTGTATGTGTGAATTCATGCATGTGTATGTGCACGTGCATGTGGGTGCACATGCATGTGTGTGTACATGCATGTATGTGTGTGTGTAGTGCTTTTGTAGAGACGGGGTTGGTATGTATGTTCTTCAGAATAGAGTTAAATTACATGATCAAACTGTACATTTTCTGCAAAACCAAAACAACAGCCCCAGAAAGCAAGGAAGGCATGAAAGGGACTGTATTTGGGACGTGGCCATAGCTCTGCTTGCATGGTCCATGTCCCCTAGGGCCTCAAGCTGAGGAGTCAAAAGTAATGTGGGAAGGGACTGAGGGCAATGTCTGTGTGAGCCCTAAGTGTGACTGCAAAGACGTGTGAAGAAAAAGGGACAAGCATCTTTTGGAAATAACCCAGGCAAAGAGCCAGGGACAGAAAGTGGTATGTTCCTGTCTCCTAGACTGTGGGAGGCTGACTCAGAAGAGTGGGATAGGCATAACTTCTGATTAGATAAATCATCTCAAAAGAGAGGTGCACACAGCTGGGATCCTGCAGATGTCAGCAGGGCGCGGTGAAGGAGCAGGCACTAATAGGCTGGTCTAGTGGACAGGTGGACAATACATGTGAGTGAATGAGGACCTGGAGTAAAAATAGGAAATTATAGAAGAGGAAATTAAATATGGAGATTCTGGAAATAAAAAAAAGTTAGAAATTGCTCAGTGGTTAAGAGTGTGCACTGGGGCCTGGCGGTGGTGGCGCACTCCTTTAATCCCAGCACTCGGGAGGCAGAGGCAGGCGGATCTCTGTGACTTCGAGACCAACCTTGTCTACAAGAGCTAGTTCCAGGACAGGCTCCAAAGCCACAGAGAAACCCTGTCTCGAAAAACCAA
>JAQHUG010000417.1:601092-611524 GCA_028555095.1 Dicrostonyx torquatus
AAAAAAAAAAAAAGAGAATGTTTTGGGTTTGTGAAAACATAAGTTTTAAACAGCAGCATATTTATATCAGGATGACTGTGACAGATACTTTTGTATAATGAAAAGTCTCTTTAAGACTATGAAAGGCAGCATGAGAGAGAATTTTGTTAACTTGTAGCTTATTGAAATTTGTTTGGTGAGGCTGTCCTTTTAAATGACAAAACCTCTCAGCTATCAAACTGCATCAGATATCTTTGAGAAGGATAAAATTTTACTTGAATTATTGATTAAAAATGACAGAGAACTTACTTGGTTGGCACCTGGAGCTACTCCTCAGGGTCCATGGTCGCTGAGGGTCGTATTTGCCTTTTGCTGTTTAGTGCAAGGCCTTCTAGGCTCCAGAAGATTCTGTGAGCTAAGAAATCTGCAGGAAGACAAGTCGATGCTTTTGATTCTGTCCACTGTCTAGAGATCTTCAGTTTATATGAAAGGCAGTTTTGCCCAGTGGTCAGCGCTAGGCAGTTGAAGCGAATTGTGGATGAACGTTGCTTTGTGCCTAGCTGTCTTCTGTCTTCTTGGGAGGAAGTAGAGTGCTGCTGCTAGGATCCAACCTGTCTCTTTTTGTTATGAAAAGTTTTTTTTAAATAATTAAGCATTTAAATGCCATATTCCCCAGATCTCTGAGCAGTTGAGGGCTGTTTACCAGGTATAGTTGAGTTATAACTACAGTATAGAATCTGCCTGGAGAGCTGGGTCCAAGCTTGACTGTACTGGCTCTCAACTTAACAGGTAAGACTTATACTTGTAAAGGACAGAAAGAAAAAAACCTGCTTCCAATAGAAGGTTAACAGTAGAACTGAAAATAGTAGAGAACAACAGCTCAATATATTTTAAAGCAGGGTTGGATTAAATATACTGTACTTTTGTAAGATACTTAAAAGTCATACCAATTTAAAACATGAGTCTTACTGTTTTTATAATCTAAAATGAGATACAATGAACAGACAATTATAACATTTAACAGTAAACATAGGTGCATTTAAGTTACATGTATACACACACACACACACATGCACACAGAACAGGAATTGAGCAAAGTGGATGCTCTTGGTGGGCCCTACCAAAGGCATGCGACTGCATACAGCATACATGTAACAGTCAGTACTGGGGTACCAGGCAGTAAAGATGGTGGGGCTTGGTCACCTGATCTGGTCCTCAGTTAAGATGGCAGTGAAGTCACCTAATCTCAGTCAAAAGGGCGGCAGTCACGTGTTGTATGGAGAAGCCATGTTTTTGTTTTGTTTTGTTTTGGTTTTGGTTTTTCGAGACAGGGTTTCTCTGTGGCTTTGGAGCCTGTCCTGGAACTAGCTCCTGTAGACCAGCCTGGTCTCGAACTCACAAAGATCTGCCTGTCTCTGCCTCCCGAGTGCTGGGATTAAAGGCGTGCACCACTACCGCCCGCGAACCCATGTTTTTTGAGCTGCAGAAGTTTTAAATATAATAACAACCACAGTGGACTGTGTTGTTATTATATCATCCATCAATCAATCATCCATCAAGAAAATACCCCACAGACTTGCCTACAGGCCGATCTAATGGAGAAATTTTCTCAGTTGAGTTTCTTCTTCCTAAATAACTCTAGCTTGTGTCTGTAACGGTTTAAGTAAAATGCTGCAGGTCCCCAAGAGGTGGCAGTGGGCAGCGGGGCCATGAGACCACACCACAGGTCCCCGAGCTGCAGCAGGCAGCAGACAGCAGGTCCCAAGACCACTACAGGCCACGAAGGCAGCCAAGTCCCAGGCAGGAAGCCACGTGACAGGTGAGAGACCAAGACAGATATGCATGCCATGCAGAGTGAAGTTGGATATTTATTGAATGGGTTATGGAAGGGAAGTGGAAAAGGGGAAAGAGCAGAGAGAGAAGCAGGCGGGGGGGTGGAGAGGAGAAGTGGGGAAAAGGGAGAGACAGAAACTGCCTCTGAGAGAGAGAGAGAGAGAGAGAGAGAGAGAGAGAGAGAGAGAGAGAGAGAGAGAGAGAGAGAGAGAGAGAGAGAGAGAGAGAGAGAGAGAGAGAGAAAGGAAGAGACTCAGGCTGCAAGCAGGAAGGAAGATCTTCCTGACTCAGTGGATGGGGATGGAGTGGGGCTTGTCTCTTAAAGGGACAGGACAGACCATTACAGTGTCAAGTGGCCAAAAATCTAAAAAAGGAAAGCTACCATTCTAAACATTTTTTAAAATATTTATTTATTTATTATGTATACAATATTCTGTCTGTATGTATGTCTGCAGGCCAGAAGAGGGCACCAGACCTCATTACAGATGGTTGTGAGCCACCATGTGGTTGCCGGGAATTGAACTCAGGACCTTTGGAAGAGCAGGCAATGCTCTTAACCACTGAGCCATCTCTCCAGCCCCATCCTAAACATTTTAATTCTTGATTTTTATGTCTCAATCTTTTCTCTCCTGAGATTACAAAGGTATTTTCAAAGCCATGTTAAATAAAAATAGCTACAGAAGCAAATCTTGTCACATTTCACAATGTAATGGGAATAATCTAATTTTTTTAAGTACAATTATGAACTTTAGACTGACTGTGTAAATTCTGGGTTTTTGTTTGTTTGTTTGTTTTGTTTTTCTAGACAGGGTTTCATAATAGCTCTGGCTGCCTGGAACTTGTTTTGTAGACCAGTCTGGCTTCAAACTCACAGGGATCCAGCTGCCTGTGCTTCCTGAGTGCTGGGATTAAAGGTCACTATACTACTATAACCAGCTGAGTGTGGAAAGAGATGTCTCAATGGGTAAAGACATGGCTGCCAAGCCCAACAACTGAAGTTCAGTCCCAAACCTATCTGTTGGAAGAAGAGAATTAACTCCCATAAGCTATGTTCTGACATCCACAAATTTGTCATAACACATACAATGTTATGGGGGAGGGGAGAGGGAGAGCAAGGGAGGGAGAGAGAGACAGAAAGAGAGGGAGAGAGACAGGGAAAGCAGGAAAAAGGGAGGGAGGGAGAGAGCAGGAGGGAAGGAGAAAGGGAGGGAGATAGAGAGAGAGAAAGAGAGGGAGAGAAGGAGAAAGGGAGGGAGGGAGAGAGAAGAAGAAAGGGAGGGAGAAGGAGAGAGGGAGAGAGAGAATAATGAAACAAATCTTTAAAAAAATAAAATAAAACCAAACGTCAGGTGTGGTGGCACACACCTTTAGTCCTGGCATTTGTATGGCAGAGGCAAGTGGATCTCTGTGAGTTTGAGGCCAACTTGGTCTACACAGTGAGTTCCAAGACAGTCTGGACTACATAGAGACATCCTGTCTCAAAAAACCAAATAAATAAGAAATAAAATCAAGCCACACGCTGGTGGTGTATGCCTTTAATCATAACACTCAGGAGGCAGAGACAGGAGGATCTCTGTGAGTTCTAGGTCAGCCTGGTCTAAAGAGTGAGTTCCAGGACAGGCTCTAAAGCTACAGAGAAATCTTGTCTCGAAAAACCAAAACCAAAACAAAACAAAAAGAAAGAAAGAAAAGAAAAGAAAGAAAACCAAGCAGTTTGACCCCAGATCCTGTGTTCCCAACCACTGTGTTCTAATATCTCAGGAGTCTGGAGTCCTGAGCCAAGATCCAAAAAGTCTCCTGAACATGGCCCTCACTGTAAACCACATCCATACCAGGAAAAGAGAGCTGGACCCTGAGGGCTAACTAAACTGGATGATTGGAGTCATTGCTGTATTTTTTTTCATCTACATCCCTTGGTATTTGTGAGCTCCACTTCCTCTACTTTATTTTGTATGTTGGGAAGGGTCCCTGCACAGGTCTTGGCCCCTCCTCATTCTACCTGTCTCTACTCTTCCCCAGGCACTCACATCTGCATCTTCTGATGACTTTCTGTGTATCTCCAGGCCTCTTTCCTAGCCAAGCTTTCACATCTGCCTTGTAAACCTAATACCTCTACCAAGACACCTCACAGGGAGCACAGGTTCCCGAAACTGAACCTATTTAACTTGGAGCTCTTTGTTTCTGCACCTACACAATTCTGGGCCTCCCACAGACTCTTCCCCTCTAGTAATTAAAGATGATTACTCAACGAATATTCCATTTTTTTTGTATCTGTTGAGGTTTGTTTTGTTACCAAGTTAGTGATAAATTTTTGAGAAGGTTCCATGAGGTGCTGAGAAGAAGGTATATTCTTTTCTGTTTGAATGGAATATTCTATAGGTGTCTGTTAAGTCCATTTGAGTCATAACATCTGTTAGTTCTCTTATTTCTCTGTTCATTTTTTGTCTGATTGACGTGTCCAGTGGTGAGAGGGGAGTGTTGAAGTCTCCCACTATTAGTGTCTGGGGTTTAAATATGATTTAAGCTTTAGAAGTGTTTCTTTGACATATGAGGGTGCCCTTTTGGGGCATAGATGTTCAGTATTGAAATTTCCTCTTGATGGATTTTTCCTGTGACTAATATGAAATGTTCTTCTTTGTCTCTTTTGACTGATTTTAGTTTGAAGTCTATTTTGTTAGATATTAGAATAGCTACACCTGCTTGTTTCTTAGGTCCATTTGATTGGTATAATTTTTCCCAACCTTTTACTCTGAGACAATGTCTGTCTTCGAGGTTGAGATGTGTTTCTTGTATGCAGAAGAGGGATGGATTCTGTTTTTGTATCCAATCTGTTAGCCTATGCCTTTTTATGGGTGAGTTGAGTCCATTTACATTAAGGGATATTAATGACCAGTGGTTGCTATCTCCTGTTAATTTAGTTTTCATCGTTGGTGATGTTAATTTGTGTATTTTTTTTCTTCTTTGGGATTTGCTGTAATGAGATCAATTGTGTGTGTTTTTGTTGGTGTAGTCATCTTCCTTGGGTTGGAGTTTTCCTTCTAGTATTTTGTGTAGGGCTGGATTTGTGGCTAGGTATTAGTGAAATCTAGATTTGTCATGGAATATCTTGTTTTGTCCTTCTATGGTGATCAACAGTTTTGCTGGATATAGTAGTCTGGGTTGACATCCATGGTCTCTTAATGTCTGCATAATGCTTGACCATGACCTTCTGGCTTTCATTGTCTCCACTGAGAAGTCAGGTGTAATTCTGATTGGTCTACCTTTATATGTTACTTGGCCTTTTTCCTTTGCAGCTCTTAATATTCTTTCTTTAACTCTGTATGTTTAGTGTTTTGATTATTATGTGGCGAGAGGACTTATTTTGGATCCAGTCTATTTGGTGCTCTGTAAGCTTCTTGTATCTTCATAGGCATATCTTTCTTTAGGTTTTCTTCTATGATTTTGTTAAATAAATTTTCTGTGCCTTTGAGTTGAACTTCTTCTTTTATGCCTATTATTCTAAGATTTGGCCTTTTATGTTGTCCCATATTTCATGGATATTTTGGGTTAAGCTTTTGTTAGATTTAATGCTTTCTTTAACTGATGAGTCCATTTCCTGTATTTTATCTTCAGCGCTTGAGATTCTCTCTTCCATTTCTTTTATTCTGTTGTTCATGCTTGCATTTGTGGTTCCTGATCTTTTTCTCATGATTTCTGTTTCTATAATTCCTTTGGCTTGTGTTTTCTTTATTTTTTCTATCTCAGTTTTTGAGTCCTGAATAGTTTCTTTTATATGTTTGATTTCTTTTTCTTGGTTTTCTTTAAGTGATTTGCTGATATCTTCCAATTTTTGTTTTTTCCTCCATTTTTTAAGGTAATTTCTCATTTCATCTTTAAGAATTTCAAACATTCTCGGCCAGGTGGTGGTGGCACACGCCTTTAATCCCAGCACTCGGGAAGCAGAGGCAGGAGGATCTTTGTGAGTTTGAGGCCAACCTGGTCTACAAGAGCTAGTTCCAGGACAGGCTCCAAAGCTACAGAGAAACCCTGCCTTGAAAAAAACAAACAAACAAAAACAAAAAAGAATTTCAAACATTCTCTTGAGGTTATTTTTTAGATCATTTTCTTCTGGTTCATCCATATTTGATTGTTCAGGTCTTGCTTTTTTTTTTTTTTTTTTTTGGTTTTTTGAGACAGGGTTTCTCTGCAGCTTTGGAGTCAGTCCTGGATCTAACTCTTGTAGACCAGGCTGGCCTCGAACTCACAGAGATCCGCCTGCCTCTGCCTCCCGAGTGCTTGGATTAAAGGCTTGCGCCACCACCACCCGGCCCAGGTCTTGCTTTTGTAAGGTCTTTAGGTTTTACTGGTATTGTGTTGCTCTTTGTGATATAGCATGTGATCTTACCTTTTCTTTTATTTTCTTTTATTTTTTTTTTGGTTTTTCGAGACAGGGTTTCTCTGTGGCTTTGGAGCCTGCGCTGGAACTAGCTCTTGTAGACCAAGCTGGTCTCGAACTCACAAAGATCCGCCTGCCTCTGCCTCCCGAGTGCTGGGATTAAAGGCGTGTGCCACCACTGCCCGGCTGATCTTACCTTTTCTACTCATCTTTTCCTATAATAGGCATGGCTGGGGCTGTCTGAGATTCTGTTGATTCATCTTCTAGGTGCCAGTGAATCCAAAGCTCAGTTGGTTGTTCCTCATGGTACAGTCAGTGTCACAGTTCTAGTTACCCCGTTGGTTATTCCTGTTTCTGAAGGTAGCTCAGTGCTCCTGTGCTTTGCTCTGCTCCCTTGGAATTTGCTGTCTCAGGCCTACTTTGGCCTAGGTTGTAATGGAAAAATTAAAAATGCTGCAGGATCCCCAGCAGCAGTAGGCAGCAGAAACACTGTAGGTCCCCAAGCAGTGGTAGTGGGCCATGTGGTGGCAGGCAGCAGGCCCTGAGAGCAGCCAGTCCCTGGCAGAGATGGCTGCCAGTCCTCGAGTGGTGGCTAGTCCCAGGCAGGGAGACATGTGGTGGGCGGGCAGGAGCCAGAGACATGGATAGACACGCCATGCAGAGTAAAGTTGAACATTTATTAGGTGGGTTATTGAGGAGAAGGAAAAAGGGGAGAGAAAGGGGAGAAGAGGGACGAGAGAGAGAGGAGATAGAGAAGAGAGAGACAGAAGTGGGGGAAGGGGAGAAGTGGGGAGAGAGGCAGAAGCTGCCTCTCAGAGAGGAAGGTTGGAAGCTGAAGATCAGCCTGCCTCAGCAGATGGGGGAGGGAGTGGGCATGGCTTGTCTCTTAAAGGGACAGAAATCATTACATAGGTTGCTGGCTTTGATCTGTTTTTGTAAATCTTGGTCTGGATCTCCTTTTGCAGAAGTCCCTGGCTTGGAGTTGGACCTGTTGTGGTGGAGATCGCTGACTCTGGATCTGGTCACTGGGTCAATCCTGATCCGCTCATGTCCTAGGACAGGGTTTGCTCCTGTCTTCTGCTACTGGTGGAGCTTGTTCTCTCTGTGTCTTAGATAACTGGTTCAGTCCCACTCTAGTCCAGTGGAGATCACAGACTCTGAGTCAGGTCATTGGCTCAATCCTGGTCTGCCCATGTCCCAGGATTTGGTTGGCTTCCAGGGCTGAATTTGCTCCTGGTTTCTGCTCTTGGTTGAGCTTGTTTCCTCTGGACCTCTCTGTCCTACTGTCTCTTTCAATTCCACTCCTGTGGAATTTGTTGCCCAAGGTGGAGTTCCTTGCCTCAGGGAAACTTTGGCTTAGGTTTGACCTGTATCTGTAAATCCTGGTCTGGATTCCCTCCTGCAGAAGTCTCTTGGTTGGAGTTGGACCTGGAAAGGTTTCTGGTTCCAGTCTACTGCCTCTTCTCCCCCTCAGAGCACTGCTGTGTGCTAGGTGACTAGAGATCTACTCTGGTCCCTTTTATGTAACAATGGTTGGTTAGCTTCCTGATGACTTTGTTCCAATATATGATCGTTTTCTGCTGTTTTTGTCTTATTTCTCCCCTGAAAAATGTATATAAGATGTTGTACTTCTTAATAAACTTGCTTGACCTAAGGCATAGCATGTGCAAGACCCCAACCCCAGTTTTCCCATCTTCTCTATCCTCTCACCCCTTAGGATCACTGAAGAATGACCTACTGGTACAGGTCAAATTAGCCTGGAACCCCATTTGTTATGCATATACCCCTAACATAGTTACGCATTTGGCAGCGGAGTTCCTTCACCTCTATGTACTGTGCACATATGTTTAGTGTGTTAGCAACCATTCCCTGCAAGTTCAAAATGTGGCCCTCAAGGCCGTGCTGCGCCTGTCCCTAAGGGACACCCCTCTTCAAAAAAGGCACCTAGCAACTTCAGAATTTCTTCAATCCTCTGTCTGCAACTGGCTATGAGAAATCTCATCTTTGAACAATAGTTTAAGTGTCCCCACCTCTAGTAATGATCAAATTAAAACAGTGCTATTCAATTGTATTCCCAACATGGCACGGTAAGAACAATAGAAGGCTGATCCAGTCTGAACTGGTTTTAGGTATATGTACAGTAAAGGCAAAATGTGTCTTCTGGTAAGTTTTAGGGAGCGCCTATTTGTCATCTTATGCTTATACATAATTGAGTGTGCATATGATTAAAATCAGATGCGTTATGTGCATGTGTAGTAGGAAAACAATGTATGATTTAATCTATCAGTTAAAACAGAGAAACACTCAACTTTTTAGATCCAATAAAAGGAGACCTCTGGCTTTAGCTTAGGGCCCTTTAGTGCATTCCCCTCATTTGGCCTGATGTCAGTCTTGACAGTGCGTCCTTCTGCAACCTGTACTGTTGCTTTGGACTGATAAAGTTAGCCTGCTACTTCTGCCAATCTACCTGAGCCCTTCTTTTCCATTCTTTGAACAAGAGGTTCAGAAGACCACACACTGACAACAGGATGAGGTCAGAGAGACAGCAGCTTTCTTCCAAGAAGAGTGGGGTTTCAGACAGTGGTCAGAATAAGTAGAAGTCCACAGGAATAGGGGCGTCCTGGATGCTGTGAATTAATGGTAGGAAGGGCAGTAGACAGGGCAGATGGAACCTGGGGACTTGGAGCAGGAGATGGAGGGAAAGCTGGCAAGGTGCTTTGAGATGTGAGATATTCTGTTCCTTTCTCAACAGGCTTGCTATGCATTATATGATTCCCCTGCTTCTGTGGCCAAGCAGCTGCAATTTCAGGTGTGGGTCATAGCAGCCACCCAGTTTCTTAGGCTGTCTGGGTCTTGTTTTTTTAGCCCCTTTCTTTCCTAGGGCTAATCCCAAAGACACAACATAGATCACAACATCACAGCCAAATTAATTAAAGTCGATCACAACATCCCAGCCAAATTAATTAAAGCAAATCACACCATCAAAACCTAATTAATTAAAGCAGATCATACCATCATAGCCAAATTAGTTAAAGCAAATCACACCATCATGGCAAAACTAATTAAAGCAAGCATGATATGAGATTCCCCTCTGTATGTTGTGAATGTTTTATTATCACTGGCTAATAAAGAAGTTGTATTGGCCTATGGTGGAGCAGAATATAGCAAGGCAGAAAATCCAAGCAGAGATAGAGGAGGAAAGAAGGCAGAACCAGGCATATGCCATGTAGCTGCCCAAGAAGCAAGCATTGAGGTAACAAACCATGAACCTCGTGGTAAAATATAAAATGACAGAAGTGGGTTAATTTAAGATGTAAGAGTTAGTTAATAAGAAGCCTGAGCTACTAGGCTAAACAGTGTTGTGATTAATATAGTTTCTGTATGATTATTTGGGGCTGGGTGGCCAGGAAACAAAAAAACAGTCTCTACTTACACAATTATCCCTGGCTGTCCTGGAACACACTCTGTAGACCAGGATGACCTCACACTGAGAAATCCTGCTGCTTCTGCCTCTGAAGTGCTGGGACTAAAAGTATGCACCACCACTGCCCAGCAAAGCAAGATTTTTAAATTTGAGTACATAGGCTGCCTCCCCCTAAGGTGGGGTTCAAGATGTCAGCCTTGGACATGGGAAGATAAGATTTTTATAGGTTAGGAGGTTTCCAAATGGGGGATTTGACAGGCAACTAGACATAAGTTAGTCATAACAATCTTTAGATGAAATACATGATTGCAAGGTGGTCATCACAACAGGTAGTCACTATCACTTTTGAAACAGTTGCTGTTTCCTGGAGTAGGCAGTTCAGAACCATTTGTAGCTAAGGCTACAGGTGGGGCATAGCCCAATCCTTGAGAAACAGAGGGTTAATGACAAACAGGAGCTCACCCCCTGAACTCAACTCCTAAACCCCTGAGCTCAACTCCTGAGCTGAACCCCTGAGCTCACCCCCTGAGCTGAACCCCTGAGCTAAACCCCTGAGCTGAACCCCTGAGCTAAACCCCTGAGCTCACGCCCTGAACTGAACCCCTGAGCTCACCCTCTGAGCTGAACCCCTGGGCTCACCACCTGGGCTAAACCCCTGAGCTCACCCTCTGAGCTGAACCCCTGAGCTCACTCTCTGAGCTGAACCCCTGAGCTCACCCCCTGAGCTGAACCCCTGAGCTCACCCCCTAAACTGAACCCCTGAGCTCACCCCCTAAACTTAACCCCTGAGCTCATGCCCTGAGCTGAACCCCTGAGCTCAC
>JAQHUG010000417.1:618883-633691 GCA_028555095.1 Dicrostonyx torquatus
GTACTACACAGCAGAAAAAGATAACAGCTTGAATTTTGCAGGAAAATGGATGGAACTAGAAAAGATTATTTTGAGTGAGGTAACCCAGACACAGAAAGACAATTATCACATGTATTCACTCATAGGTGGTTTTTAAACATAAAGCAAAGAAAACCAGCCTAAAAACCACATTCTAAGAGAACTTAGACAACAATGTGGACACTAAGAGAGACTTACATAGATCTAATATACATGGGAAGGAGAAAGTATAAAAAGACAAGATCTCGTGAGTAAATTGGGAACATGGAGACCTTGGGAGAAGGGAAGAGGCAGGGAGGAGAGCAGAGAAAAATGAAGAGCTCAATAAATATCAATAAAAGAAAAAAGAATCCAGAGACCACTAGACAAGTGAAACATCTGAAGAAAAGGGATGACTCATCAAGAGAAAATGTTCCAAGAAAAAGAGTAAATTGGTGGGCTGGAGAGATGGCTCAGAGGTTAAGAGCATTGCCTGCTCTTCAAAAGGTCCTGAGTTCAATTCCCGGCAACCACATGGTGGCTCATAACCATCTGTAATGGGGTCTGGTGCCCTCTTCTGGCCTGTGGGCATACACACAGAATATTGTATACATAATAAATAATTTAAAAAAAAAGAGTAAATTGGTCAAATGGTTTCACCCACCTCCAGCCAACAAGCTAAAATCCCAGCTCAGTGCCCCAGACTAGTGCTGGCATCCATGCCACCATTTTGTCCCAGACAACCACCCTTCCTGCCAGACAACCACCTGATGTTCTGGTCAAACAGTGAACATTGTTGGGTTCACTACTGCATTCTCCCTAGTTAGGAATGCCACTAACCTGACAACCACCACCCAAAGATCAGCTTCAAGCTACAAACTGCTTAGGACATTCAAACTGAGTTCTTATTGTTGGACACCCCCCCCCCAAAGTTCACTTACTGAGGAGGGGTTGCCCCAAGAGACCAATCTCATACCACAGTTGTTGCAAAAGTAAGAGGAAGTTTTATTAACTGGCATATCAGGGTCCCTCAGCCTTGGGAGGAGAAGGACCCTGAGTGGCATGAGGTGCTATTATAGTCAGTGGTTGGCCCAGGGTCAACTTATCTGCATCTTTGACCAAGGTGGCTACTGCGGCCACCATACAGAGCTATCCTGTTCCCATATTATCTAATTTTTTTGAGATATAGTCCACTGGCTTTTTCCAGGGCCCCAGTATCTGAGTTAGCACCCCTTTTACTATCCCTTTGCTCTCATCCACATATAAGGTGAATGGTTTGGTAACATCAGGGAGATTCAAGGTAGGGGCTGAAAGGAGAACCCTTTTTATTTTGTCAAAAGCCTGTTGTTGGTCTTCTCCCAGGAGAAAGGGGCATTAGTAAGCGGATACAGCAGAGCCGCTAGCTCAGCAAAACCGGGTATCCATAACCTAGAGAATCTGGCAGTTCCCAAGAACTCTTGAACTCCTCATGCTCCAGTAGGTGAAGAAATTTGTGCCACCACTTCTTTTCGACTGTCTACCATCTCTGTCCATCCTTCAAGAGGTACCCTAGATAGGCCACTTACTTCTTGCAGATTTGGGCCTTTTTAGCAGATGCCCTGTAGTCTAGTTCACCCAATTTGGTGAGTAAAGCCTGAGTGCTCATGAGGCATTTCTGCTCAGTCTCTGCAGCCAGCAGGAGGTCATCTACATATTGGAGTAAGATTACCTCTGAATTGGCAGTGAGGAAGCTGGCCAGGTCCTGGTTCAGGGCCTCATCGAATAATGTCAGTGAGGTTTTTTTTTTTTGTTTTGTTTTGTTTTTGTTTTTCGAGACAGGGTTTCTCTGTGGCTTTGGAGCCTGTGCTGGAACTAGCTCTTGTAGATCAGGCTGGTCTCGAACTCACAAAGATCCACCTGCCTCTGCCTCCCGAGTGCTGGGATTAAAGGTGTGCGCCACCACCGCCTGGCAGTCAGTGAGTTTTTGAATCCCTGGGGTAGTCTTGTCCAAGTGAGTTGACCAGAGACACCCGAATCAGGATCCCTCCATTCAAAGGCAAATAATGCTGGCTCTGGGGGCTGAGTCTCAGACAGAAAAAAGCGTCCTTTAAATCCAAGTACTGAGTACCAAACATGGGTCTGAGGCAGAGTGCTCAAGAGATTATAAGGGTTTGACACCATCGGATGGATGTCCAGGGTGCGTCGATTAACTTCCCTTAAATCTTGGACTAGTCTGTAGTCCCCTGTGCCTGGCTTCTTTACCAGGAGGAGAGGGGTGTTCCAAGGGGAATGACAGGCTTTTAGGATGCCCAATGTTAAAAGTCTCTGAATGTGGGGCCTGAGTCCCTCTCAGGCCTCGCGGCTCATGGGGTACTGTGTCAGGGTCTGTATGCCCCAACATAGAAATTATTCTTCCCTAACTAGACCAGTACAGAGGCATGAGAAAATAATGAGACACAGTTCACACAGCAATATCGGAAGGGCATTTCAGGTTTCATCCATTCCTGAAGATCTCCCGCATTTATTATTTAAACACCTTTTATCCCCCAGGTAAACCAAGGTGGAAACTCTCTTTTCTCGGGGACACCGGACTACCAAGACACCTGCAACTTAAGTCACCAGCTTGGAATCAACACCTCTTCTAAGGCGATCTACATATTAGCAAAAGATGGGAGGCAGAGGCAGGTGGATCTCTGTGAGTTCAAGACCAGCCTGGTCTACAAGAGCTAGTTCCAGGACAGGCTCCAAAGCTGCAGAGAAACCCTGTCTCGGAAAACAAACAAACAAAAAAACAAAACAAAAACAAAACAAAAAAAATATTAGCAAAAGAAAAGGAGCCATACATCCTGAGTCTTTGTTAGGTGGCTAGCTTGTTTGGCAGGATTGTAGCTGCCTTGGAAATTAAGCATGGCCAGAGAGCCTTGCTGTAAATATTTTGTATTAAATATGGGCCTATAGTTCTGTCTTATAGAAATTGGTGTGGCTGATGGTTTTAGTTCTATTATCAAGGGAGGTTGGTTATTTGCCAGTCCCATACCTGCAGTTTCCACCCAAGCTTGGGGGAAAATTGTGGAGCCATTTGTCCTCGATTAGGCAACCCTGGGGAGGGCAGTTCAAACAGTTCTTCTTCTAATCTTAAAGTTAGAATTTGAAGAGCCTGGCCAGTGCGGTCAGCAACCAAGACTCAGTTTTCTGAGAAGTGGATTTGTGCCCCAAATTTGGACAAGAGATCCCTGCTCAGCAGTGGGTAGGGGCATTCTGGCACCATGAGGAAAGAATGGGTCATTTGGCCTGTGCCCAAATTAACTTTTCTTTCCTTGGTCCACTTTCCCCTGGAGGTCCCTTGAACCCAATAGGTTTTTGAGGTCAAGGGTCTGTTTGTTTGGGTAAGGACTGAATGCTTGGCTCCAGTGTCTACCAAAAAAGTGGTAGGTTGCCCCCCCCACTAGAAGGATTACCCGGGGCTCGGGGTGGGGGGGCTCTGAGCCCTGACGGCCCTAGTGACTGTCTTCCAGGGATAGGACGGGAACTGGCTTCTTGGGTTTGGCTGGACGTTTTGGGCAGTCCTTGACCCAATGTCCTCTCTCTTTGCAATAGGCACATTGGTCTCAGTCTACTCCTGGCTGCCTTTTGTCTCCCCGTCCTTATCCTGGCGCTTTTTGGGTTGCTCTGCACTGTGTACTACTGTGGCCAAGATTTTGCTTAATTTGTGGTTACAACTTTTTATCCTGCTTGTCCTCTCTATCTTCCTGTTCTTTGCGTAACCTTTCCTCCTTTTCCTCTGGTGTTTCTCTTTTGTTAAAAACCTTTTCTGACTCTTTTACCAAATCCTGTAGAGAGAACCCTTGTAGTCCTTCTAACCTCTGCAGCTTGCCATGGATGTCCGGCACTGACTGGTCTATGAAGGACATTGCTACTGTGGCCTTATACTCTGCAGCAGTGGGGTCTTAGGGGGTGTACATCCTGTAACCCTCCAGTAGTCGTCCTAAAAATCCTGCAGGTGTCTCATCAGATCTTTGAACTATTGCTCTTACCTTAGCCAAATTGGTGGGGTGTCTACCAGTCCCTATGAGACCTGCCATTAGAATCTGGCAATAGAGATGGAGTTACTCTCTACCCGCTGGAGTGTTGAAGTCCCAGTTGGGTTGAGTCAGGAGGAAAGCGTCTTTTATCTCACTGGGCAACTGGGTCAGCCTGCCATCAGCCCCTGGGATGTTTTTCTGGGCCTCAAGGAAAACACGCTGTTTCTCCCCTGTAGTGGGGAGCACCTGTAAAAACTGTTGGCAATTGTCCCAAGTGGGCTGGTGAGTAATAAGTATAGATTCTATGAGTCCCGTCAGGGCCTGAGGGTCCTGAGAGAAAGAGGGATTATGGGTTTTCCAGTTAAAGAGGTCAGAGGCTGAAAAAGGCCAGTATTGCAGCTGGCCCACCATTGAGCGGAGGGAAAATGCCTGGGAAATCCATCTCTCCCCTGTGGATGTTCCTCCCCTTTCCCGGCATAGATACAACCAGCCCAAAGGCTGAGGACTAGAGTTTTCAGAAATGGTCTCAGTTGTACCAGGGCTAGGGGCCCTATAAGGGTCCCCAGCAGGCTCTTTGGGAACAGGCACAGATGCTTCCACCTGGGGAGAGGGTGGTTGGGAATAAGGAGGAAGGGGATCCAAGAGGAAAAGGTCACTCTGGGTATCAGGAATAACTGGAGGTGTCTGGGTTTTTGGTTTCGTTCACTCCTGTATAGGAAAAAGGGTGGATAGTGGATCTGGAGGGGCCGATGGGGATGGTGCTGCTGTAATCGGGGTCAGAGGGGTGGAAGATGGCCAGGGGGCTGGTATCAGGCTTTGTATTGGGTTTGATGGGACAAACGGCTTGGCCCAGGGCAGGGGGTCTCTGGACAGACTCTCCCAGGTAATGATGTAAGGAACTTGGTCTGGATGGCCCTGCAGGCCGAGCTGGAAGACTTTCGCCTTAACCTGTAAAATAGTATCCAGATTATATGTCCCGTCCTGTGGCCAGCCCACTTTAAAAGTGGGCCATTCCGAGGAGCAGAACATTTGCCAGCATTTCTTTCAGATTTCCACAGACTGATTATGAGCTCAGTCCACAACCTCTTTCCAATGATCTAAAGTCAGGGTCAAAGGGGTGGTTATTTGTTGTCCCATTGTACCAGATTCAAATTCAAAATTAAACAGATACACAAAAACGAAAATACAAAAAGACAGACACAAACTCAAAATCAGGAGCCACACGGCAACAGATTGGCATAAAACTGGAAGTACAAATCGAAATGGAAGCAGGTGACAAGAGTTGCACTTCCTGGGGCCAAGAACGACCTGGTCGCTCTCAGTCCCCCAAATTGCCCGTGGAGCATTCTCCTGGGCTGATCCAGGAGTCTCTGGACACACCTGTCTTCCTGCCTGATCCTGTTCAAATACCAGCCCTGCGCAGGTACAATTTTTTAAAATTATTGATGAACACAAATCACATAAACAGTCAGACATTAAGGTGAGCCCGCTCTTACATCCAACTGGGTCCGGAATGGGTCTGGGAGTGACCAGCGTTCCCAGCCAATGCACCAAATGTTGGACCCTAAAGCCCACTTACTGAGGAGGGGTTGCCCCAAGAGACCAATCTCATACCACAGTTATTGCAAAAGCAAGAGGAATTTTTACTAACTGGCGCATCAGGGTCCCTCAGCCTTGGGAGGAGAAGGACCCAAAGTGGCTGTTAGAGGCTACTTTTAAAGAAAAAAACCGCAGAATCAAAGGGGATGTGTGGGAGTTGTTTGTTTAATGATCGATGCCATGGCAGTTGCTGGGTTGGTTGAGCAAGGAGGAACATCTGCAGGTCATTTTGCCTCAGTCCCAGGAACTGGGTCTATTCAGAGAAAAACTGGCCGGGTGGTGGTGGCACATGCATTTAATCCCAGCACTCGGGAGGCAGAGGCAGGCGGATCTCTGTGAGTTCGAGACCAGCCTGGTCTACAAGAGCTAGTTCCAGGACAGGCTCCAAAAGCTACAGAGAAACCCTGTCTCGAAAAAAAAAAAAAAAAAAAAAAAAAGAGAAAAACTGCAGAGGGATGGAAAGTACCTGGGAAAGTACCCAAAGCTCAGTGCACGTGTGGGTGATTATCAGGTTCCTGGTTCCCAGGGAAGCAGGGGCAGTAATGCTGAGATGCCCCAGAGTCTTTCAGTATGAGACTGACAGGAACATTTTACAGAACTTTGAACTTAAAAATACTTAATCCTAAGACTGCCAAATACAACCAAGCTGGGCATTACAAAGAGCTTGGCAGAAAAAGCTTCATTAGTGTAAATAGTTTTTCTGTGTTAGTGCTAAAACCTTTTCTTTTTATTTAGATTTTAAAAGGGGGAAATGTTGCAGGATATTTGATCACACTGTGAACCCTGATATCACATTATTTACTGGAAAAATCTGTTTCCAGCTGTGGTGTGGCTCAACCCTATCACACACCTTTAATCTAAGAGTTTTCTGCTTGTTGTAAACAGGATTTAAAAAGTCAACCATAGGTCAAGAGATAGAGAAAGCAAACAGTTGACAGGAGAAAACATAGGGAGTAAGGAGGAGTAAGGAGGATGGATAGAAAGATGCACAGGAAGTAGAAGCGAGGGACATTCAGTTGGAGATGGCCTAGGAGAAAGCTCTCCTTCTGAGATGCTGGTGGAGGAGGAAGGTCAGCTGGGTGCTTTCTCTGCTTCTCTGAGCTAGCCAGTTTTCACCCCCAACACCTGACTCCCAAGTCTTTATTGGTAAAAATCAAACGATAGAGATTTAGTCAAAAACACAGGAGCATGAATAACACAAGAGTTATGGAGCCATGGGAACTTACGGCAAGGTTCCAGCGAGTCTTTAAGGCCAGGCAAGGTAGTGCAGGGCCAGGTTCCCTAGACAAAGGTCCTGAGAATCTATTTCATGGCCACATGAAAGAAATACTTAAATTGCAATGGTTGTTGGAGGTTCTAGGACTGTGGGACATCTGTTGAGGAAAGCTGCTGGCCCAAGAGAAAGGCTGAACATGCTGCTGGTCGCAAAGCTGCTTGAGAGTGTTGGAATCTGATCACTCCATCTTGAGTTCCAGACTCCAGACAAGGAGCTGTATGAGTGTTTGCCTTGCTCCTTTCAGTCTTGCTGTGACCTGATCTTTCACAGCACTCTACAGACTGAGCTACCTTGCTGGTCACTGGGCTGATCTGTACATCCTCAGCACTCTCTTTTGGAATGGGAATATTTACTCTGTCCATTGTATATTGTAAGTAATTTGTATTTTAGTTTACAAAGGCTCATAGTTAAGAGATTGTCTAAGTCTTGCCTCGCGGTGCTGGCACACGTCTTTAATCCAAGCTCTCAGGAGGCAGAGACAGGTGGAACTCTGTGAGTTCGAGGCCAGCCTGGTGTACAGAGTGACTGCCAGGACAGGCTCCAAAGCTACAGAGAAACCTGGTCTTAGGAAAAAAAAATAATAAAAGGATTGCTGAGTCTCATAAAGACTAGGAAGCATTTATATTTTTGAATTTATACTTTTGACAGTGATAAGCCTTTGGTTGTTTGGGGGGTCTTCTTTAAAGAACAAACTTCATTTTGCATTAAGAAATAAATATATATGCTTGATATTTTTTGCTTCCTTGTCAAAGATCAGGTGTTTGAAGATGTGTGGATTGATATCCGGGTCTTCTATTTGGTTCCATTGGTCCTCCTGTATGTTCTTATGCCAATACCAGGCTGTTTTCAGTACTGTAGCTCTGTAGTAGAGTTTGTACTCAGGGATTGTGATGCCTCCCGAAGTTCTTTTATTGTACAAGATTGTTTGGCTATCCTGGGTTTTTTGCTTTTCCATATGAAGTTGAGTACTGTTCTTTCGAGATCTTTGAAGAATTTTTCTGGGATTTTGATGGGCATTGCATTGAATCTGTGGCTTTACCAAGTTTAATGCAGATGAATTTGAAGACATGATAGTTGAGAACCAGCTATCCCTGATGGCTATAGGATCAAATAACTCCCCAATTCCCATTCCCTGGGTAAGTGGCAGGCCCTGCAGTCCTGATGGCTTACACTGTGCTCTCCTACTCCCCACCAAATCACGTTCAGTAATAAATCTCACATCCAGTTTAAAAAAAAAAAGAACATGAGAATTTAGGGAATGTTATATTATTTGTTTTATTTGTTTTATTTTTGTGTGCAGGGTGGTGATCAAGACATGGTTTTTCTGTGTAACAGATCAGGCTGTCCTGGAACTCACTCTGTAGACCAGGCTGACCTGGAACACAGAGATCCCCCTGCCTCTGCCTCTTGAGTGCTGGGATTAAAGGCATATGCCATCACCTGCCTGGTCTACATAGTGAGTTATAGAACAGCCAGGGCTACATAGAACATAGAAAACTCTGCCTCAAAAACAAACAAACAACGAAAAAACCAAGAAAGAAAAGTGATGTTTTTGACAGAACTCCAGGACAGTTCCTACATAGAGGTTATAAACTTGAGTGTCAGGAGTGGATACGTAATAGTTGAACTTGTCATTTTCGCCTCATTTAGAGACACCTAGAAAACAACACTCTGGGTGTGTCTGTGAGGCTGTTTTCTGGAGGTTGAACTGATATGGGAAGTCCTCCCTTAAATGCAGGTGACACCATTCCCTGGGCTAGGGCATCAATATTTCATTTCTCTGCACCTCTGAACTGTGGACACAATGTGAGCAGTCACCCCACACGCCTGCCACCGTGCCTTTCCTGCCACGATGTTTTGAATCCTGCCCTCAAAGTGTAAGCTAAAACAACATCCTGCCCTAAGTTGCTTTTGTTAGGCATTTTGTCACAGCCTGGAGAAAACAACTAACAGACAATGGACCATATCAACCCAGCTCTTCACCAGATCGATGCCTGGTTAGGGCTGGTGACCTGGCTTGGTGGTACAGCGCTTGCCCAGCATGCACCAAATGTTCAATTCCTTGTTTGTTTTTTTTTTAAATGAGCCCCTTAGAGAAGAGCACCCAATTAATTGTCATCTAGCAAAGATACTAAACTACAGTATATTTAGCACCACCCACCAGACTGGGTCCCAGTTTGCTTTCTATTGCCGAGACCAAAGCACTACTATTAAAAGCAGCTTGGGAAGGAAAGGGTTTATTCCATTCCAACTTTCAAGTCACACTCTGTTACCGAGGAAAGCAGGGCAGGAACCTCAAGGCAGGAGCTGAAGCAGAAGCTCTGGAGGAAAACTCTTTACTGACAAGCTCTCTGCAGCTTGTTAACCCTGCTTTCATTTATAAAACAGGAGCCCCTGCCCAGGGGCAATACTTCCCACAGGAGGTTGAGCCCTCCCACATCTATCCCAACCAAGAAAATGTCCCACAGAACAGCCTGCTGGTCAGTGTGATGGAGGCATTTTCTCAATTGAGGTTCCCTCTCTGTAGATGACTCGAGCTAATGTCAAGCTGATAAAAATCTAACCAGCAGACTGTGTACCAAAAAACTTAAATGTTTCGGGGAAGATAAAGCAGGTACATACTCATTAAATGAATTCGTACTTAGAATCCCAGTAAATTAAATGGAGACTTGAAGCTAAGAGTTAATCACAAAACTGTCAAGGTCAAGATGGGCAAGTCATACATTTGACACTTGAATTCAGGACATCAGACACGTTAAGCAAAAGCTCTTCCAAGGAGCTACGCCTGCCACAGCTCCTTTTTGTGTCCCTCAAAGGGGGCATGAAACAAACAGAACTTTTAAAGTCCGGTTTCCCTAGCTTTCCCAGGCATCTCTCACAGCCCGAACTCCCAACGTTTTCTGTTCTCTGGGAACTAGTTCTTCCCAATAGTTCTCTCAGGGAACACTGAAAGTGATCCCGGCACCCACGACTACCCTCTGTCAAGGCGGAGCCCATCTGATGTAACCGACTGGCACCTCTCCTTCACTCAGGGTGTTTCCTTGCGAACGCGGCTACCACCCTGCATCTCCTCCTTAGACATGAATCTTCCTGACCATACCGTACGCCAATTCTCCCCTGCCTGAGCAAGTCTTGTGCTCCCCAAAGGGCCTGTCAGAATACTTTATCTAAAAACACTGGCCGATAAAACAACACAAAATCGGTCCTGGGAGACTCTCCAAGCTTAGTGCTAATTACGAAGCTCAAATTTATACTGCGGTCCCGCCCTCCCAGCGTCGCATAGGCTGTGTCTCACCACAAGCCCGCCCTCCCCGCTACTCTTTAAAGAGAACCGGGAAACTTCTCGAGTTCTTACAATTAATGCCCAGTGCCTCCCTAGGTGCCTTTTCCAATTGGGAAAGTTTCACTTCCGGCTTCCGGCAAAATGGTTTAGACTAGGCCGCCTAGCCACGCCCCTTTCACGCTCGTTTCCAGCACGAACCGGAAAAGATCGCGCAACCCCGCGTTCACAACCCGGAAGTAGATGCTTCTCACGGAAGCCGGCTTTGGCCCTGCGGCTCCCGCAGTCGCCGTGGAGAAATTGTTGGAGCTGGCAGCCTAGGAATGGTGAGACCTCACGGTTCGTCTCCTAGTGTTCTGAGTAGAGTTGGGGGCGAAATGGAGTTTCACAATGTGCCGTGGGGCACAACCGCCCAAAGATTCGGGGCCCCGCCCCGGTATCGCCCCGAAAAATCTGCGCATGCGTGAGTCTGACCGAGCTAGAATCGGGCCTGCGGCGTTCCACGCATGCGCAAAGGTGGCATGGTTGAGGTGGGGTGAGACTTGGCCGGGAGTTGGTCCTGGTTCGCTGTCACCAGCCGGTGGGGCTCAGAGCCAGACTGCGAGCGCATCGCGGTTTATCGGTGCAGTACTGTGTGCTGCGGAGCTGACTAAATTACCACTTCTCCCCAGAGTCCCTGAAACAGCCCTGGATTGACCCCACACCTCGGGTGGGCTCTCGCGGGAGGGGCACGGAGGGACGGGAAGGAGGGCAAAGACTGCCTCAGTTGCGTGTGGAACTGGGTACCTTCTCCCTCCCCGGCGCTGCCCGCGTTTCCTGGCCGTAAGCTGCGGAGCAGGGCGAAGAGCGTCCTGACGGGCGGGGCCGGAACTTTGCCCCGGGAGGCACTCGAGTCCGAAGGGGCGGGGCCTGCAGACAGCCCTCCAGGAAGTCTGTCCCTGAGTTTTCCTGGGGCTAGAGGCGGGTCTGCCAAGGCGGTGGGTATTTACACAGTTCCCAAACCACTTTTTAATCTTCAGAACCCACTTACGTAAAAGCCGCAAATGGAAGGGGGAGGAAGGTGTAGTGAGACACCGGGATTCTGTCTATCCTCCCCTGCTGCGGCCTAGGAGAGGGGCTGGTGCTGCTGCTGTGAGTGGGCCATTGGATAAAAAAATCGAGCCAAGAATCCCTTGACTGTCCCTTTTTGACAGTCAAGATGTTTCATTTGGGATTTGCTGGTAAAATGAAAGAGGTCTCTGAACCTAGTGTGTCTTTTGTCTTCAGCTTTTATCATGCTCCCCAAGGTCTCAGTGACTTCCACATAGCTTCTTAGATTTTTGTTTCTATTATTTGAAGCAGGGTCTCACTATATAGCCCTGGCTTGCTGGGTAGGCCGGGCTGGCCTCAAACTCGACAGGGATCCTCCTGCCTCTACTTTCTGGTACTGGGATTAAAGGTAGGAGCCATCACATCAGGTAATCGCTACTGATGGTTAAGTGTAATCATGCCTCTTCCCACTACATGTGCCCGCCCTACCTTAGGAGACAGGAAACAACATGAGCAAGTTCAGGAAGTGGGAAGTAGGCTTGGCCCATTAGAAACCTGAGCCTGAGGGAGCTTTATTTCTCCTTTGCAGACTCTCTACTTGGCTTCTAAGCTCTCTTGGTCAGAATCCTTGGATGAACGTGCGGGACCCTTCCTCCTAGCCCTGTGGTTTGGAGCCAGTGGCTTTGGGACTGTGAGAGGATGGACAAAGGTAGTATGAGGCCAGGCCAGCTCCCCAGATGCTCGGGCACCAAGCATCTGCTGATTTTACCCCCGGGCCTTGTACAAGTGTTGTTCGGTTCTGGCTGGGCATTGCCACCTCCCCCTGGGCAAGCACCACCCATGCACCTCTTGGCAGAGCCACAATTGACTGACTTGCTGCTGAGCTGCTGCTCTTTGGCACGCTACATTTTGATGGCAGAGGGAGCAGTTATGCCCAGAGCCAGGTGTGTCGGCATCACCAGTCTGACCTGAGCACCATGTGCTGCACGACATGACATGTGGCACCGGGAGAACTGCCCAGCGTGGAAGGTCTGGGCCAGGTCTGAGCCCAGATGGGATGTGGATGGCCAAGGAAACCCCACCTTAGAAACTTCAAGCTCCAAGGAGGCAGGGAAAGGGCTGAAGGGACTAGCAAGGGGGAGGCTGAACAAATGGTCCCATGTGCAGAGGGTGCTTGGGAAGCCTGAGTTCACCTTTTTTTTTTTTCTAGATTCCCAGGGGCTGCTAGATTCATCCCTGATGGCATCAGGCACTGCCAGCCGTTCAGAGGATGAAGAGTCACTGGCAGGACAGAAGCGAGCCTCCTCCCAGGCCCTGGGTACTATCCCTAAACGGAGAAGCTCTTCCAGGTAGCTGGGTTAGGGGAGGGCTTGTGGGATTAGCTACCACATGCTTTAACCTTTGCTGGGAATGGCCTCTGAACCTGCCTTGGGTCCAGACAGAGGTCCCTTTCCTTTCCTTTCCTTTCCCTGCTGTTCCCTCCCTGTAGCATTCAGGACAGGCAGAGGGGTTACCAGTCTTTGTGACCAGTAGCCCATCCTCACAGGACTCGCGTGTAGTCAGTCATTCCCTGTGCACTGAGTCAGGCACTGGTGGAAACGAAGGCAGCTGGGTGGTTAGCTCCCACTAGGAGCCTGCTCTTTGGAGGCTGGGTGGGCTAACCAGTGGCTGACAGTGCAGGGCTTCCTACAGGTTCATCAAAAGGAAGAAATTTGATGATGAGCTGGTAGAGAGCAGCCTGGCCAAATCTTCCACCCGGGTGAAGGGGGCCAGTGGAGGAGAGTCAGGCCGCTGTTCAGGGAGCGAACCCTCCTCTAGTGAGAAGAAGAAGGTAAGGAACTGGATACAGCTAGGGGCCAGGAGTGCTGGAGGCTATGAGGGGACCAAACTGCTCTGCCCCCACTCTAGGCCCCTCCCTCCTGTCTTTCCCTGCTCCCTTTCTTGCTGCATTCCTCACTCTGCCAGTGCATCCTGTATCACATTCGGTGTGGGAGGCAGGGAGCATGTATCTATTCTGGGAGCAGACAGCTTGTTCCCAGCATTGCAGGGTGTAAAAATAACCCCCAGGTGGCATTGCTCTGGCCCCAGACAGTGTACCAGCAAGAGTAGTTCCCTGGTATCCTCCCCACCCACCCTCCATTCTCAACCCAAGGGTACCACAAGCAGAAAGAAGACCCCATCTGGTCAAGAATTATGCAGAAGTAATTTGGTGGGGGTGGGTATTGGAAAGCTGAGCTCTCAGCTTGGCTCCCTGGTGTTCCCTAAGTCTGCAGCTGTCACAGTTTGTGAAGCAATAAGTCGGAAGCCCTAGCTTTTTTGTTACCAGCTTTGAGTTTATTGTGGTCCTGCCCTGTACCCAGGTATCCAAGGCCCCCAGCACTCCTGTGCCACCCAGCCCTGCCCCAACCCCTGGACTCACTAAGCGTGTGAAGAAAAGCAAACAGCCACTTCAGGTGACGAAGGACCTGGGCCGATGGAAGCCTGCAGACGACCTCCTACTCATCAATGCTGTGTTGCAGGTAGTTCACCCACCAACCCCACCATGGGATTGGGGCTCCCTTCCCCCTACCTCCAAATCCTGAACCCCATACTAGCTCAGTAGGACCCTATGACTTCCAAGGAAAGGATTCTTCCCAGTGCTGAGGCTGGAACAAACCAGTCTGGGTCTTGCAGACCAATGACCTGACATCCGTCCACCTGGGTGTGAAGTTCAGCTGTCGTTTCACCCTTCGGGAAGTTCAAGAGCGATGGTACGCCCTGCTCTACGACCCTGTCATCTCCAAGTAAGTGGACTAGCTCCAGGAGAAGGGAGGTGCTGGGGCTACCCAAATTTGGAACTAGGTATAGGAAAGCCAGATTCTACCAGGGCCCAAAGGAAGGGCTTGGGAGGCAGGTCGGGAGCCTCGCGTCCTCTGGGATAATTGGGGACCTGCCGGGTTTACAGAGCAGCTCCTTCCTCTAGCTCCTTCTAGTCCCAGGTGGAGAGAAACGGCAGAGTCTGGCGGTAGAGAAGGTGGCATAGGAAACAAATGGCTAGAAGTGCCAGGAGCCCCAGGTCTACCTCTGAACTTTTCCACACTGGCCTCTCATAGATCCCTATATGAAGAGGGAACTGAGCCCCTTGCACTCAGGAGGCAAAGGCAGGTGGGTCTCTGAGTTCAAGGCCATCCTGGTCTATAGAGTGAGTTCCTGAACAGCCTGGGCTACACAGTGAAACCCTGTCTTGAAAACAAACAAACAAAAAAGAAAACCAAAACAAAAGAGTCCCAAGACCCTGTTAGGTTCAGAATTCCAAAGAAGCTCACGCATATAGGCAGCATACTCCTCAGCCACTTTAATGCGTGTTCTCAGAGCTCGGTCTGATGCTGAGCACCCATCCTCTCCTCCTTCACAGCCCTGCCACCCACTTAAGCTGTAGCCATAGCCCAGAGACTCCAGAAAACATGTTGGCCTCAGCATGGGAAGAAGGGGACAGTAGGCAGTGGTTAATGAGTGCGACGTTAGCCATGTGCTGGGGAATGGCTTGTCCCAGCTCTTTCCTGTTTGCTGTTTTGAGCCCAGGTCTTACTAGTACACCTGCCTGATTTGGAGCTTATCTATAGCTTAGACTGGCCTTGAACTTTGAA
>JAQHUG010000417.1:635829-657552 GCA_028555095.1 Dicrostonyx torquatus
TCTCTGTTGCTTTGGAGCCTGCACTGGAACTAGCTCTTGTAGACCAGGCTGGTCTCGAACTCACAAAGATCTGCCTGCCTCTGCCTCCCAAGTGCTGGGATTAAAGGCGTGCGCCACCACCGCCCGGCTGAGTCTTGGTTTTCTACAGCTGACCTCCTGCCTCCATCTCCTAAGAACTGGAATTCTGGGCTTGTGGCACCAGATTCTGCTTCTTTTGCCATTGTTTTGGAAGTCACTCTGTTAACTGAAAGCCTTACCTAAAGGTTATAGAATTTTTTTCCTCCAAGAGTCTTTGTGTGGGAATTAGTTTCTCATTGCTTAGAGCCCGGGGTCCCAAGGATTAGACAGTTTCCTTGGCTTAGCCAGCAGGTTAGTCACACATTAGTCATGGATTTCAGGGTAGACCTGATGGAAGGCAGCTTGGTGGCAGTGACCAGAGAGCCTACTCCTCTCTCTCCACAATCTCTTGTCTCCTGTGTAAGCCCTTCAACCCCCAAACTGGTAGCTGCTGGCTGCCCTCCTGTGGAGCGCCACTGCAGCCTTGGCACAACTGGACAGAAATCGCAAGTTCTTATATTCTGGGCTTCTCGGTTTCTTCTGTTCTCACTGGAAACTTGAAAACTTTCATGAAACAGTATTTTTCCAGAACATAACCGTTCGGTTCTAGTATTAATTCTCCTCCTCCCTTTCATCTTTTAACAGCAATAAAGCTAATTTCATGGCCCATAAGGAGGTCACCCCCACAGGCTGAAGTGGAAGCAGTTCTGCAGGCCTGTGCTTTCTGGTGGTGCACGCCTCTTAGGGCGGCCAGAAGGCTAGGGAGTGCTTTAGGTCTTGGCCGTGCCCAGCATCTGCCCTCTGCTATTCCTCACATATACAGGGGAGCTGAGCAGTCCTCTCATGCTTAGTATGAGATGTTACGGAAGAGTGTGTCATGCACCACAAGCCCATGCAGGTCAGCTATAGTTCCCTCGTCTTGAACCACCTCTGTCCCAAGTTCAGTGGCAGGACGCTTTGTGTCAAGCAGAGTGCTGCTGACTTGGGACAGTGCTCCCTCTGGCTCTGGCTCCAGAAGGCTCTGTCCTTGCACCCTGGCTACTCAGCTCACCTGGCTGTTGGGCAGCCGGGGCTGGAGTAGGAGCCTTGACATTTACACTACCTCTATTGTTTGTTCAGTGCAGCCACTGCCTAAGGGGGACCAAGTGCTAAACTTCTCTGATGCAGAGGACCTGATTGACGACAGTAAGCTCAAGTGAGTTCCTGGAGAGGGTTGACTCCAATTTGTTGGGCACACCAGGCTGCCCAGCAGATGTAGCTTCAGTTGCAGCTGCTGGGCATAGCCACCCTGTTGCACCCTCTCCTATGGGGGCCGCTTAAGCTCACTGCCTTTCCCTTTCCCCACCTAGTCCCAGGGCTAGGCCAGGCCTTAAACAACTTCCTGAGCCCCATGGCTGAAGAGCCTGGGGTGCCCTAGTGGGCCAGGTACCAGGGCCTAATAGTGGGCCTGATTCACCCTTTTCACCACTCAGGGACATGCGAGATGAAGTCCTGGAGCATGGTAAGCCTGCCCTCCTGGGGACAGTGGGGGTGGGAGCTCTCGCTGAACTGGAGGGGACCAGTTCAAGGTGCTAGTGGCATCAGAGTGTCCCTTCTTAACACTTCACCTCACCTCAGAGCTGACAGTGGCTGACCGGCGGCAGAAACGAGAGATCCGGCAGCTGGAACAGGAACTGCATAAGTGGCAGGTGCTTGTGGACAGCATCACAGGTGAGGAGTCCAGGGGACCAGAGAGCATCCTCTGTGGCATGTTTCCCATCGAGCCCCTTTTCTTCCCCTATCTGGGTATGCTGTTTGCCAGCCCAGTCCCTGTCTTCCCCACCCTGGTGCAGGGCTGGGTCTTTCCTACTTGCTTACCCTACTCTTCCTCAGGCATGAGCTCTCCAGACTTCGACAACCAGACCCTGGCCGTGTTGCGGGGCCGCATGGTGCGATATCTAATGCGTTCTCGTGAGGTAAGACAGGCCCACCCTGTCTAGGCACCTGTCCTTGTCTGTTATTCTGCCCAGTCCTTGTTTTCTCATTGTTCCCTGGCCTGTGTGGGGCTCCTTTCTCTCATTCTCTGTCCCAGCCCTCACCTCCACCATTTTCCCAGATCACCCTGGGCAGAGCAACCAAGGACAACCAGATCGATGTGGATCTATCTCTAGAAGGTCCAGCCTGGAAGATCTCCCGCAAGCAAGGTATACCCTCCTGCCACTCCAGCGGCCTCTCACTGGACTTTCCAGCCATGGGCCGTGTGCCTCGAGAGCCCTCATGGGCTAGTGAGGCAGGCCAAATGAATTGGTGCCTTGAGATCTCTACTTAGGGGGGTCTAAAGCGCCTTCAAGCTCCTTTTCCCAGGAAGCAGAAAGGCACTTAGCTCTCTCTGGGTTGTCTCCCTTGTCATTCATTTTCCTTTCTGCCTCAACAGGTGTCATCAAGCTGAAAAACAATGGTGACTTTTTCATTGCCAATGAGGGCCGGCGGCCCATCTATATTGATGGCCGGCCTGTGCTGTGTGGTTCCAAGTGGAGGCTTAGCAACAACTCTGTGGTGGAGGTGAGTTGGGGACAGAGCATGCCAGGGTGTGTCACCTGCTGCATGACAAACTAGTCTGCGGATGTCCTGTTCCACCTCTGTACTGAGCCATCTTTCCTGCCCAGATTGCCAGCCTGAGATTTGTCTTCCTCATCAACCAGGACCTCATTGCCCTCATCCGGGCCGAGGCTGCCAAGATCACACCACAGTGAGGCGGGTAGCAGAAACCAGGGCATCCTCTAGCATCAGTTTCCCCTGTCGTCCCAGCTCCCTTGAGCTGGGAACTCAGGCTCCTGGAAAACCCTTCTACCCTGAGTGGGTAGTGGAGGCCCAACTGCTGGCCCATTGATTTGAGCCTTTGAGGCAAGGTGGGATCACTATGGGGAAGCAAGGAGAGGCTGGGACCCCTGAGCCTCCCCAGAGCCAGAGCCCCCATCATTGCCACATCACTCCTGTGTCTCCAGTGGGTCAGCTTTAGACTCTTCTTTTTTGTTTTTCTTTTTGTAAATAAAAAAGCACCAAGTTCCAAAGTAGTTTCTTTTATTTTTTATGGGTTTTTTTTATATATATATATATAAAAACATGAGGACAGGTGGAGATGGGCACATGCAAGGAATGGCAAGCCCCCTCCTTGAACTCAGGCCTCTTCCCCCATCTAGTGGAGGGGGACCTGTGGACCCCTAGTCTGGGGCCTGCCTGAGGCTCCAGCTCACCCTCTGAGGCTAGGTTAAGCCTCTTCCTTTCTCGGGCTCCCTGCCCTGAGCCAGCGGGCAGTGCACAGCTGTGAGACTAGGCAGAGCAGCAGGTGGCAGGTGTTTGTAGTACTAACCTCCAGCCAGCAGTCAGACCCCTGTGCCTTCTTCCTGAGTCCACTGGACTGTGCCAGGACCATGGCAGCCAATGAGCACCATCTCTAGGCTGTGGGGATCCCAGGGCAAGGTCCGGCTCCCTGATCCAGGAGGGGGCTCTCCAGTACTGGTAGCCTCAGCCTGGTTCACAGGTACTGGGGTCCCATTCCTAGCCTCTTCCTCAGGAGGGGGTGATGCTGGGGTGCTTGGCTCAGAACAGAGGTCTCCAGAGCCAGGGGGCTCCGAGTCTGAGGTGGAGGTCCATAAAGCTGTGGCTCGAGGCCAAGGGGAGCTCTGAGATGCTGGGGGGCCCCAGGGCCAGGGTGCCATGAGGGGAGGGGGGTGCCCTGGACGAGGGTGAGGCCAGGTGCCACTCAAGACAGAGCCTGCTGGGGGCTGCAGGCAATAGGAGGATGCCCCAGTGTCCACACGCAGGGGCTGTAGGAGCCCAGAGGCAGTTGCTGGGCATGGCCCCTCTCCTGATACCTGGGGACACTGGCCTTCCCCTTGGGGCACCAGGATGAGGTGCACAGCCTGGCGAAGTGACTGCAGTCCCTCTCGCATCTGCAGCACCTGTTCGGACAGTTCCATCACCTTGGGGGGTGGGGAGTAGAGGTTACACAGTCAGTAGGCCAGCCCTGTCAGCAGAGCCTGGTCGTCCCTCCCTACTCCCATCTCATCTACCCACCGCCTGCCGCAGCTTGTCCAAAGTGTCTGTGCTCCTTGCCTCACTGGGCCCCAAAGGGACGGTGAGCAGGCCACTCTCTGTGGAAAAGATAGGGTTATCAACCAGAGCTGCTAAAAGACAGACAGTTTAGAACACTAACCTGGCTCACTCAGCTCCCTTCTGGGCTTAGTCAAGTTGTTAAGTTTTGCCTAAATTATCAGCAGCATGAAAACCCCTCCCAGCAGCCTTGAGTAACACTGTCCAGTGTTCCTCTCCCTGCAGGAAGTTGTCCCTCCATGGGGATGAGATCGATCTCATGAATAGCCAAGGCTTGTCTTGAGCTCTGTCTGCCTCCACCTCCCTGGCATTATGCTGGCATTATGGGCATATGCCATCATGTCTGGCTGGAAGTTGTTCTTTGTATCTATCCTTCATTCTGTCCTAGAGGATACGCTGTCACTCTGTCCACTTTCAGGCTGCCTCTTTTCAGCCCTCTCTCCCATTCAGGCATTAGGAACATTCTCTGATTAACATGCACAACAACCCATTTTATAGACAGGAAGCTGGATCAAGATGCTGAGTTTATACTGTTAGGAAGCCGACAGGGCAGGCATCCTGGTCTGCATCCCCGTCATCACCAGCAGCCTGCAAGGGCATCCTGGCAGGTTGCCTCCAGTTCCTCCGACACCACAGTGCTTGACATCCATGTGGAAAATGGGGTACCCACCCACACTCTCTGTCTCCCAGCCCAGTACCTGGTCCCGGAGAGGGGCTGCTGCTACATTCTGGGCCAGACTGACCCACTCGGAAAGAGAACTTGTGCTGGTCAGAGCCACAGCCATCCTCAATGCCATCTACGACCCTGTAGATCCAACAGATCAAAACAACAAATCAGGGGGGCTGGAGAGATGGCTCAGCGGTTAAGAGCATTGCCTGCTCTTCCAAAGGTCCTGAGTTCAATTCCCAGCAACCACATGGTGGCTCACAACCATTTGTAATAAGGTCTGGTGCCCTCTTCTGGCCTGCAGACACACACAGATGGAATATTGTATACATAATAAATATTTAAACAAATCAGACGATAGGCAGCCACCGTAGTGTCGGGATGGAATGTTCCAGTGTTTACATGTGTCAGCTGCTGGGGACCTGGACATCCTAAGAAGCTAGCACACCCTGAAGCTTGCATTTTAGTTGAAGAGTAAATTGGAGTAAAAAAACCAAGTTAAGGGTCAGCCACCTACTAACAGGTAGAGGCTTTGCAGGCATCAGGAAAGGCTTCTTGGAGGAGGCAGGCTTGGTCCATGAAGGCTGGATGGAAGGATGGGGCTGGAGAGATGCCTCTGAAGTTAAAAGCCTGTTTCATTCTTGCAGAGAACTCACATAGAACATCTCACAATCACCTGTAACTCTAGTTCCAGAGGACCCAGTGCCCTCTTCTGGCCTCTGTGGGTACCTGCACTCATGTGCACAGTTCCCTGCCCGCCCCACACCCCCACGTTTAAAAATAAAATCTTGGCCAGGTGGCAATGGTGCACACCTTTAATCCTAGCACTTGAGAGGCAGAGGCAGGTGGATCTCAGCTTGAGGCTAGCCTGCTCTACAAAGCGAGTTCTAGGACAGCCAGGACTGTTAACACAGAGAAACCCTGTCTCAAAAAAAACCAAAATAAATAAATAGATAATAAATAAAATTTTTTCTTAAATGTGAAAATATGAAACCAGGCATGGTGCACATATGTAATCCCAGCACTCAGGAGACAGAAGCAGGAGGGTCACTCGGTGGAGAACAACCTGGGTCACATAGTCTCAAAAATAAAAATGGCTAACATTCAGGGCAGGGTATGCCTAACTGTACCTCCATCCTATCACCACAATCTTGCCATGAAGTCCAGGGCCTGATTACCTGGGACTCAGGTCTGGGGGTACATTCCATGGCATAGAGGGCAGCCGTAGCCCATCTAGGGTCCTTGGATGAGCAGAGGGGCCAGCCTCAGGCTTCAAAACCCCTGTCCTACTTGGCCGCCCTCTGCCTCCTAGACGTGGTCGGGGTGCAGTTCGACGTGGGGATAGGAGTTTGGCAGCTGAGGAGGAGGAGGTGCAGCCAGGTGACAGCAGAGGACTGGAGGGCTCATCTGCTGGGGCTGGTGAGACCGTGTGTCCCTGTTCCCCGTCTGTCTCCTTCTCCTCCAGGGTGGACATGAGGGTATTGTCACCACTCAGGGAGCTGGTATCCACCTGGGGACAGAGGGTAGGGTTCCAGATGGATGGCCACTGCTGTGCTTCTCTCCCTTCCCCCTGAGGCACAGGAAAGACCCCCACAAAAAGGAAAAGGCCCTGGCAGAAGTGACCTGCACCACTGTTCATGATGAAATCGCCAAGCCCTGGAGGAAATCTTCCTCCAGATTCCATCCAAATGTGGATATAACACCCCTCTATTTGGAGCTTCTGACTAATACAGTGTGTGCTAGTGAAAATCCAGGAGACCCCAAGACCTCTGTGCTGGATCAAAGAAGAGATGCCCCCCACAGTCTCAGGCATTTGAACACTTGGTCTCCAGTTGAGGGCACCTTTGGTGAGGTTTAAGGCTTTGCTGGATGAAGGTACATGGGCTTTGAGAGAAAAACAGTCTCTACCCTTCCGCTTCACTCTCTCCACTTACTGCCCGTGGTAAAGGATGTGAGCCCTCAGCTTCCTGCTCCCACTGCCATACCAGCTGCCGACTCATTCATCCCTTTGGACCCTTGAGCGCAGATAAACCCTTCCTTCTGTAAGTTGCCCTGGTCATGTTTTATCAATAGGAAACTAATCCACCTCAGAACATGCTATTTGATGATGAAGAGGCAAGGGCCCACAGGGCTGTGTTCAGAAGCAACCTCCAGGGCTGATGCCAGTCTGACCACCCCTCCACCTGCAGCTCACAGGGTTCTGCAGGTTAGCAACTGCACATGGCTCCCTTCACAGTAGAGTTTGTTCTGGTCAGAGCCCAGTATGTCTGGGAGACCAAAGCTGGACTGGCTTGTTTTTCTGAGACAGGGTCTCTTTATTATGTAGCCTTGGCTGTCCTGACCTACATCAACCAGGTTGGCTTTGATCTCACAAAGATTCACCCGTCTCTGCCTCCTAAGTGCTGGAATTAAAGAAATGTGCTACCATGTCCTGGCTTGGACTGACTTCTAAAACAGGGATGTGAGACAGCACTGGGGAGGCAGAGACAGGCAGAGCTCTGTGAGTTCAAGGCCAGCCTGGTCTACAGAGTCAGTTCCAGGGTAGCCAGGACTACACAGAGAAACTCTGTGTCTGGAAACAAACAGAAAAAGAAAGGGCTGAGTGTGGATTTCTGCCCTGAGGTGTGTGTGTGTGTGTGTGTGTGTGTGTGTGTGTGTGTGTGTGTGTCTTTTACACAACCCCACACCTCCCTCTTTACTCCCCCAACTTTGTTCACTTCATCTGCTCCCTGGCACCCCAGTCCCTCCATACACATACCCAGCACCCTTACCTCTGCAGAGACACCTCCAGCCCCCAGGTTGTAGCTGAGCTCCCCGCGGAGGCCACGGCTAAAGCGTGGGGCAAACTCAGGGTACAGGGCCAGGCTTTCATGCAGCCCAGCCAGTTGCAGACACTGCAGGACGCAGTATGTCAGCCCCTTCACATCAGCATTGGCCTTCACTACCTGCTCCCGCTGGGGCAGTTCACAGCCGATCAGATCACCCTTCCCTGAGGAGAGGAAGTCAAGGGTAACAAGTCACTAGGGGAGGGGAGATGAGCTGTATACTGGGCTGATGGAGGAAAGCACAAGGGCCTGGCTGTGGTGTGATGCCCAGGTTGTGCTGGTCTCTCTCTCTTTCTCTCTCTCTCTCACACACACACAGTGAAGATCAGTGGGACCCAGGCTCTCAAGCACTTCCAATGGTTGAAACCTCTGCATTTAAGTAGGATGCCATCAATTCCTGTGGTTTGCAGACAGGCAGTTAATTAGACTCCCCTGAGGAAATTAAACCAATCAGACTCCCAAACCCTGACCCAACTTTTACAATCTGATTTTCTTAAAGGCCCACAGGTGATTTGGATGTGGCTTGTATCTGTTAGTGCTCTGTGTGGCATGATGAAAATGTCAGGTGGTTATGCTGTCATTGTCCCTGGTCTGAGCTGCCTCCTCCACACTGTGAGACGGGGAAGGGAGCGCCTTGATATCACCATCAAGGGTTTTCCAGTGCTAAACTGAGACTACCACCTGGCTGATAGCAACTATCACATGACATAATGTCCTACAGCCTCAGGAATGTTGGATGGGGAGGGTCTTAGAATCACCCGATCTGTGGTCCTGATGGAGAGCATGGAGTGAGTCGGTGTTGGCCCCAGACAGAGCCAACCAGAGAATTAATTTCATTGTTTTCCTCTCTCGTTCCCTTTTGGTTGTCCCCAACCTGGGCACGGGCATAGGCAGCTTGGTCCTGTCAGAGCAGCCAGGTGATTAGAAAGAGCAGTCAAGCCAGGCGGTGGTGGCGCACGCTTTTAATCCCAGCACTGGGGAGGCAGAGGCAGGCAGATCTTTGTGAGTTCAAGACCAGCCTGGTCTACAAGAGCTAGTTCCAGGACAGGCTCCAAAGCCACAGAGAAACCCTGTCTCAAAAAAAAAAAAAAAAAAAAAAAAAAAAAAAAAAAAAAAAAAAAAAAAAAAAAAAAAGCAGTCAAGGCCTTAGGACTGGCAGGTGGCTGCCAGTCAGTCAGCACACACACAGCCCAGAGGTCTCTAAATGTCCATGGGGTTCGCTCACTCGTGAGTGCAGAATGCACCTCATTTAAGTTTTCTGTTCTTGGTTTGAGGCTCCCTGGATCCTTCAAAAACTGTTTGGATTACAGAGATACTTTATGGAAGGAGCTGTCTTTTGTGTCATCTGAAATAAGATAGGTGTCATTTATTCTCATCAAAGAAATGACACAAAAATGAGAAAACAGTACTAAGGACAAAGTCAACAGCAACCAGAGACCTGCCACTGGCACCTGGGCCACAGCCCTCAGGCCCAGCTCATCCAGTTGTACCCTTTATCAGAGGTCTTGGAACACTTGGCTGAATCAGTTTACAAACAGGTTGGGGCCAGAATCACTACTGTTGACTACAGGGCCAGACTCATCCTGCCAGGAGTCAGCTGGGTGCACCTGAGTGCCCAGCTAAAGAGGCAGGTGGGAGGCTGGGATGAAATCAAAGCAGAAACCAGGTCGCAGCTGGGCACATGTACTCCCAGCCCTCAGAGGCTAAAATAGGAGACAGTAAGTTCAGGGCCAGACTGGGCCACACAGTACACACAAAACAAAACACTCAGTTCTCAGGCAGGATTGGAGCCAGGCACTCACTACCAAGTGACCACCCTATAGTCCTGCTCTGCCTAGTCTGGCCATCACCCTTTGTCCTTCCTGCCTCCTAATTTCTTTAGCTCAGTTCCTCAGAGGTTTGAAGCCACATGTGTCCCTTGGTTCTTCAAGGGTTACCAGGTCATACCCGTGTGGCACAACTCTACTTTAGTTATTTTCTCTCTTTTGCTTTTTGAAACAGGGTTGAATTTATCCCAGGTCAGCCTCAAGCTCCCTATATAGTCTAGGGTGGCCTAAACTTCTGATCCTCCTGCCTCTACCTCCCGAGTGCTGGGATTACAAGCATGTGCCTCTGTACCTGGTTTTATGTAACATCGGGACCAATCCTGCACTCACTAAGCTTCATAGCAGGGCTTGCCCATCTGCCTGCTTTCCTCTCTCCTTCTCTCCCTCTCTCCTCCCTTCTCTTTGCTTTTCCTTTCCCTTCCCTCTCCTCATCTCTCAGATGGTCTCCCTATGTCGCCTAGGCTGACTTACAACTCCTGGGCTCAAGCGAATCTCTTGCATGAGTATTCCACCTGGCTTGGACTCTAAGCATATGCCAACACCTGGCCACAACTCCCTTTCCTCAGTTCTAGTATACACTGCATCGAGGCTCAGAAAGCTGCACTCATGAAAGATGAACAAAATGCATGTTTTAACAGTCTGTCATCTTGCTCGGGCTCTGAGCCCCCAGGTGGCATTTTCTTCATCTAATGCTGTTGGAGGGAGTGAGAATGAACCCCCTGTAGCTGCTGGGGTGTCCAGCATCACGCCACCACCTTCCGTGTTCCTTTGTGTTCTAGTCTCCATTGTGGCCCACGCCTCTAGGTTCTGGCTGTTCCGTGACTTGGTCATTACCTCCCATCCACCTGCTGTGTGAACCTGCCTGTATTATCCAGACTGGTCTCAGTCCCTTGATCTTGGTAACATGGGGGGTTACCTCCGTGAGCCCCCCCACAGCTGCACAACATAGCTCCTCTACCGGCTTCTCATAAGTAAGGCCTGTGCTTCCCAGAGTGCTTGGGAATGCTTTCCTGACACCTGTGTGCACACCTGGCCCATGGCTTTCTCAAGGCACCTGATAGACCATGTAAGACTCATGAGATTTAGTCAGACAGCTGTGTTCCTGCCCCACTGGCCAACACCTAGCTGTTTCACTCTTCTGTGCTTAGTTCCCTTCTGTGTGAAATGGGAACAATAATGGTTTCTGTGAGTTTCTGGAGTCTCGGCCTGGGCACACAATTCTCTGGGAGCCTCTTGTGTTTAGTTAACACTGTCCCCTCTACAGAGGTGAGCCCTGATCCTCATTCAGGAAACTGGTGTCTCACTTCCCCTCTTTCTTCTGCCAAAGGAAGGGTTTGCTCTTCTCTCAGTGAGTCTACCCTGTCACGAAGAGACATCTGGGCTTCGGGCCTGCTGCGTCCTCCTCTCCACCCGACTAGAGTACTGTCCTCTGCACTTTTCTCCATGGCTTCTCCATCCCATCATGCACTGGATCTCCAGCCTCCTCCCTGGCCTCATCCTAGGAAGGCTCCAGGTTGCCATCTCCTGTGTGGTCACTGACTCATCTTTGCACTTTGTCTCTAGGGCTCTGGGTGTTTCTGACTCCATCCTGTCTGTTCCTCCCCTCAGTGGCTCTGTGTGCACTCCCCCATTCTCTTCTGCAGGATGGCCATGAATCCCATAGACACATGAACCCCCCAAGTACCCTCTCTCCCCTCACACAAACCTAGAATGGCGAGCACGGTGCCACCCTTGAGGACCTCCATGGAACCCGAGCAGACAAAGTAGAGGGCCTGGAGAGCATCACCTTGGTGAATGAGGTACTCGCCGGGTGTGCAGAAGGCAGGTCTCAGTGCCAGAGACAGTGCCCGCAGGCAGCCGCGGCTCGCTGCCTCGAACAGTGGCAGCTGCAGGACCTCCTTGTGCAGGTGCATGGCGATGTCTGCTCGAAGCTCGTCTGGGAGGCTCTGCAGCAGCTGGAGGCAGGCAGTAGGGAAGAGTTAGGGTAGCAGGGGAGGAGGCCCCTTCCTACCAGCTCCTCTCCACCATTTCCAACCTCAGGAGCAAAGGGGGAAAAGGAAGGATGCCTGAGCCTCCTGAACAGCATTAAGCGTGCAGGGTACAGTCAATGGAAGAAAGCTCTTTGCAGCCCCCGCCCTGCCCCTTTCCTCCTCCTGGCCTCAGACTGACATCAGTGAACACAGGACCCACAGACCCAGCTAGGGCTCTGCTCTGCCTCATGAGGGGGTGCTGTCCCTGCAAGAGAACCAGGAAAACCAAACTTCTGCATTTCCCACCTACCCACACCTCCACTCCTGATCATTGAGACCAAGCACAAACCCCTTGAGGAAGCAAAAGTCTAGAAGGAGCAGCCTAGGAGGCCACCACACCTCAGTGGTGTCGATGCCATTGTTCACAGCCCAGGTGGCTTGGAAGTACTCAAGCATACGCTGCTTGAGGGGCTTGGGGATACGGTGGATGCGGATGTAGTCTCGCAGGTCACGGGTGCGGCTGTGGTACAGAAAGCGGCGAGCATACATGCGCTGGATGATGGCTGTCACATTCCCAAACACCACTGCGTGCATTAGAGCTGGGGAAGAGTGGAGTGGAAGGGTCATCTCCAGGCCTGGCTAGCAAACATGTCCTCTGCTCCCTGCCTATCCCCATGTTCCTAGGTGGGGTGCATGGGCATCTCTCCCAGCCCTTGACTGGTGGCCCACCAAAGGTAGAAAAATCTCTAGTTCTGGGGACCCTGAGAGAGGTGGGCAGGGAGGGGCCCAGAAAGCCATAGTCCAGCCTCACCTCCAATGAGCATGGTGCAGATAGAGAATATCTTCTCAGTGTCCGTGTTAGCGGACACATTGCCGAAGCCCACACTGGTGAGGCTGCTGAGTGCAAAGTACAAGGAGGTGATGTAGGCGCTGCGTAGGGATGGCCCGCCTAGAAGCTCCAGCCCAGTGCCATTGGCTTCGCCGCTGCTGCTCCTACTGCTGCAGTTTGCATTCTGGCCTGAGCTGTTCCCTTCATCTGCAGTCCGGCTCACCAGATAGTAGGGGGTCTCCAGCCTGCGTGCCAGCTCCTGCAGCCAGCCTGGGGAGGGTGAGTGGGGACTCAGAGAGCAGGATAGTTCTGCTGCTCCCTGAAAGTGAGGAACGAGCAAACGGAGGCTCACCCCTGTCATCTTTTCTCTTCTCTGCTAACACAGAACATCCTTATCTATCCATTCAACTCTCCACAAGACAGCACAGGAGAAAAGCTGCCTGCTCCACAGCTGGATTCTCTTGGTGCCTCTGGTAGAGTAAGAAGAAGCACACCCATTTCTCCAAGGCTGCTGTCAGTCTTACAGAAGGTAGCCAGGCATGGGCGCTAGGGTTAGAGGTGGCATCTCAAAGCATTTAGCCTCAGTCTGGTCCCCTAGTTTGGATGGCTGAGGCCACCTGCTCTACCTTGTCCACTCACACTTTTTTTTTTTCTGAGACAGGGTTTCTCTGTAGTTTTGGAGCCTGTCCTGGAACTCACTTTGTAGATCAGGCTGACCTAGAACTCACAGAGATCCTCCTGTCTCTGCCTCTGGAGTGCTGGGATTAAAGGCATGCACCACCACTGGCAAGCAATTTTCTTTTGTCCAAGCCATCTGCTATTGAAAACCCTGTCCCTGCCCATCTAGCCATTCCCTGTCCCTCAACCTCACAAACGAACCAGTCTCATATATGCTGTCACCAACAAGTCCACATGGATGTGTGTACGTATGCCACTGAGGTGCCTAAATGCACCACACAGTGGGGAAGGCAAGGCCAAATATGCGAACGCTCTGCAGATGTTCGGCCACAACCGTGCCCATGCACTGAAAAAGCCTGTGTATGCTTGAACACCTAATGACCACAGGTGACTGGACACTGACACATAGGCGGGGGTGGGGACACACTTGCACACAGATGAATCTATTTATACTTGCATAGTCACACAGGCGTGTGCGCTCACACCCATTCGCCCTGCCAAACACAGACTTCCTTGCATGTACATGGCTACTATTGGGCGGAGGCTGAACTTACCCAGTTTTCTCTAGACACAGGAGAAGATAGCATGTGCAAGTTCACAAGGTCAACAAACAGACCCTGTGCCACACACCCCCAACCTATTTTTGCATATGGTTTCAGAGGTCCTCATAGCTTTCTGCCCATCCACACCCAGCCCCTCAGTAGGTGAACAGACACAGTGGCAGGGCTCCAGCAGAGAGGCAGAGGCTGTATTGTAGGATACGAACTAGCAGAGAAGAGCCACAGGAGGGGGACTAAACCGTAGGGTTACCAGGCAGGGGCTCAACAGCTCCGTAGAAGAGGAGATATGTGTGCTTAACCTTAAAAGATAGGGAGGGCATTTTTTTTTTTTTTTTGGTTTTTTGAGACAGGGTTTCTCTGTAGCTTTGGAGCCTGTCCTGGAACTAGCTCTTGTAGACCAGGCTGGTCTCGAACTCACAGAAATCCGCCTGCCTCTGCCTCCCAAGTGCTGGGATTAAAGGCGTGCGCCACCACCGCCCGGTGGGAGGGCATTTTTTATTTAAAGCCTGCCTGCCTGCCTTCTTTCTCCCTCCTTCCCTGCCTTTCTTCCTCCCTCCCTCCCTCCTTTCCTTCAATGTGTACACATGCCACGTTAAGCATGTGGAAGTCAGGGACAACTTGTGGAAGTCGGTTCTCTCCTACCATGTTGGCCCGGGGGGGCAAACACAGGTTTGCTGGGCTTGGCAGCAAGTGCCCTTACTCACTGAATCATCGTGTATGGACTCAAGACCAAGGGTATCTGGATCAGTTGCAAAGAATGGGGTTCACTTGGGAATTTAGTGATTCAGGGCAACTTGGAGGTGAGCTGGAGACAGGGTGGGGGTGGATGCTGACCCCAGAGCTGCCTGTACTATAGTCTCCCCCTGGGAAAGGCAAGAGCCAACGTGCTGGAGTGTCCCTGTATCCACATGCTCAGCAACTAGAGGGCTCAGGGGAGCTGCCAAGTGGGCCCTCAGGGCACATGCCGTCTCCATGTACCTGGCAAGGAGAAGGTTCACAGGAGCCTTAGCATCTCTTGGGGGAACCAATCAGAGCAAGTTCTAAGACTGATTGGTGACCCCACTGAGGTCACTGAACATGAGAGGTCACCCAAGCAACTGGAAATTTGACAAATGTCAGTTACTGAGACGCTGACAGAAGGTTGGAGGTGTGGAAGAAAGGTGTGCTAGGTTTGGGATGCACCAGACATTGGCACTGGCCAGAACGGGATTGTTAACTGGGAACGTGAAAAGTGTGATGTTCTTGCGGCGACACCGTGGGCTGGCAAAGGAGGAGAGGTGCTAATAAAACCTGTCTGGAGTCTGGGGACTTGGAGGAGCTGGGCCACACCACACACAGGAAGTGGCTGGTAGTGAAGGCTATAGCCTTACTGGGGTTCAGGCAGTGAAGGGCTATAGCTTTACTGGGGTTCAGGCGGTGAAGGGCTACAGCCTTACTGGGGTTCAGGCGATGAAGGGCTATAGCCTTACTGGGGTTCAGGCGGTGAAGGGCTACAGCCTTACTGGGGTTCAGCCCTAGAAAGTTCCACAACCTTGTGGGTGACATGGAGAGGTGAGAGAGAAAATGATTTAGTGGGTGGTGAGTGGAGGGAGGAGCCTGGCAGTGGAGGTGAAGTGAAGGAGGGGATGCTGGGATAAAAAGGCTGCTGTTTAGGCCCAGGGAAAACGTGGATTCAGATATATATATGAAAGACATACAAACTGGAGATGATATAAACGGGGCAATGGCCTGAAGAACCTGTGGGGACAAGCTTCAAAGAAGGTGACATAAAAGGAAACCATGAGGCCAGCAGGTCCTTACCTGGCCTTCCACAGCTGGGCAAGAGCTTGAGAAATGTAATCTAGGTCTGGGCATTAGGAGGATACTATGGGTGACTAAGACTCCCCAGGTGGTCACTGGGCTGTTCCCACGTGGCAGTGGCCATCACATACATGCACACCCTTTCTCTGACATTCCCGCATGCAGGCCATGCAACCCTCCTCTCAGTCCGCTGTACCGATCTCAGGCAGCTCGGATTCGCTGCTCTCAATCTCCTGTTGGCCGATGTAGAACCAGACACAGGCCACCCAATGGGCCAGCAGCGCGAAGACAGCCATGAGCAAGGTGAGCACAACTGCGCTGTACTGTGAGTACCGGTCCAGTCTCGGCAGCAGGCGCAGCAAGCGCAGCAGCCTCACGGTCTTCAGCAGGTGAGCCCCAACGTACTAAGATGGGGGAAGGGAGGTCATGCTGGGCCAACTCCAGCCTGCTGGTATCAGCCCAAAGCTCACCACCCAACCCGGCCACACTGACCACGTTGACCTTGAAGGCGTGCAGTAGATCAAAGGGCAGCGCTGCTATGACATCCAGCAGGAACCAGGTGGTGACATAATGGAGGCAAATGGACTTGGGGGCAAATACCACCTGGCCTGACTTGGACACAAATGTGGTACGAAAATTCAGCACAATATCTGTTGAAAGATAGGCAGGCATCAGTAGGATACACCTCCCTTTCCAGTGCGTGGTCCTGCCCCAAGCCCTTCACACTGGTGGCCTGACTAAGCTGTGTAATTCTAGCATGCAAACATTGTCAGACCCATTTTATAGAGGGAGAAACCAAGGCTTTCCAAGGCTAGTCTCAGCTCAGGGTTCTAGACCACTGTATTGGCAGAGACACCTTTGTGTGAATATAGGCTTGAATTAAAAACTCCTGGGTGAGAAACAAGGGAAGGGCAAGGGAGATGCTGTGGGGCACTGGAGACCATGCAAGGAATGATCCCTACAAAAGCCCAAGGGGGGCTGGTCCTGAGTGAAGTAGCAAGCATACATTACACGTACCAAGGATGAAGAGAACCTCCACAGCCAGGTCACAGACACTAGGTGGGCCACGGGCAGCACTGGGCTCCCGTGCTGTGCTCACACACACGCTGTACGGCACAGTAACAGCCACGTAGAGTGTGGCAAGCAGGATGAAGCCATCCCAGGTGGCTCTCAGAGCCCCACAGTGCAGCAGGATGAAGGGTGACTTCCGGATGGCAGCAACTTTATATTCAGGCAAATTTGGCTTCTCTCCAAACACTCCCTGAGTGAGGAGGGGCGGGTCCAGAGAGGAGAAAGGCTAATTCAGGAGCGTGGCTAGGTGGGCATTCATCTCCTTTCTCTCCCTGTACTCTCAAAGTGGCCCTGACAGGGGCCTTATTTACAGCCAGAACGCTGAGGGACTGGAAAGAGCCAACGACTTAGCCGAGACCAAACAATTGCTTAGGAGTAGAGCCAGGGTTGAACCCAGACCCATCCGACTCCAAAGCTGAAGAGTTCTCTTAGGCCTCTGATGGATCAGATAGGACATATTCTCTCTGAGGTGGTTTAGCTCTCCTCAGCCTGCCCTACCCTGCCCCCAACCCAAACACACACCCAGGTGCTCAGTCCACCTTATTGAGCTTGTGCTTGCCCTTAGGCTGCTTCTGCAGATGGCCAGAGAGGTGATAGAGAACAGCTCGGCTCCGCCGCCGATTGGCATTAAAGCCTTTGCTTCTTGACCGACCATATCGGCGCCGGCCACCACCTGCAAAAAAGAAGGTCCTGTGACTATAGGATGGGGTATAGGACACTAGCTGCTTGTCTGGAGACTGATCTGGCTTGTTGAGCCTTTTGTCTCTTCAGAGTGAGGGGTTAGGCATTCCTTATTGCACTAGCTGACTTATCAATCAGAGCTGTGCAGTCCTCGGTACACCAGTTCCAGGATCAGCTGCCCATCTGGATCCAGCAAGACAAGAAAAGGAGAAAGGCCCAAGAGAGCAAGTTTCTAAGAGGGTCTCAAGATGCAGAGGCAGTGGGATGCCACCAGCAAAGGTGTGAAAGCTCTATAGAGCCCATACTGAAGACTGACACCAAGCAGAGGCAAAGCCAGGGCTGAGTGAGGATAGAGCAGTGGGAATGGACCGAACTCCCAGCATTCCTGGACGGCAAGGAGGTCTTGGACCAATGTCTAACGACAGCTCTGTGACCTGGACAGCCTTGCCCAGTCCTTGGAGGGGGCTGTGCAGAAAGGAGTCGGGTGAGCATGTGCAGTCTCATTGGTGGGAAAGGGAGCTTCCTAGACACAGGCGGAGTTTGTTTCCTCAGTAATACTGATTTGACAACTTCAACTTTGACAAGATCCCATCCCAGGACATCAAACACAGAGCAGCACCGGCCACTCTGTCAGATAGAGTGGGATTCAGTGAGCACAGGAGGGGTTGGGGGGACAGGTGTCACAGCCATGCCTAGGCTGAAGGCAGCTAAATCAACATCGCAAACACCCACCTCTTTCCTTCCAGTTGTCAGGGCCTCCACGGGTCTTGGTATCACTGATGTCCTTGTGAGAGACCAGGAAGAGGGCCACCTCCCCCTTTTCATTTTTTATAGGAATCACATCCAGGAGACACCAGAATGGAAGCCCTAGACAAAGAGACAGACTTAGCCTTCCATTCTGAGCCCTGCCAAGCTGATACAGCTTCCTGGGGAAGGAGCAGCAGCGCGGGTTCATTTAGGACAGGGCTTGGGAGAGGGGGCAAAGGAGAGCAGACATGACTGCCAGACACTGAGATGGGGTGCTCTGTCCCGCTTCTGAAAACGAGAAAACTCAAGATTGGGAGTGAGTGGAGACAGACTAGAGCAAGGGTGATGGCTGGGGAGGCAGGACAAGAGGTAAGGGCAGAGAATGGGATTAAAGAGTGGATGGGTACATGGGAAGATGGCCATGAACGGGGTGGGTGCCCAGCCCACCAGGGTGTCACTAAAGGTGAGGCGAATTGGTACCATGGTGCCTCACCGCTCTTCCGGTACAGGATCAGTTCAGCCTTGAATTCCTTGTGTTCATCCAGGGCCTTGCGGATCTGTTGACGGACCAGCTCACTGGTGTCTGGCCCATAGAGAAAGGAGCAGGCACAGCCCCGTTGCATGACCTCAGCCCTGGAGAAGCCCGTGAGGTCACAGAAGCCATCCGAGCAGTAGACCACAGGGAAGAGCCCTGCCACCTGGGCGTTGCCCAGCACGAAGTTACTGTCTGCAAGAGAGCACCCCTCAGAAGAGAGCACGGACTGAAGGGCACCTTCAGCTACCAGCCCTGCTTTACAAAATACTCCAGGGCTCTGTGTATTGGCGAAGACCTGTTTATGAATGAGACTTAAGCATGTTATCTGTGCGTCAATATCCCCAAGGGTCAACTGCCGGCTGCACGTGTGTGTGTATGTGTGTGTGTGTTTGAAGATCAGTACATGCCAATGTAGATTGCTAAATGCAGTCCAGTGTGGGCACTGGGTCCTGGCGGAGTGTGTCCTGAGGAGTTTGAATAAGGAGTGGGGTTAGGGATTTCCCAAAGACTGCACCTGCTCTAGGCCCACCTCTGCCTCTGCCAGGCTCACCCACCAACTGGATAAAAAGGTTGGCTGTATGGCTCCTCCCGTAAGACCCATTTGTTCTGGGAAGCAACCCAGACCACTGTCCATCATGCGCTGTTTGCACCCTCACGGCATGGGCATGCCCAGGCTCAGGAGCGAGTGAATGTGATCAAGAATGGGGTGTATGGATAGTGACTGAGCAGAGCCTGGAGCCAAGCATATATTGGGGAATGAGGGGTGCTGAATCAGCAGGCTTCAAGCCTGAAGCAGATGGAGAAGTCTGGGTGCGGGGAGGGAGAGCTCAGTGATGAGTTCCTAAGCTGTCTACAACAGGAGGAAGGGATGTTACTTAGAGCCGGGAAGTCCCACTGGGAGTGAGAGGGGGAGGGACTCTGTTTTTATGTTTCCCTATGTTCAGAGCCCAGGAACCCAGAATCTGGGAGCTCAAGTTGCTTTTTCCAAACTTCCCCAGTCCCGATAGGAGTCCCCAAGCTCATCTTTGGGCTGGGTGGGCATTCCAAGCAAAGTATTTAGGCTGTGCGATGGTTTGCACACACAGTATCTGCTGAATCCCGCCTACTCTATCTTCCTTTTCAAATCTTATTTCTAAATCTGGATTTTGAGCCCTGTGTGCTGTCCACAGGCTTCACCCTATTCGGCCCTTGCAACAGCGCCAGGTCCGAGATGGGGATGGGTTATTGACTCATCCCGCCCCGCACCTAGGGACATCTGCTAGCAGTGTTGACCCTGAAAACCTCCGGGAAACCTTCAGTGACTGGAATGAGAGGATGGCCCCAGCTTCAAGAGGGTGAGGAAGAGGGGAAACCCGTGGGCGCCAAGCAGCAGGAGGCAGTTCTGACAGTGAACTACTCCCCAAGTTAGGGGGCTAGGGCCTGACTCACGCGTCCCGTCGAAGCGTGTGGCAATAGTGTCCAGGAAGGTGTTCTGTGGCGCCAGGAGCCCCCGCATGGCCGGCATTTTAGGCGGCGGTGGCCGCCCGCCCCATCCCTCCGGGGCGCGGGGACTCAGCGCCGGGGGAGGGCGCCTGACTGGGCCGCCCTCCGCCGGGCCCCGCGCCCCCTAGAGTAGCCGTCGGGGGACAATGCCCGGCCCAGGCTCGCAGGCCCCACCAGCGGCCGGCGCGCGAGGGGGCGTCCGCGCCGTCGGGGCTGGGCGCATGGCGCGCGACCGACCCCTCGCTGCCCACGGATTCCGGGCTGCAGGCCCCGCGGCCACCGCGCACTCTGCACCCTTCGTCTGCCCGCGGCTCCCGTTTCGGCTGGTGGGGTGGCTCCCGCTCCGGCTGGGCTCGGCGCCGGGTCCCCGCAGCTCCCTCCGTCTGTCGGGGAGAAGCGGCAGCCTACCTCCCGCACCGCCGCCTGCACCGGGGTAACCATGGAGACGGGGCACACCCAGTCAGGGCCGCCTCCTTAAAGAGACATGCCTCCCGCGGAGGGATCCCCCTCCCCTAGGGACCTTGGTGGGGGCAGGGAAGACTGCCGCCCCCTAGCGCAGCCACGCTCCCGGAGGCAAGAACCACTGCCGGGTGGGCTCAGACTGACAGCCTCGGGGGCAGCCCGGGGCTTCTCTTCTCTGCCAGAGGGACCAGAGGACTTGGGGACCTGTGCGTGTATGTGTGCGTTGTAGATGTGCTTCGGAACGAGAAAATCGTCATGAGAAAGGGAACTGGCGACCAGGTGGTGGGGAAGGTCCAGTAGTTGGATGTTTGGGCCCCTTGAGGCAGAGTACTAACTGTGCAGAGTACTCCGAAAAGAGGTGTTTCTGAACCTGGCTTCGAGCAGCCATGCTTCCCCCCACCTCCCCTAACTCTTCTTGACCCCTGAAAAGTAGAGGCAGGTGTTGAGGAAATCAGAGGGTGGAGCGCCCCAGGAGTGAAGTCCAGACGCCTTGGGCAAGACCCCGGAGCGCAGAGGGCGCACTGGACAGGTGGACCCCAATCCTCTGTCTTGCCCCCTCGCACTCTCTCAAGTTTCTGTCTCCAGTTCCCAGGCTACAGGAGGGTCGGAGACTGCTCGAGGTCGGACACTAGGGAAAACTTCCCACCCCTGGTGTGCTCGCCTTGCCCCCGCCTTCAATCCCAGAACTCGGTTCTCCCGGGAGAACTCGGTTCTCTAGCGAGGGGGCGGAGAGCAGGGGCGGACGGCCGTCTTCTGTCCCCGCGCGCCGCGACCGTCCCCGCGGCCTCTCCTGCCAGCGCCGCTCCTCCTCCCTCCTACGATTTGCCAGTGAGTGCGGCTGCCGCCCGCGCCCAGAAGAGCCACCGAGGCTAAAACTGCAATTTGCTCTCCAACGGGTGAAGCCGGAGCTCAGCATTGCTCCTATGGAGGAGACACACCCACTGCCACCAGCGTTGGAAAGAGGAGTATACCCTGCTCCAACGACCCGTCAGCAGCTAGCAAAGGCTAAACACAAGACACCTGTATTTAAATGAGCGGGTGCTTTGGGAAGGGGAGGAAACGGTACCCTCCCCCAGTCCGCTACACCCTGAAATCCAGCTCACAGGGCGGGGGCGAGCCTAGAAAAGTCCGCAGATCATGCCCCCCCCCAACACTCCTGATGGGTCCAGGGCTGAAGAATAACCAAGGGTTAGCAGCATTCCGCTAACCATTTTTAGAGGGACATTTTTAAGCTGTGGTTAGAAGCACCCCATCTGGGGAAACAGGCTAGCCGGCTTTAAGTACGGCTGCCTCTTGCTATCCACGAGAACTTTTTTTTTTTTTTTTTGGTTTTTCGAGACAGGGTTTCTCTGTGGCTTTGGAGCCTGTCCTGGAACTAGCTCTTGTAGACCAGGCTGGTCTCGAACTCACAAAGATCCGCCTGCCTCTGCCTCCTGAGTGC
>JAQHUG010000417.1:665503-680743 GCA_028555095.1 Dicrostonyx torquatus
GTATGGTTTCTTTGGAAGCTAAAATTATTACTAGGCATAGTGGCACACGTCTATAGCCTCAGCTGCTCCAGGGGCCCAGACAAGGATATCACAAGAACAAGGCTGCCAGGGCAACTCAGTGTCTCAAAGATTTCAAAGGGAACTGAAGGCACCTCCTTCAGTGGCAGACGCTTGTCTACATGTGAGGCCTGGATTTAACCCCTAAATTTAAAAACAAGGGCTGGAGAGATGGTTCAGCAGTTTAGAGCACTGACTGATCTTCCAGAGAACTTGGGTTCAACTCCCAGCAACCACATCTCACCTCAAAAACATCTGTAATGAGATCTGGTGCCCTCTTCAGGTGTGCAGGCACAAATGCAAGCAGAACACTGTATACACAATAAATCAATCTTAAAACAAAACCAAAAAGGTAAAATTTCAATTAGGCTAAAAGGGAGAAGCCCAAACAGATAATATGATCTTTTTTATGAAAAATAAAACAGAATTAGGGAGGGATGCTCTCTTGGCCCTCCAGGGTCATGTTAGTCTCTGGGTTCCTGGAAAGTATAAAGCAGTTAATCAGGAAAGGAGGCTTTTTCTGGAACCCCAGAGGACATGGTGTTCAATCCCCTGGAAAATGACTTCCATGGTACTTGTGGCTGCTATTTTTCTGACTACAAGTCAATCTCATTCTTGTATCTCCCTCTCCTTTCTTCTCCCCCCTCTTCTCTTCTTCTCCCCACTCCTTCTCTCCCTCCTCCTCTCCCTTTCTAGCCATCCTGAACTCTTGGTAGCTCAGTTCCCTTGAGAGCCGGGGAGGCCTGAGGCAGCAGAATTCCCGGCTAGGGAGAAAACTTGCTGGAGGAAGGACAGTGGGGCGGGAGGTGGATGTGTCTGGCACCAGTGCCACCTGCTACTTGCAGGAGCTCAGTTATAGTTCCATTCACTACTCCTGTCAAGGCATGGGGAAGAGCAGATCATCTGCTAAGTCTGCCTCTGACAGCCACCGTCCCCTAGCCAAGGAGCCTTTTCTGCAAGCAACAGCTGTATTTGCTCACCCTGGCTCGCACATTTTAATCTGGTTCTAAAACTAGGCGACAACAAATGACTTGGGAATCAGATACCGTCACTGAAGCACAGAACAAGCTGTCCGAGTGACTTCTACCCGCAAGGCCCAAAGAGAAAGAGATAATGAAGTCACTTGCTGCTGTGAAACATGGAACATTGATGCAGTTGCTTTTATTTATTCACCTATAAAGATGACCGCAACGATTGTGCTGAGTAACCCTCAGATTAACACTAATTATATTATTAGAGATTGGTTCCTAAGCAGATTCAGGGAAGGACAAGAACAACAAAAATCTCCAAACACTGAAACAAAACAAAAAAAAATTTTTTTTTTCCTTTTAAAAACTTAAAATGCTACTTCCCCACAGACTGGGTTGCAGCCTGAGGTAAGAGGAAACAAGGCTTTGGGCATTTTGAAGAAACTGCAGGTTAAGGTCAGTACCAAGCATGGGACTGAAACCCTGATTCAAAGTGTCTGATCTCAGGCACATTCCAAAGAGAGGCAGGTTCTCAAATGATTCCTAGTGTTTGCGCCTCTTCACACACTGACGCTGAGTTCCCTTTTCTGGCTGATTCACCACTGTATGAAGTCCCCTCACTGCTGCCCCCGTTTAACCCGACACTGAGTGGTAACCTGGCAGACCTGTGGCGTCTGCTCCAAATGGAAAGGTGACGGACTAGCACCGTCACTCTTCCTCTAAGACAGTAAGGCCTCTGCGGGCAGCTGGAAGACAGGTGCACTGGGCGAAAGGCTGCTTATCCTTGGGAAAACCAACAATACTTGTCCTCATTCCTGGTGAAAATGACCAACTGGGTCAGTTCATATCACTAGGAAAGGCCAAGGGAAAACGGCTTTCTTTCAAAAAAATAATAAGAGAAGAAAGCAAAAATATTTAGGATGGCCCAACGTGATATGCATAAATTTTTTTGTTATTATATCTAAGTATACATTTCCTAAAGCCCAGTTACTAGATTGAACTGAATGGGATAGAAGAGAGAAGTCAACTGGAATTTCCCTCAAGAGTTCACAGCTTCAGCCTGAGAGGTCCTCGGTTTGCGCTGTGGAAGCCCCTTTTTGAATGAAGGCTTGGGTGGGCTAGGCGTCATGCTGGCTCCAACTCCACTGGTCCCTGAAGAATAAGCCTGGCTCCATTCACTAGCATTTCCCGAGGCCTGAGGTGGAGTACTCTGGTAACGGGACCCAGATGAATACCACGAGCTGTTTCTGTAGCGACTCGCACTACTGTCATGCCACTCTTGGCTTGTGGGGTCAGTGGTATTCTGGCTCTGTGGTCTGTAGCCTTGTCCTCCTCGCCGGTTTCCTGCAAATACCTACAGATAAAAAAGTACAACGTTCATAGTGCTCTGTCATTATGATGCCTGATTTGTTCCACTGTTTTGAAAGCGTAATCAATCATGATTGGGATTCAATCCTACCACCCAATCTAACCTATTCACTCCTTCAGAATACACCTTCCACGAATCTCCCTGCCTCTCGTACTTAGGTCTTCCCTACTGAGGAGTCCCATCTCGTTAAGACATGCACAGGAAGGAAATAAACACAGCAGAGTCACAAGCTCTGAATAAGACAAGTATCTGTCTTATTCAGACTTATAAGACACAGATCACATGCCACTTGTAAAGACATGAGCATGTGTGTAGTATTTTGAAAGCAATTATCCCCATTAAGCTTATAGGGAATAACACTATTAGGAGGTGTGACTTCAATGGAGTAGGTGTGGCCATGTTGGAGGAAGTATGTCACTGTGGCGGCAGGCTTTGAGGTCTTATATACTCAAGCAACACCCAGTGCATCAGACCACTTCCTGTTGCCTTGTGGGTGGAGGGGGTGTAGAACTCGCAGCTCCTTCTTCAGCACCACATCTGTCTACATGTCCATGATGATAATGAACTGAACTGAATGACACTGTAAGCAAGCCATCCCAATGAAATGTTTTTCCTTTATAAATAAGAGTTGCCATAGTCTCTTCACAGCAATAGAAACTCTAAGACAGAAGTTGGTACGAGGGATCAGGATATTTGTGCTAGGCCTGACCATGCTTTGGTTTGAAGGAATATGGACCTTGAGACTGTGGATTAGAGAAGCAGTCAAGCCAGGCAGTGGTGGCGCACACCTTTAATCCCAGCACTTGGGAGGCAAAGGCAGGTGGATTTCTGTGAGTTTGAGACAGCCTGATCTACAGAGCGAGTTCCAGGACAGTCAGGGCTACACAGAGAAACCTTGTCTTTTTTTTTTTTAAACCACTATACTAACAAGGAGAAACCTTGTGTTAAAAAAACTAAATAAACCAAAAAAAGCAGTTGAATGCTTTAAGTGATGCTTAATGGGCCATTCTAGTAGGAGCATGGAGGATTTGAACTGTGGGGCCTGGCTCCAGAGGTTTCAGAGGGGAGAATTTAGTGTGTTACCTAGAGATAGTCTTATGATATTTTGGTGAAGATGGTGGATGCTTTTTGCCCTTGTTCAAAGCGTCTGCCTGAGGCTAAAGTGAAGAGTTTCGGACTAATTCTGTTGCCAGAGGAAACCCTAACTAAGACACACGCTGCTGCGTAAGGAAAGTAGGCAGAGGGCAGTCCGCTTTGCTGTGTACTGCAGGCTGTGGCCCACACCAGGAGCTGTGAAAGCTAGCATGCCTTTCACGTCACAGCCCAGGAAACTTCCAGGACTGGCTTTTTTTAATCTTCAAACCAAAGAAATGAGACCATGGGTTACTCTGCTGCTTTCTAGAGTTTGCTCCCACTCTACAAGGTTCACTTGTTCTACCCTGATCTACTCTTACTGGGCTCTTGAGTCCTGAGGCTTTCAGATGCATGGTGGTGAACTTGACACTTGAACTACTTGTCTACCTTGAGATGGGTGCACAACTCCCAGTGTGACTAATTATCAGACAATACAACCTACAACAGACTGCCAACCAATGTAAGTCAGCTCCTGGGACAACAGGAAGTCTCAACTGGCTGGTGGTGTGGAATACCGTCTCAAGTGATTTCCCTGAAACTAATGGAGACTAGATGGAATGGGAACAGAGAGGAAGGCAACACAATGAGCTCTCAGCACTAAAACACAACAACTGGGGGTCATTTCCTCTGACGCACTCAGTGTAAAAGCTGTATTACCTCCCGGTGAGCCTGGCTGGGTCCATCACTGGAGTCTGTCATGGCTGCTGAAGTCTCTCCTGGGGCACAGTGTCTCCTGTTAGCACCTGGAAGGCTGGGAACAGAGGCACAGGGGGAAGAGGAAGCAGCAGACCCATCACCTGGGCCGTTCAGGGACACGGGCACCACTGAGCTGCATCGAGATCTGGTCGAATAGCTGTTCTTTGGATGGGACACTGAAACAGGAATGTGAGGAATATGTTTGGGTCATATGATGCACTTCACAGTGAGCAATTTAAGGAAAAGAACATTTGTGGGATGGTATGCTGGCACAGTGCCTAAAATCACGTGCTGTACAAGCCTGAGCAGCGGTTTGATGCCTAGAGCCCATGGGGACTTTTCATGTCTTCCCATTAACAATAAACACATTTTCGGATGGTCCATGGGACAGTCATAGGAAAATCTACAAAATAGCAAACAAGAAGGAAAAGAAGTCTTCTCCCAAACTTACTGTCCTGTGAAGGATTCCAAGACAGGAGGACAGCCTCAGACCAAACCACACTGGCCTCCACTGATGCCTCTCGGCATCTCCTCTACCTAAACTCCTGGCTGTACTTCCAGCAGACTAAACCCTAGAAAGGACAGGACAGGCCTATGTTTTGTTTCCTATGCAAGTGGGCTCTGTAGCACAGATCTTAGAAAGAAAGAAAGTAAGAGAGAGAGAGAGGGAGGGAGGGAGGGAGGGAGAGAGAGAGAAAGAAAAATGGTGGGATACAATTCTGTATTCTGTCAATCATGTTTTAAATAAATTCTGATTGGCCAGGCAGGAAGTATAGGCGGGTCAACCAGACAGGAAGTAGAGGCAGGGCGATGAGAACGGCTGTGAAGAAGGAAGCTCTTCCCGCACTCCTGCACAGTCCACCGAAGAGGCAGGATGTGACCTGCCCAGATGAGAAAAGGTACCACCGAGCCATGTGGCTAACATAGATAAGAACAATGGGTTAATATAAGTCAAAAGAGCTAGTAAGAAGCCTGAGCTAATGGGCCAATCAGTTTATAATCTTATGGAGACCTCTATGTGATTTTTCTTTGGGGCTTGCCGGCTGTGGGGTAATGGGTGGGACAGAGACCCCAACAAGTAGGCCCTCATGTTACAGAAAGATGTAAACAATCAAAATCTCTGTTAAAGCTTTTTAATTGAATGACGTAAGGTAAAGATAATCAAGATCATCAGTTAAATAAATAGATCTTGTCTTTACAACAAACACACATCTTACTACATTTCTTACTACAAAATAATCCCAATTCAATAACCCATATAACTGAAAAATACTATTTTCAATTCAAATGTTCTCAGATATCACAGTCTGAAGCAATCCCCGGATATCTTCTTGGCTCTAAGCCTGAGCTATGATGGGCTAACAGTCACTGCTCTGGGGCCAGCACTTCATTTTCTGTTCTGTAGAGCTGGAGAGCAAACCCAAGGTCCTTGACACAGATTAAGCAAGTGCTCCCTGCCCCCATCCCACACTGAGAAGAAAAAGAAGGGAGTAAGCTCAGAAGCCTGATCTTTTTGAGACAGGGTTTCTCTGTGTAACTTTGGAGCCTGTCCTGGAACTCACTCTGTAGACCAGGCTGGCCTCAAATTCACAGACATCCACTTGCCTCTGCCTTCTGAGTGCTGGGATTAAAGTCATGTGCCACCACCGCCTGGCACCTGATCTATTACTAGTGTATGCCTACAAACTCTCATTTTGTGGCCCTGTTTTTATTTTGTGTGTGTAAGTGTTTAGTTTGAATGTATATATGTGCACCACATGCATGCCTGGTGCCCATGAAGGTCAAAAGAAGACACTGAATCCCTTGGAATAGGAGTTAAGGATGGTTGTGTATTACTCTGTGGGTACCAGGAACCGAACCCAGGTCCTTTATAAGAGCAACAGTAATCTTAACTAGAGTCGTCTCCCCAGCCCCAGAGAGATTTATTTATTTATTTTTAATAATTAAATATTGTTTTAAAGATTTATTTATTTATTATATATACAGTGTTCTGCCTGCATGTGTACCTGTGGGCCATAAGAGGGCACCAAATCTCATTACAGATGGTTGTGAGCCATCATGTGGTTGCTGGGAATTGAACTCAGGACCTCTGGAAGAGCAGTCAGTGCTCTTAACCTCTGAGCCATCTCTCCAGCCCGAGAGATTTATTTATGTTTGTGTATATGTGTCTGTATGTGTGCAAATGCCTACAGAGCCAGAAGAGGGGTTACTGGGGCTAGAGATATGGGTGGCTATGAGGCATCCTATGTGCGTTCTAGGAATTAAACTCTGGTCCTCTGGAAGGGCACCAGTCCTTTCAACCCCTGAGGTATCTTTCCAGCCCCAGCTTTTTCCCATTTTTAATGCTATTATTTAAAGGTCTAGAAAGGCAGGAATTATCACCTCTGTTTGAAGAGTAAAATGATGTTCAGGATGTCAGTGCTGAAGAAGGATTCAACCTGGTCTGAGACCTGAGACCCTTCTCTTCACACTATCATACAGCTCTTGACTCAGAGAAAAGACTGCTGAGTCCTGGGGAAGAGTTCTACAGCCCTTGGAGACTCAGTCTGGGCTCCAAAAGAACAAAACGTATTCCATACTTCAGGACTGTCAAATACTAGTATTTAGAGTTCAAAGTACGTGTAGCCACGGCTCTTATGTATCCCAGTGATTTGAGGAGTGTGCAGTGGAAGGCCAGCCAGCACACCTGCCCACCATCAGAGGACAAGCTCCTTAGCATTCTAGAGTCCAGAATCTCTCACCCTCTCACCTTGTCCAAATGAATCAATACTCTGTTTCAGAGTCTCCACATCACAGGTGAACCGGGCCACCCTTCCCAGGTCTTCATCATATTTCCTCTCACTGACAAAGTGCTGGAAAAAAAAGAAACGCTATTAGGTAAGAAACATTGTACAAAGAACCTAAAACACACACAAGTGAATGGAATTATCTTCAATTTTCTCAGTTTTACTGCTTTAAAGTTTGCTACGCCCATTACATTAGGAACAGTGAGTACTCAAGCAGTCACTCATTTTCAAGGGCCCAGCTAAGCCTGATAGTTCCATGAAATGTTAGAAAAGGCCAACACGTTGGCATAACCCAAAGGCAGGTAAGGAAGAAAAAAGAACTGATGGCAAAGGATCATCTTCCCCCTGAGCTGTTCTTCACACAGTTCCACTTTGCACAGAAGCAGAGGCAGCCAATGTAATCATAAGCTCCAATCATGGTACTGCTTGAGTAGACATTGTTGTCCTTTGGTAGGATCCACCTTCAGAAAAGGCACTGCGTCTCCTTATAAAACAGAGTCTTTGAAAGAGAAGCAATTTCTTGAGATAGAAAATCATTCATGTGGAAAGGCAACTCTGCAAACGAGACACTTATGCTGCAAGTGATTTAATCCTTTTAAAAGCAGACTGAGCTGAGAAGTAACCAGCCCCCTGGGTTAAAGGCTGACTACACTATGGGAACTGTGGGGCGAGAAGTCAGTCAGGAAAGAAGCACTTCTGGGGTCTGTTAAATAAACAATGTCTAGGTGGCCAGGATCACCCCCACCACACACACCAGATGAGTAGAGGAAAAAAAAAAAAGTCAAGAGCGCAGATAGAATTTGTAACTGAACTCCTCACTGGGGGTAGTCTACTCCCACTTCAAATGCACCAGAATTCTTGGAATGCATCCAGAAACACCAACAGGGAAAGAGAGAGAAAAATTACTCTTGAGACTTGACACCCTAAAAATTCTGAGTATACTGCAGCTTAGGGAAGTGTACAGACCTCCTGTAATGGTGCTTCCAGACACAGAGGATCTGTCTGATATTAATTCTGAAACAAATTTTAGGGTTTGTTGAGCCAAAGACATAATAGAGATGACAGAAATACAATGATCTGGAAATAAGACATTTAAATTGCACAGCACCCACTCCAGTACATCAAAAATGTGGAAAGAAACAGATCCTTAGTCAGCCTGCAGAAATATTTCTAGAAACCTTTCAGCCTCGTAGGAAGAGGAACAGATGAAGCCTATGGGAGCCAGAATTCTCATCTAATTACGAAGGGATTTCTGGTCTCTCCTAGACAGCTGAATGAGACTGACTGGCATCGGTGTGAGGGAAATGTTCTCTACAATCCCGTAATGTGCTATTAGTTAATAGGAAATAGAAATTTTAAACTTACATTTTTTTGGCTTTTTTACCCCAATCAATTCTCAGGGGAAGGAGTGAGGGATAAGAGACACTCAACAGGTTTGTATGAGCGCTGGATCAAATGATGCCCGGAAGGCCCTAGATCACCTGTGTCTGTGCTTTCTTCAGGCCATTGTTGGCCTCCACAGGAAGCATTCCTCTCAAATAAGTCAATAAAGTTCATGTGTTCATAAGAGCAGAGTGAAAGCTTAGGAATAGAAAAGGTCACCCCCAACTCCTTGCTTGAAAAGCTTTCTGTATATAAACAATGATTTAGAACACAGTGTCCATGGGTACCTACAAGTAACCTAACTTCTCTTGGGATCACACATTTAGTCTCAGAAATAAAATTTTAAAAAATTTATTTTTACTTTATGTGCAATGAATACTTGCTTGCATATATGCATGTGTACTGCATGTGTGCCTGGTGCCCAAGGAGGCCAGCAAGAGCACTGGAGCTCCTGGAACTGAACCCGGGTCCTCGGGAAAGCCATCCGTGTTTAAGGGTTACAGAAGACTTGAAGCAGGCTACTCAAGTCTGAGAGTCAGATGTGGGGGCGGGGAGAACACTGCAGAAGGCAGCTTGACCGCTGAGTGGAAATGGAGATGAAAGACAAGGTCACTCGGAGATTCAGCCCCAAGTCCAAGGATCCACAGAGCTCCCTGACAGATTTAATTTGAGGATAGAGAAGTTTCCCAAAATTTTCCTGCCTAGACAACTAGAGAGATGACAACCATTTAAAGAAAAAGAAAGTCTGGAAAGAGGCCACGCTTGGAAGGGAAGTTCACGGTTTAGTGTCCACTGTACAGCCATGTCTTCTGGAGATTTGCTGTGCTGGTCCTGAGTCAGTGCAAGGCAGAAAGGAGAAGGAAGTTCACCTTGATATCAGCCCTGAGTTCAACCAGCTGCTCCTCTGACATCCGTACAGCCACATCCGTCATCTTCTTCAGAACTTCTGCTTTCTTCTGCCGGCTGAGCAAAATTTCCACTGTGGAAGAAAAGGAAGCATGAAGTTTACGCTGAGGTTGAATGAGATACAGAATGGGAGCATAAGCCTTGAGAGAGCATCAAGACAGTCAAGGGCCTAGCTTCCCACCAAAGGTCTAGTTTCTGGCTTAGGAGTCTCTGAAGGCACTTAAATCACTTGCCATTTCTCTCTCCTCTTCCTACCTCAAGATTTTTTTCTCAAGAAGCATATAAATTAAGACAGAAATATACATATAAAACACTTGACACAAATTTCATCTAGAACCAGCAGGTACAGAATGTCTCTCCCACTTCTGACTTTGCTGTCCCCTACTCAGAGAGCCACTAGCAGCTTATGTGTACTCCAAATGCTGTCTATGTATGGACAGCACAGACCTCTCCCTCCTCTTAATCTTAGCCACTTTATTCTGCTGTTCATGTCTTATTCAGTCATCTACTCTACAGATATACCCCCAAGTACTTAGCACATCTACTAATTATGGATATTCAAATCCTTACGCTCTTTTAATAAAAGCACCTGTCCCTATGGCTATGGTAAGTAACAGACCAAAAAAAAAAAAAAAAAAAGATTCCTCCCGTGGACAGTGGGCAAAAGAACCCCTAGGCAGCAGAGTTAGGAACTGTCAGATGAGTGACCCAAAAAACATCATTACCAGGCAGGGAATTGCTATTCCTTGCTAGCTGCTATTTTGTGACAGCATCTCATTCTGGAGCCCAAGCTTGTCTGGAACTCACTATGTAGACCAAGATGGCATGGTAGTCCTCCACCACAGTCTATAAGCACTGAGACTCTACATATAAGCCATCACACCCTGCTCTGTCCTGTAAGGTTATATCACTGTTTTTTTTTTCTTTTCTTTTTTAAATTTACTCACTTTGCTGGGCGGTGGTACACACCTCTAATTCCAGCACTCAGGAGGTAGGGGCAGGCAGATCTCTGTGAGTTCGAGACCAGCCTACTCTACAGAGCGAGTACCAGGACAGGCTCCAAAGCTACAGAGAAACCCTGTCTCAAAAAGCCAAAAATAAATAAATAAATAGAATTTACCTATTTTTATGTGCACTGGTGTTTTGCCTGCATGTATGTGTGAACGTGTTGGGTTCCCTAGAACTGGAATTACAGACAATTGTGAGCTGCCATATGGGTGTTGGGAATTGAACCCAGGTCCTCTGGAAGAGCAGCCAGTGCTCTTAACTACTGAGCCATCTCTCCAGTCCCTGATCATTGTTTTTCTAAATCTAACACTTACTTTCATTCATTCTTTCAGTCTGGATTTGTTTGTATGTATGAGTGTTTGCCCACATGTATGTATGTGGACCACATGTGTGCCTAGTGCCTATGGAGATCATACTCCCCCTGGACCTAGAGTTACAGTCAGCTGTGAGCATCATGTGGATGCTGAGAATTGAACCTTGGTTTCTGTCAAGATCAAGTGCTCCTAAGTGCTGAGCCAGCTCTCCAGCCCAACACTTGACTTTCTTAAGAGCTACAAAAGATCTATTGGTTTAGCTCCCAAGATAAAACCCACCTGCCATTCATATCCACCTCAGTTCTCAGTCTCCAACACTCTGGGATTTTAATGCAAAATTATAGATTTCAAGGTAGACAAATATATTTAGTAAGGATTTCAATTTTTTTATTTGGTTTTATATGTGGAAGTGTATTGCCTGCATGTATGCCTGTGCACCACATGCATGCAATGCCTGAAGAAGTCAAAAAGGGGCATGGGATCCTTTGGAACAGAAGTTACATGTGACTGACAGACACCATACATGTCAGTGCTAGGAACGGAACCCAGGTCCTCTGGAAGAGCAATTAGTGCTCTTAACTACTGAGCCATCTCTCCAAACTCTCAATAAAGACTTCTATAACAAATCACAAGACTTGGAAAAACAAATTAGGATTGGAAAAATGGCTCAGTGGTTAAGAGCACTGGCTGGTTGCAGAAGACCCAGGTTTGAGTCTTATCACCCACATGATGGCTCACAACTCTGTAACTCTAGTTCCAGGATCTGATGCCCTCCTCTGGCCTCCCTGGGCACAATACACACATGTCATGGTACACACACACACACAATACCCACATACATAAAATAAAATAATAAATTTTAGCTGATCATGATGCCTCCCAGCACTTGGAAGGCACAGACAGGTGGACATCTGAGTTTGAGACCAGTCTACTTTACATACAGAGATGCGGGCCAGCTAGGACTACACAGTGAGAACCTGTCAAAAACAAAGAACAAGAAAATAATTTTATTTTGAGGGGGCTGGAGGGACAGCTCATCAGTTAAGAGCACTGACTGCTCTTCCAGATGACTCAGGTGTCTCTTCTATAGCTGTGGTCAAAGGCACAATTATCACTTAATGAAGTAATTCTATTCTTACTAGTTTGAGGGTAGGTTAAAAGAAACAACCTTCCTCAATAAGACGGCATTCAATGCATGAAGATCACCATCACCAGACCAGCAAGATGGCTCAAAGAGGGAAGCACCTGCCAGGCAAACCCGAATCCCACTCATCAATCCCAGGGTGGAAGGAAAGGACCAATTCCTTAGTCTTCTCCTGGCCTCCATGCCTGTGCTGCACACCTGCACTCAGAACCACAGCCAGGTTTCTGGTTCCTTCATCAAAAGCCACACAAATTATCCAAGTCAGACTTCATTCCTCCAGAGTCTATTTTAATAAGCATTCGTGGCATGTTGAATTCTCGGCTCACTGCCCTTCCCCTACTCCCTGATTACAGACACTGAATAAGGATCATCCTAAAATGGAAAAATAAAAGAAATTCTGTGACAGCAAATGACAAGAACATAGACTCAACTGTAGGAGGCATGGAGAGGTATACTCTGAAACATTAGCCTAATGTTTCAGCCTTACCAAAATAAAACAAAACCCAGTGGAAACGCTTAATCACTAGGAAGAAAAGCAAAACAGAGGAAAGCCCAGGCACCTGCAGGGTGCTTTATTTTCCTAAGGGTGATGCTATGGCAGCAACACCATGACACAATAATTTGTAGACTAAATTCTACACTGAGAATGCTAAAAATTTGGGGAAAAATGTAAAAGACTTATGAAGAATTAAAAGCAGAGTATAATTACTCAAGACTGACTAACTGAATTCATACACTTGTTTGTTTTACTAATAGTATTTAATACATGAGCATTAAACTCTGACTGAGAGGCAGCTGCCTACTCTTTGCATTGGTAACAGTTTTTCCAAGTTACTGTGTAGACCAGGCTGGCCTCAAACTCACAAAGATTGAGCTGTCTCTGCCTTCCTAGAGCTAGGATTGAAGGTGTGTGCCACCACACCCCCGGCTCAGTAAGAGCTTTAATTGTCAGTCATCTTACTTGCTTCAGCTTTCACTTTGTCCATTTCTGCAAGCAATGCCACTTCTCGATCCATTAAACTAGGGGGAAATGACAAAGAAAAAAGGGTTAGATAAGAAGCTCAAATACCAAAATAGTATATAATTAATAATGGAGAAAGACTAGCAAATTTGTTCACTAAAAACATATGGTTAAGAAACAATGTATGGACACATGAAAGTCTAGTATTGTATTCACAACAAAGAATATTTAAAGATCCTCAAGAAAATAAATGGACCAATGAGGCTAGAGAGATGGTTCAGCGGTTACCCACATGGCAGCTAACAACTGTCTGCAACTCCAAGATCCGACACCCTCACACAGACATACATGCAGGCAAAACACCAATGCACATAAAATAGTAACATAATAATAATAATAATAAAATGAACTCACTCCCTTTTGTTCCATGTTCTAGCAGCAATTCAAGCTACTAGAAATCCAGGTTAGAACCAGCAGATGGCAGTAGCAAGCCACAAAAATTTCTTAGTTATGCTAATGCAAGAATTTATGGAAATTACTTACTTCCACAATTTCTATATTTTGATTTATCTCTTCATAAAAAAAAATATGGTCTCACTATGTATCCCTAACTAACCTGGAACTTTATGTAGATCAGGCTAGCCTTAAGCTTACAGAGATCCACTTGCCCAAGCCTCTCAAATGATGGGATTAGGGTGTGCACTGAGCTTGGTTTAAACAATTTGAAAGTTGTTTTTAATTTTACCAGGTAGTATCGCTTTCTGCAGAGTCATAGAAAGTTGTTCAAGATTAGGATCTACGTATCCAACATGTGAATACTGTATTATTGCAGTAAGAACAATGGCACTACAATCCTTAGGACACAGAAGAGTCCAAGCTGATTTCGGACACAAAACTTAGCAGTAATTAGAAAAGATAGAATTAAAAGTTTCTTATAGATTTTTCCCTTCCTCCATGTTGGGGACCAGATCAAGGGCCTTGTATAAGGGATGCAAGTACTCTACTTCTGGTCTCCTTTCCTCCTCTTGCAGACTGGAGATGGAACATAGGACCTTGTGTGTGCTAGGCTAGCATTCTGCTATTGGAGCTATTCTCCCAGCTCTTGTTTTTGTAAAAAACACTCTTGCTGTAGTTTGGGCTGACCCTGAACTTGTTATTCTTCTGCTCAAGTGTCCCAAATGCTGGGATTACAGGTGTGTGTTACTAATCCTGAAATTACTAATCCTCAATTTATTTATTTATTTATTTATTTATTTATTTATTTATTTATTTATTTTTGGTTTTTCAAGACAGGGTTTCTCTGTAGCTTTGGAGCCTGTCCTGGAACTAGCTCTTGTAGACCAGGCTGGTCTCGAACTCACAGAGATCCGCCTGCCTCTGCCTCCCGAGTGCTCGGATTAAAGGCGTGCGCCACCACCGCCCGGCTTATTCTTTATTACATATTTATTTATATGTGTATGTAGACTGTCGGAATCAATGTGCAGGACTTCACTTTCTGTTGTCACCATGTGGGTCCGAGCTAGAACTCAGTTTGTCAGGCATGGCAGCAGGCACCTTCACTCTGAGCCATTTCAACAATTTGAGATTTCTCCTTAATAAAGTATGGCAGCCAGGCAGTGATGAAAAACACCTTTAATCCGGCAATCCGGCAGAAGCAGGCAGATCCCTTGGTTCAAGGCCAGCTTGGTTTACAGAGTGATTTCCAGGACAGCCAGGGCTATACAGAGAAACCCTGTTTTAAACAGCCCCTCCCCCGAGAAGTATACAGCTCTAACATTAGTAGAAATCTTACTCTTTCTGATTGTAAAGGCAATCACAGACACATACACAACCATTCAATTTATCTCACTATGTAATTACGTTAGCACAGCGAATACAGAGACTAGACTTGTGAGCTATAAATACACTAATGTACAGAGCAGGGTTGTTTCCTCAAGGAACAAATCCTTCACAGAAAACTGCCAGAGAATGCCAGTCTGATGATTATCCATGTTAATAAACAGACTTGTAACAAAAAAAAAAAAATTGGGTGGCAAATTAATCCAACAGCCCTAGACTGAAGAGCAAAACACAATCCTGAGGTAGCCATTCTCTGCTGGGAACACTTCCCGCATTGGCAGTTTGCTTAAGAACCCCAGCCGCCTTTGGAATACCCAAAAGGCACAACTGGGCCAGGAACTGCCAGGCCTACAGTTTGATGCTGCCAGTTCATCTTACAACGCACACCGTGCCCACCAGATGACAAATTCTTTGTCTTTGACAAAATTTATAAAATATTTATTAAGGACTTCAAAAAACAAGTGTTTCACATCTCATGGTCTTTGCTGAGAAAAAAAGAGCTGTGTGGGATGTTTCCAGCAAAACAAGTTCTACAACGGCACACTATCAGACCGTTCTTGTGGGAATATGAGGGGGAAAATGTCATGACATTCTTTCCACGGTAACAACCAATGGTATTCACTGGTTTCTTGACTGGTTCACTGGTCACAAAAAATTTTATAGCACATTGCTAGC
>JAQHUG010000417.1:684390-716177 GCA_028555095.1 Dicrostonyx torquatus
ACAGGGAGGGATATGGATGGGTGGAAAGAGGAATATAAGGCGGGAGTAGACAAGAGCTCAGTACAGTTTGGAGATTCATTCTGAGGACAGAATCACCTTTTGGTCTGAGGATTTGGTAGAGGTAAAAGGTCTCTGTAGTGGCTGGCTCTACTCTGATCTCTCAGTTTTCACCCCCTAATATCTGACTCTGGGTTTTTATTTATTAGGACCAATTAGAATCTATGCTATGTCTAGCCTTTCAAAGTTTAAAAACAAGAAATAAGTCATCAATAAGAATGAGATGAAGGTTACTGTGTCAGAATACACAGAGATCCAAATACTGAACCTGCAGCTCGTGATATAAGATTAAGCAAACTATAGAACTAATAAGTCCTTTTTTACTATAAAAAAAGAAAGCTACTTAGTAGGAAAGAACTCGGGATAAATAAATCAGGCGATCTATCCAAGCACGCTAGCTAGTTTTGACAATGTGCTACCTGGAAGGAATCTCAGCTGAGGAACTGCCCCATCCGACTGGCCTCTAGATACGTCTGAAGGCATTTTCTTGATTACTAATCATGGGGAGGTTGAGCCCCCTGTGGGTTGTATTGCTCCGGGCAGGTGGTCCAGGGTTGTATAAGAAGGGTGGCTACTTCAGTTCATGTGCTGACTGCTCTCGGAGAACTATGAATCAGGGCAAATAAAGCACACAGACTTTCTCCCATCTTGGTTTTGGTCAGTGTTTGTCACAGTGACAGGAAACGAGGCCAGCACCCTAGTAGTAATTTTCAGATAGTTAAGAGAGCTTTTTAATGTGGGTGTTTCATAAAACTAAAACACTATTTCTATTCAAAAAGAAACACTAGCATATCTTCTGTTGGCTTTTTGCAGCCACACCTTGAATGACAATCTTCTACTACACACCACACCTTCCAGGATGCAGTTACTTCAAATCCTGCTTCGCTAATAGTCTTCAGCTGAAGTCAAGTAACTACTCTCACAATGTAAGTTTTATAGATTAACAAGAAAAGTAAACCTGGGTCTAGCAATTGTTATTACTAAGTCATCTTAAATAAGGATAGATTTTAAGTTTAAATACAAGAATTCTGATTTTACTTTACTTCAGGTATAGGTCAGCTTTTATAATTTTTTTTTTTTAAAGACAGGGTTTCTCTGTGTAACCCTGGCTGTCCTGGAACTCACTCCATAGGCCATGCTGGCCTTGAACTCACAGAGATCTGCTTGTCTCTGCCTCAAATGCCTTTAGTGCTGGCATTAAAGGAGTGTACCACCACTCCTTTATAGTCAATCTTATTGCTGCAAATCTGTTAAAAATTCTTTGTTTTTCAAAAAAAAAAAAAAGAAAAGAAAAGAAAAGCCAAGTGGTGGTGGTGCAGGCCTTTAATCTCAGCACCTGGGAGGCAGAGACAGGTGGATCTCTGTGAGTTCGGGGCCAGCCTGGTCTACAAGAGCTAGTTCCAGGACAGCTAGGGCTACACAGAGAAACCCTGTCTTGAAAAACCAAATCTTTGTTTGTTTGGTTTCTTTTTGCTATTATAACAAACACAAACATGACTTTCAGCATTAATTCCAAGCTGTTTGGTGCCAAATGAAATTAGCTTGCTTGCCCATTACGTCTTAAAGTAATAACTACAAGTTGCACGGAAGAAGTCAGCTTTTAAAGCCCCAACAGCCTGAGAAAGCACCAGCAGAAAAGGGCAGGAAATTTCTGACCTCAAGCTCAACTGACCTGGTTGTTAGCCTGCTGATCTACTGATCACACAGTTCCCAGGGAAGAAACCATTTCACCTGTCATTACTGAAAGAGGTCCCTCCTGGCTGGGTTCCAAGACAGCAGGAACTCACAAATCTCTCTCAGAAGTGTGTTTCCTGAATGGAATCGGGTCCTGTAGCTGAGTAAGCAGTAAGTTGAATGATCTTAAGAGACTGGAGACCTACCAAAGCAAAGCTGTTTTTCCAAATATGCCAATAAAATGGTAAGAATCTATACAGAAGACATGGCATGTCACCCTTGTACATGTTCAGAACAAGGGCACATGGGTTGCCTGGCAAACAGTTTGGACTTAGCTACAGACAGCCACAGAAGAATGCACTGAGTAGGGCACTAACTCATAGATGAAAGAGGACATCTAAATTTGCAATGAGTAATTTGGCAGTAGCAAAGATGTACATCAAGAAAGAGACGACATGATGTTCTAGCTACAAAACTGAAAGGTAGAAACTGGGGCTCCAAGACAAGGTAAGACTAGGAGGTGAACTAACTGTCTTAAACAGTACTTTTTTGGAGCTGGGCAAGTGGCCCAGGTTCAAAGCCAGCCTGAACTACCCTCTCTTAAAACACCCCTCACACAAACATGCAAGTACATCTTGGTTATAAGGACAAGGTTTTGGAAGTGTCATTTCATTTCTTTTACCCTACTCTTTTATTTTTCAATCCCAGAGACAAGGAGGGCTGAGGGGGCCCACAATCACAATCATCTCTGCCTAGCTCCTTCCATCTGCTGTGGCACACAGAGACCAAAGAGATATGGTCAGGCATAAGCTCAGGAGCTCAGGGAACAGCACGGCTCATCAGGAAGAAGGAAAGTGACAACTGTGGGGACGGGCAGGGCTCTTTGCACCACTCACTATAAACGTAAGTAATTCTCACACAAGCAGAATGCACAGTCCTACATCTAAGTGACCATATGACTGTCTTCCTGACATTTTATTTTTTTAAAACGATATTTACTAATTTATTTGTATGTCTGTGGGGCAGGGGAGGTGGAAGGTACATGCCATGGCATGCCTGCAGTCAGGGAACAGCTTTAGAGAGATAGTTCTCTTCTGCCATGTGAGCTCTGGGGAATCACACTCAAGTAGTCAAGCTTGGAGGCAAGCACCTGTTGAGCCGTCCTGCCTGCCTTTTCTTGACTTTTTTGGAAAGTTGGTTCAAAACATTTTTTAAAAAGCATCCTTTAAAAACAAAGGAAGCCAGCCTACAAATCATAATCACAGAGAACTTAGACAACAATGAGGACACTAAGAGAGGCCTACATAGACCTAATATACATGGGAAAGTATAAAAAGACAAGATCTCCTGAGTAAATTGGGAGCATGGGGACCTTGGGGGAGGGCTGAAGGGGAGAGGCAGGGAGGGGAGCAGAGAAAAATGTAGAGCTCAATAAATATCAATAAAGAAAAAATAAAATAAATAAATAAAAGCATCCTTTAAAAATACAATTCCTAGCTGGGCAGTGATGGTGCACACACTTAATCCCAGCACGTGGGAGGCAGAGGCAAGAGAATCTTTGAGTTCAAGGCCAGCCTGGTCTACAGAGCAAGTTCCAAGGCAGTCAGGGCTACACAGACAAACCCTGTCTCAAAAAACCAAAAAACAAAACAAAACAAAAAAAACCATAAAAAAATACAATTACCCAGAAAAGAGTTAAGTTTAAACACATAATACAATACCTTAATATCTAATTTAAATGGCTTTAATACAACAGCATAAATTTCTCCCCAAGAAAGATTCAATGATCAAACACGGTCCCTTTTTAGTTCACAATGCATATTAGAATTCAGAAAGCACCAGGGGGTGGTGGCACACACCTTTAATCACAGCACTCACGAGGCAGAGGCAGGTGGATCTCTATGAGTTCTGGCCAGCCTGGTCTACAGAATAAGTTCCAGGACAGGCTCCAAAGCCACACAGAGAAACCCTGTCCTGAAAATTAAAAAAAAAAAAATCAGAAAACACTGTGGTTCAGGGTTAAACATTTATTTAAAAAGTGTTTTCTGGAGTCTGAGAAGATGGATCAATGGGCAAGAGTGCTTTCTCTGCAATACTGGGACCTGAGTTTGAATCCCAGCACCCAAACATGAGACTCAGCATGGATGAACATGTGTGTAACCCCAGCATTTAGGTGTAGGACTGAAGAAGGAGAATTCTGAGAGCTGGCTGGCCAGACACCTAGTAGAAAATACAAACTTGCAGAACAGTGAGAGATATATCCTAAGGCAATGTTTCAGTCACAGAGGATGACACAGTGCCCTGTCCTGGACACTGGACCACATCATACTCGTGGATCTACACAGTCACATGTGTACACCACTCTCTCCTTCCACATACACATGAACCATTTTCAAGACGTGAGAGATGGCTCAGGGATTAAAGTACCTATGTTTGAATCTCCAGAATCCAGACAAGTCAGGCACATGGTAGCAACTGTCTATAATCCCAGTGTTGCTATGGTAACATGTGAGGCAGAGACAAGACAATTCCTGGAGGTTCTTGGACCAGCTGCAGGTATATTGCAGGGGCAAACAGGAGACCAGTTTCGCCAAGGTGGAAGAGACCACCAACTCTCTGACCTCCATACAGGCACGCATACAAAGTATTTTCAAATCTTTACCAAACCTGCTTTTTTTTTTTTTTTTGGTTTTTCGAGACAGGGTTTCTCTGTGGCTTTGGAGCCTGTCCTGGAACTAGCTCTTGTAGCCCAGGCTGGTCTCGAACTCACAGAGATCCTCCTGCCTCTGCCTCCCGAGTGCTGGGATTAAAGGCGTGCGCCACCACCGCCCGGCCCAAACCTGCTTTTTTCCCCCAACAGAACACAAACTCGTGCATTTTAAGAAATGAGTACACAGGGGCTGGAGAGATGGCTCAGGGGTTAAGAGCATTGCCTGTTCTTCCAAAGGTCCTGAGTTCAATCCCCAGCAACCACATGGTGGCTCACAACCATCTGTAATGAGGTCTGGTGCCCTCTTCTGGCCTTCGGGCATATACATAGACAGAATATTGTATACATAATAAATATTTTTTTAAAAAAGAAATGAGTACAGAACACAACTGGAAAAACACAAACCAAAAGTAAATAAATGATTGATTAATAGGGCACTGAAGAGATTATTAGGGTAACAGAGATAAGAAAGATAAAAATTTCAAAAAACAGATATTCTCTACTTTACGTGTTCTGGTTTGTTTTTTGTTTCAAAATAAGGTCTTGCTTATAGCCAGGCTGGCCTGGAAACTGGTAATCCTCCCGCCTCAGCCTCCCAAGTGCTATGATTACAGGGTGGCTAAACATACTTGGCTTTCTACTTTACAGTTTTAATCTAGCAGTATGTCATTTATTATATTGTTGGCTCAACAGATTGTCCCTACTCTATAATTATTTGCCTTTTCCAAAAAAAAAAAAAATAATCCCACTAAGCCCATTTCTAGAGCACTGTGAGTTCTACCCCTCAATACCATACTATTGGCAAAAGAAACTGAACAAAGCAGAAAGTTAAATATACTATAGGACTTTTAGGTTTCTCCCATATGTAGCTCGAAAGGGATTAAAGAAGCTAGTGAATGGCTGGCCATATTTATAAATGAACACCGTGCTAATGATGTATCAAATGCAACTTCTCTTACCAACTTTGCAACTCAGCAAAAGCCTGCTTCATTTTCTTGATGGATGCATCCATCTCTTCTTTAACTACTACTCGGTATCGCGCGAGAGACACGGTACAGCGCTGGAGGTCTTTCACAGATTTCTCAATGTTAGAACCTTGGAGGGGAAAAAAAAAGCCATTACTTTAAAAAGGAACATGTAAATTAAAAGTTGGATCTGAATGTGTTAAGTCAAACATCATATGGACCACCCTTTCCAATTCCAACAAAAGAAACTCTTTTTTGTTTGTTTGTTTTTGTTTTTTAAGACAAAGTTTCTCTGTAGCTTTGGAGCGTGTCCTGGAACTAGCTCTTGTAGACCAGGTTGGCCTCGAACTCACAAAGATCCGCCTGCCTCTGCCTCCTGAGTGCTGGGATTAAAGGCGTGCGCCACCACCGCCCGGCAAGACTGTGTTTTGGGGGTAGATCTCAAACTGCTACTTTCAGACAAATACAGATCCATGTTAAACAGAGATATAGAAAACATTTCAAAACTCTTCAACTGAACTTTCAGAAATGAGAAAAATACCAAATTAAACTTTATAAACTATTTGAAATAAATGAAACACAGACAAGAAATAAAACTATTTAAACAGGTACCATATTTTTCAAAACTCCCCAAATGACAGGTTCCAAGAGAGAAATTCACCATGTGGATTTTAGAAAATTAAAGTTTTTATTTTATAGTGCAGTTTGAAGCATTACACGTGGAGAAGTCATCACCAAAGAAAAGGAGGAAGTATTTTTACCTACCCAATATATTTTAAGTTTCTAAGAGTTCTAATATTTCTATCTAACAATACTGATGTTCTATAAACAGTTAATGTGTTAGGATCATGACTACAGGAAGTTTATAATTATACAAAGATGTACTTTTTTTTTTTTTTTTTAATGACACAGGGTTTCTCTGTGTAGCTTTGGAGCCTGTCCTGGAACTCGCTCTATAGACCAGGCTGGCCCTGAACTCAAAGAGCTCTGCCTGCTTCTGCTTCCTGAGTGCTGGGATTAAAGGCCACCACCGCCCAACAAAGATGCACATTTTTCTCTGTCTCTCATTTCTGTTTTCTAAGATCAAGTCTCACTCTGTAATCGTGGTTGGCACTGAAACTCATATGTGTATACCAGGTCAGCCTTGAACTTGACATGATCCTCCTGCTTCTTCCTCCTGAGCTGAGATTAGACACCAACCATCAGTAGTTGTGTATGGTATGTGTACAATATGGGCCTACACACACTTTTAATTTTATATATGTGTGTGTGTGTGTGTGTGTGTGTGTGTGTGTGCACGCAGGAGTATGTGCCAGAGATCAACCATGCGTTTAATTCCTCAGGAGTCACCCACCTTTATTTTTATGTTTTTAAGATTTACTTTTTTATGTATGAGTTTTCAGCCTGCATAGATATGCACTTACCCAACTTATAATAAACAGTTGGGTAGAAGGTATGAAAAAAAATGTGTTTACCATGTGTGAGCTATCATGTGGGTCATGTGGGTTCTGGAAACTGAACCCTGGTCCTCTGCTAAAGCAACTTAACTGCTGAGCCATCTCTCTAGCCTCCTACCTTGCTTTTTGAGACAGAATCTCTCATTGGGACCTAGGGCTCACCAACAGGGAAGGCTGGCTGGCCCCAGAGACTCTTCTGTCTCCACAGCACAGGGCTTTTCATGCACCTGGCCACATCTGGCTTACCTATGCTGGGCTCCACACTCAGGTCCTCATTCTTGCATGGCAAACACTTTGCTGATTGAGCCATCTTCCCAGTAGCTAATTTCCAATTGCATCAATTTTTTGATGGACTCTTATTATACTACCCAGACTAACCATAAACTCCTCAGTCTCTAGAGCAGCTGGAACTAAAGCCTTTGCCAATGAACCCTTCGCAGGGAGTCACTTGCTGGTTCCTGGCTGCTTAGCAGCTCAGACCTGAAATCACCAGAAACTATATTATTTAAATCACTGCTTGCCCCATTAGCTCTAACTTCTTATTTGCTAACTCTTACATCTTAATTTAACCCAGCTCCATTAATCTTGTATCACCATGAGGTCATGACCCACGAGCAAAGTTTAGTGTGTCCTGTCTATGACTTCTCTCTGACTCCTTCTTTATTCCAGTATTTAGTTTTCCCCGCCTAGCTAAATTCTGCCCTGCTATAGGTCCAAAGCAGTTTCTTTATTCATTAATGGTAATTACAGCATACAGAGCGGAATCCCACATCAGAATCCAGTTCACTTTTCAATACAAATTCTTCCTCCTTCCAATTTGATTTCCTTTAGAATTTATCTAAGTTTTTAATCCCTGTGCATACTTTTATTTTTGCTTTGATGGATATTCTCAGACTGGCCATTCAGCAGCAAGCTGAGGGCTACTACCAAAATGAAAAGGAAATGCTAACCAAATGTAGGTCATAAGCTAGCAAAATGGCTCAGGGGGGAAAGGCCCATACTGTCAAGTCTGACAATATGAGTTTGATTCCCAGATGCCATGAAAGAGACACAAAATTGACTCCTAAAAGTTTTTCTTGGAGTACATGGTAGGCAGGCAGGAAAGCACAGACACACACACACAAAAATAAATAAATGAATAAAAAAAAAAATAAGTGAGTGTTGGTGGGGTGGTGGTGGTAGCACACAACTTTTAATCCCAGCACTTAGAAGACAGAGACAGGCAGATCTCTGTGAGTTCAAGGCCATTCTGGCCTACAAAGCAAGTTTTAGAACAGCCCAGGACCATTATACAATGAAACCCTATCTTGAAAACAAATAAATAAATAATATAATAAAGAAATGTAAAAATTTTTAAATGTAGCTCTTATGGAAAAAATATTTTTAAAAAATAGCTACAACTATGACAGTCCTCTACATTTCTCATTGTTCACTTGAGAGGATCGTTATGCGTAGATACAGATGGACTAGTATGTCTGTTTAATAACTGTTCATTTAAATGATTATTTTAATGTCTAAAAAAAACAGAGTTGTTGGATGGAGTGATGAATATCTTTGATCCCAGCTCTCAGGAGGCAGAGGCAAGCAGATTTCTGTAAATCTAAAGTCAGCCTGGTCTACAAAGAGAATTCCAGTCAAGACAGAGCTACACAGTGAGATCCTGCCTCAAAATACACACATGCATGCACACACAGTGAGAGTTATTCCTAGTTAGTGCTAAGTATTATCTGTTGTTGAGATAAGGTCAACTGCTTTAGCCCAGGCTAGCCTAGAAGCTGTAGTCTTCCTTCCTCAGGCTCCCGAGTTCTAGGATTACAGGTATGTTCTAAGCATTACAACTTTCTGCCAAAATGATTATAATAGTTGTATTTCAAAAGTAAAGAACTACCACCACCAATCAATACCAAGTATCTAAGAGGACACGTTCCTGTTAGAGCATCCATCTGCTGGACTTCAGGAAGAGCACAGAGCTGGAGAGAGCAGTGAGAATGGCCTGTCAGACACAGGTCTTCACATGTTGATTCAACCAGGAGAATAAACATGAAAGAAACAGCATAAAGAGCTACAGTGCGGCACAGAGGGAACAGGGCGGTGTTACCTACGTCATCCTGGCAGTATAATTTGGCTACAACTCACAAAAAGGTCCCTGCAGCTATATCAAGACACAGTAACATGCAGGGATTACAGCACAGGCAGAAATGATCGCCTGAGGCCCTCTGGAACTTCAGCCACGGGAGCAACAATCAAGCTGTTCTCTTTGGTCAAAACAGTTGTTTTTTGTTTTTTTTTTTTTTCTCTCCCAAGTAGGCCTTGGATTTACCTAGCTTTTTATTGGTAGAAGACGATGGAACATTCTCCATTCCCAGATTTGAAACCTGGGCTCCTGTGGTGGCTCTTGAGAGAGATTTGGCAGCATTCCGGGATTGCTGGGCATTCGGAACAGAGTGCGTCAAAGATTTGGGCTCAAAGTCAGAGACACCATTCTTCAGCACAGATCCTGTGTAAGAAAGAGGGTGAATTATTTAAGTTGTATTCAGTATAGAAAGAAAGCAGGTAAAAAGTGTTAGACAAAGCCATACCTATTAAAAAGGCTATTGGCTTCCATAAGCTGCAATGAAGAAAAAGTTTCATAATGTCTCAGAGGAAAAAAAATAATTTAAGAGCTTTAGAGAGTAAAGAAAGGGCAGAACTGGAAAATGAAAACAGAGCTTGTACACAAGGAACTAGAATCCACCGGTTATCGTTGGTTTGGTTTGTTTGCAGTCAGGTACAATATTTTTTTCTCTGCATCTTTAAAAAAATATGTATGTGTGTGAATTAGCCAATAAAAAATCAGCAAAAAAGCAGAACAAAATTCTTACACTAACATCACCTTTAAGAACCCAGGTATACTAAAGCAGAGGGAGCAAGATTAATAAGCAAATACCTTTTTAAATGTAATTAAGTTACATTTAATCATTTTATTGTTTTGTGTATATGGGTTTTTTTGCCTGCATATGTATCTGTGTAACACATGCAAGCAGTGCCCCAGAGGCCAGAAGAGGGTGTCAGATCCGCTGGTACTGGAGTTATAATAGATGGCTGTGAAACACAGTGTGGGAGCTGGGTCCTATGCAAGAGGAACCAGTGCTCTTAACCAATGACTCAGCACTCCAGACTCCCTCCAAAACAAAAACATTACTTTTTCTGTTGTTTTTTTTTTTTGCTTTTTGTTGTTGGGAGGGAGCAGGGTTTCTCTATGTACCGCTGGCTGTCCTGGAACTCTCTATATGAGACCAGGCTGGTCTCAGACTCCCAGAAATCTGCCTGCCTCTGCCTCTGCCTCTCAAGGGCTCAGATTAAAGGTGTGAGCCACTATTCCTGGTCTCCAAACAAGTTAATTTTCAAAGAGAAACATTTACAAAATCATTAATACAAAATAAATGAATGCAGCATGAACAATAAAGTCAGAGACAGATACTGGAGTTCAATCTGAAGATCAGAAGAGCAAAGCAGCCAATCACTAGAGTGACCTTTTACCTCTATCAACTCTGCAGACTGAAAGGGCGAGAGCCTGTCTCCACGAATCCTCAGACTCCACACTCCACTGAGTTCCTGTCTCCCCTTTATATTCCTCTCTCCACCCAGCCATATCACTCTTGTCTCCACCTCCCTACTGCTGGGATTAAAGGTGTGAGCCACCATCACCTGAATCTGTTTTTGGATGGATCTTGTGTAGCCCAGGGTGGCCTTAAACTTACAGAGATCTGTCAGCCTCTGCCTTCAGAGTCCTGGGATTAAAGGTGTGTCTCACCACTGCCTGGCCTGTAAAGCTGACTAGTATGGCTGTTTTGCCCTCTGATCTTCATGAAGGCTTTATTTATTAAAACACAAACAATATACCGCTATACCTGAATTTCTAAGAATTTACTAATCTAAATTCTTTATTAGAAAAGGGGCTGCTCGAGAAGAAAACTGAGATTCAGTTTCCAGCACTTATATTTATATGGCAGCTCACAACCATCTGTAATTCCAATCCAGGGGATCCAATACCCTCTTCTGGCCTCGATGAATACCAGGCACACATGTGGTGCACAGGCATACACGCAGGCAAAAATCAGTCACACATATAAAATAAACCAATCTAAAAAACAATTTTTAAAAAGAAAATAAAGAACTATAAATTTTTTAAAAGACCCACAAAACTCTAGTTATGAAAGCTATGATTACAATTAATGTTACATATTCCTAAAATAGTTTCACCTATTTTCTTTCTATTCGGATGGCTGTTCAGCCAATTTACCCCACGCTGTGCTCTAAACCACTGCCTTTTGTTGGACAGGATCTGTGCTGGGGAATAGTGTCTCTGACTAACATTCCTGAGATGCTGCTGAGAACACCATCATCTCGTCATCATGTTCTCCAGTAATTCTATCATATTTTTTAAGGTCACTCTCTTATTTCTAAATACTAAGGCACTGTTATTCAATGCCAGAAGCATCGTACTATATATTTTGGAGAAAATTCTGAGACAAAGGAACAAGAATTCTACTTTTTTTTTTTTTTTCAGACAGGGTTTCTCTGTATAGCTTTGGAGCTTGTACTGAAAATCACTCTGTAAACTAGGCTGGTCTCAAACTCACAGAGATCTGCTTGCCTCTGCCTCCCGAGTGCTGGGATTAAAGGTGTGTGACACCACTGCCCAGTGACCAATTATACTTAATGTAATAATAAGTCTCTCAACCAGTAGACCCACACACACACCGTCCTATTTTTTTTGCATAAATTAACTTCCCAAAATCTGTTTAAAAACAAAAACTCACCGGTTCTATCCAGTGTATCCAGTGTGGCAAACTCAGGATCTTCCAATTCTCTGGCATCTATTGAAAGTGTCTCCAAACCTTCACTGAGTGAGTCTACAGACTCAGCATCATTGATGGCACCATTAACGTGGTAACCATTAATGCCACCTTTCTCTGAAGATGCAGGTCGTTCCTCTTTAATGGGTACTGACTTACTGGAGTCTGGGGCACTGTTATTTGCTTCTGAGGCAGGCTTTGGTTTGCTTTTCTTCTTTTTGTTCTAAGGTTATCAAAGATTTGAAAAAAAAGAAAGGAAAAAGCAGATCCTCCAACACAACTCAGAGGTAACTAATTCCAGCTACAAAAGAAGTCAGTGTTATCAACTTTGTACACATTCTTCTAAAAATTAAAGCAATTTTGTTTATGTTGAACTAATGACAAAAATAATACTTTACTATGTAAAACTGCATTTTGAATGAACTCTCGAAATAAAATACTTTTCATAGCAAAACATTTTTACTTATTTTTATTTTATGTGCATTGGTATGACAGTTGTTAGCTGCCATGTGTGTGCTGGGAATTTAACCCAGGACATCTGGAAGAGCATTATAAGTGCTCTTAACCACTGAGCCATCTCTCCATCCTCTGCAAAACCTATCTTTAAAAAAATGGAAAGTTATAAAAAGTAAAAGGCAACACCAAAAAGTATAACATATTTTTAAAGTGAAATATAAACAGAGCTCTAAATAACCACAATAACCAAAGAGAGAAAAATATAATCTACAAGTAATTTAATGAAGCATAACCTCAGTACAATAACTGACAAATAATGAAACCTGTGCTGCAGTATAGCTTTCAACTACTACATTAGCAAAGGTCAAAGAGTTTAAAGATATAAGGTCACTGGTTCCACTCAACAGACAGTTATGACTGCTCTGGAAATAGCCAGGCATTTTCATAAACATCAGGATGAGTGGAAACCTAGTAGTGCTTTTGAAAGTTACAAATGCACACACCTTTCAACCGGTAGTTCTAATAACAGCAATCTATTGTGGCCAGGACTGACAATGTATACAGGATTATCATCACAGCACTGTTATATTAATAAGGACTGAGAAGTCATGCAAATTCAAGTCAGTAGGGGACTGAGACATTCCAGGCTCCATTACATGGAATGTGTGAAGAAGAAAATACATATTTGAGGGGGAGTGAGAGGGCCGGGAACAAGGGGAGTAAATGTAAATTTTGCTTTTAACAATAAAAAAAAGAAAAAAAAAGAAAATACATATTTGTAAATGTTTATGTGAATAAAGTATCTTGGAAGCTACATAAGAAATTAGTAAGAGCTTGGGGTTGTAGCTCAGTGGTAAAGCACTTGCCTAGCATGCACAAGGCCCTAGGTTTGATCTCCAATGCCAAACAACAAAAAATGAATGAATGAATAAATAAACTAATAATTCTGTCTGCCTGGTGGAAAAGTGGGCACCAAATGGCTGGGGAAAAGTGGTGGGGTAAAACTATTACAGGGTACATTTATACCTTGGAAATCAGAACCATGTGAATAAAAAGATCTTTGTCTCTGTTTTAACAACAGATAGCTCTACTGGCAACATTCAGCTCTTCTACTCCTAAGACTAGATGAGTAGGGCTGGAGAGATGGCTCAGAGGTTAAGAGTACTATCTGCTCTTCCAGAGGTTCTAAGTTCAATTCCTAGCAACCACATGGTGGCTCACAACCATCTGTAATGAGATCTGGTTTCCCCTTCTGGCCTGAAGGGATACATGCAGGAAGAACCCTGCATACATAATTAATAAGTAAGTCTTTAAAATTAAAAAAAAAAAAAAAAGACTAGATGAGTAAACTAGTCAGTTCTCATGACAGGTCTTTTGATGACCCTGTCCAGCAGAATAACTCCTGAACTTGGCATTCAGTTTCCTCCTCTATTTTACTTTCTCCCATGTTATTATACATGTGTAATTAGCAGCACACACTCATGTCTTATTAGACTAATTCAAGGGTTGTGTTAAAGATTCAAGCACTGGAGAGTATCAGACTATACATCTATTTTCTTCCACCAGTTCATGTCACACACATGCACGCGTGTGCGCACGCATGCGCACACACACATACATACACACACACACTATGCACATGGCTTGTGTTGTTAATAATTTATGTTCTGAGGTCAATAAATCATGACACTGGTGTTTTGAGCACTCAAAGCTATGTATGCTGGGTGAAGCCAGTGAGACAGTATGAAAAGCAACAGGCCCAGAAAGCTTCATGAAGACCTGAACAGTGTTATGTGACTCTGGGAAAAAATTCTCAAAGGTTAGTAAGGCCAAACCTAGCTTTGTCAAGAAATCATTTCAGGGCTGGCAAGACTTCTCAGTGAGTAAAATATCTTCCACACAGCCTGACCACCTGAATTCAATCTCTGGAATCCACGTTGGAAAGAGAGACCCAACTCCCCAAAGCTGTACTCTGCACCATGGCATGTATACACATACACAACACAATAATGAAATTTAAAAGAAACCATTTCAGAACACAACACTAACGTAAAGGAAAAATACTCCTAACAGAGTTTGTACTTAATTCAAATCAGCACTTAAGCATTCCTTAAAGGCGGTACACCTGGGTTACAGAGCAATGGGAAGAATTCAGAACCCAGCTAGTACCATGGGAGAGAAGCAATTTGGGTCTTAAAAGAATATAAGTAAAGGGATTAAGAACTAATGTATTAGGCATTATAATGAGAATATGTATGTATTAGTATTATAGTATTATTTTAATTTTGTTGTGGCTTTTTCCCCCCAGACAGGGTTGTGCTATGTAGATCATAATGGCCTTGAACTCCTGATCCTCCTAAGTGCGAGGATCACAGGTAAGTGCCACCACATCTATATATTTCTGTTTTATAGATGAGCAAACTAAAGTCAGACAATACCCGCAGCTCACAAGACCAAATGAGGCAGAACAGGACAGAAATCCAATTCTGACTAACTCTGAAGCCCAAATGCTTTCTATTCTTTTTTTTTTTTTTTTTTGGTTTTTCGAGACAGGGTTTCTCTGTAGCTTTGGAGCCTGTCCTGGAACTAGCTCTTGTAGACCAGGCTGCTCTCGAACTCACAAAGATCCACCTGCCTCTGCCTCTCAAGTGCTGGATTAAAGGCGTGCGCACGGCATGCTTTCTATTCTTTACATGTAACATCAGATGTCTCAGGAAGGCAAGCAGCGTGAAGGAGCAAAATATGGACTAGTAAGATGGGCAGCAGGTGAACATGACAATCAAACCTGGCAACTTGAATTCCACCCACAGAAAGCACATGAAGGTGAAGGGAGAGAAGAAACTCCACAAAGGTACCCTCTGACCTCTGTGAGCTCATATATATGCAAACATACAAACAAATAAATATAGATACAAGGATAAAGTTTTTAAAGAAGCAAAAGCTCCCATTTGGCTTAAGTCAAAACCACTACTACTAGGAATATAACACAGTTGTCTGACCTGAAAATGAACTGTTTAATCTATGAAACAAATCCGTCTGGAAACCAGTTGCCTTCCCTGGTGGCACTGTATTTCTGACATGCTTGCTTGCTTCTCCTCTTGTCTAGAGCAAACCCAGCAACTGTACCTGCAAATTTAATATTTTCTGCCTCCCCCAGTGGAATACAGCAGTGTCCCAATGTCAAAACGGCATTGTTGAGATGGTAAACAGATGGCAAACATATGTAAACGTTTTCTTTCAAATATTATGAGATGTATGGAGTTGGTTGTGAATCTCACATCAGTGATCACCAGGGTAGATAGGCAGGTGTCCCCCCTCTACCCACAATGCTCCTCTACTGGAACCTCCAAAGAAGTTCTTAAATATTATCTAATACTCTTTAAAGTCTTTTTTGTTTTTAAAAATTATGTGGAGTGTTTTGTCCTCCTATACATATGTGCACCTAATGCCTGTGGAGGTCTAAAGAGGTCCAGACCACCTGGCCCTTGAGTTACGGATGGTAAGCTGCTATGTGGAGCCAGGAACTGCACCAAGTTCCTCTGCAGGAGTAGTAGGCTACTCTTACCTGCTAAGCCATCTTGCCAGCCCCTAAAGACTCATTTATAAGGAAACAAAACAATATAAATATCACGCTCTTACATATAACTCATCTGTACCTTTTTCTTGCCTGTTACTATCCATTCCTTGAGTACTTCACTGGCACTGCCTGAAAAAGAAATCAGAGAGATATATTTCCTCTTGTGCCACACACATGGTAAAGGAGGAGTCAGTGCGTTTTATAATTGCTAGATAGTGTAGTGAAGTAATTATGTCATGGTTCTGCTACACTAGCCTACTGCGATCTCCTGGTCATTTAAGATTCTCTATATATCTTTGTCTGAGCACAAAGATGACTAGTCTTCACCTAAGTATGCCATCTTCTCCCCTCCATGTTACACACCATCTTGACTGTGGTGTTTGGGAAGAGCTGCACCCCACATCAGACTCTAACCCTAATATAAAGAAAACATGATGACAGAGAAAAAACCTGTAGACTTTGACTTGTTCCTCCTGTATTCACAAATCCAGGAAAAGGCAGTGGGGAGTCCTGACCTGACACCACTCTTCTCAAAGGTAAAACAGCTTCAAGTAACGTTATACGGAAAGAAGTTTAAAAACACTTAACTCTATAAATTCAACAAGTTGAACAAGATTATTGTTTTCTATCTAACATATAGAGAACATAAGGAAACTGAACTCATATATTTGAGTCACCTGCCAGAACCAAACTAATGGAGTTCAGAAATAAATGTTGAGTCCTTGAATTGGTCATCTGTTTCTGGCCACTGAGTTACTCCTTTGTAATAGTCACTTAAATTACTTTATCCAGTTCCATTCAAACATCTTATGCCATCAGCTGCATAGTTTGTTTGGGGAGGGGGAGGACATAATTTTTTTAAATGGGGTCTCACTGAACAGTGGGAGACTGGCCTAGAACTCACCATATAACCAAGACTGGCCTCTAGTTCCCTTGCCTTTATGTCTCAAATACTGGGTCTGAAGCAATACGCCACCACACTTGGTCTCATTTCTTAAACACTAGTAGACAACACTTTTAATAATAAAGGAGTTTTCTTAGTTTGTCTCTTCCTATAGTTTTTCTATAGCTTGGGAATGAAAAGAGTATCTCACATTAACAAAATATCACAGTACACTGACATAGAGATTATATTCAGTATAGATAGATAATCTTCAACCTCTTCAAGGGGCTGTAGAAAATGGCCTTTAATCTAATTTAGAGTTTCGTAGTTTCATGGCAATGAGACACATTGCTCCTGGCAACACCATTCTATTCCCGAGAGAATGTTGAACACCAGAGAAACTCCAACTGGAGCCTTTCTTCTTGGCAGAACTGGCCTTTGGGCAAAGAAATGCTCATACCGCAACTACTGACAAAGATACAGAGTATCCGTAAATGGGTAAAACAGAACTGTCATATCCTGCCAAGACAGGGTAAGAGAGTTTTGAAAAGTTTCTTGCCTTTAAAAATGGTCTGTCAGTTACTCTAGGCCTTAGCCAAAGTTGGTAGCTTCAACATTGCAAATGAGACTTTGGGTGATTGCCCAGGTAGTCAGTAGTCTCTGTCATTTGTTACACATTCTGGAAGTTTCTCAGTTGCACTTCCTTTCCACTCAACTAATATTGCTTTCCTTCTCAGATCTTTGATGGAGTTGAAGATTAGATAATTGTAGTCACCTTCCTCACAATTTAGCTACGCTTAACTTCAGTACAATAGACTCCTTGAAATAGAATGTGTAGTGGAACTTTTGTTATATGCTCCCTGCTTACTATTGTTTATTGTTTGTAATTTTGTATTTGATGTCTGTTCCTATTGTACATAACTGTGTTAGGTTTAGATCGATCTTGTTTAGACAAAAGGGGGCGATGATGGGGTAACGATTAGCCAATCGCCTCAAGTTGGAGTGTGGTCATTGGGACCCCAGGTGATGAAAACCAAGAGAACACAGGTGTGCACTCTCTGGCTCGCTCCATGCGGCATCCGGTGATCAGATAGGACTTCGGACTTCCCTGGTTGCGTGAGTCCTGTTTGTGTGAGTCTTCCCTCTTTTCATTTATTAAAAATACCTTTTCCTATTGAGCTGGCTTGGTTAATTATTGTACTATCATTAGATTGTGAGCTATGGTTCAGGTTCCAAAAGTCTAAACTTGATAAAAGATTACCTTCCATGAATGCTTGTACTGTTTTGTCCACACAATTATCAAAGTGCTGCAAAACCAGGATGATTTCATTGTTGCTCCTATTAGGAACTATTGCACGCACTGCGTTTATCTGCAAAAGATGACAGAGTCGTGTAATTCTAACACGAATAGGCACTGGTCAGCTGAAGTGTATCAGGGAGAATTACAGTGTCATTTTACTTTTAGCAATTTTATCACTCTTTAATGTCAGTAAGAACACACACAACCATGACACTGGGAATAATAAATAGAAAAATGATAACGCCACATGAAAATTTAATTTCAAATTTTAAAAAGGCAGAAGATTTATAGAAATAAAAGGGCACCACTGAGATGGCCAGTGAATAAAAGCATTTACAGTGACCCGAGGATCTGAGTTCAATCTCTAGAACCACAGTGAAGGCAGAAAACTGACACCTCCACACAAGGTACCAGGTCCTCATACATCTGCATGTACACACCAACACACTCTCTCTCCCCTTCTCTCTCTCACACACACAAATAACAATAATAATTTTTATTTTTAAAGTTAGAGGGTGCTGAGTATGGGCTTAAATCCCTGCACTCAGGAGGCTGAGGCTGGCAGATCTCTGTAAGTTCAAGGCTAGTCTGGTCTACTTAGTGAGTTCCACGTCTCAAAAAACAACAACAACAACAACAACAAAAAGTTAGATGGTATGTACAAGATTATATGCCAACAAAGAGTAGGCAATTACAATATGGTGTCACACAAATGTAGTTTCATTTAGATGTCAGCTATTAATTTACCATCAGTGGTTCTTCACTGTAAGCAAACTATAGGTTAAGTAGAAAATTTAATGAACCATTAACCCTAACAGCTTAGGTTTTTGTTTTTTAAATGTCTATGTGTCATGCATGTGTGAGTCTGGTATATAGGAACATATGTGTATGAGTACAAGTCCCCATGCACACTGTAAGAGCCAGAGGACACTGGCTGTTCCATTCTATAATTCTCCACTTCATTCCCTTGAGGCAGAGTCTCTCACCTGGAGTGCAGCTGGCAGCCAGCAGGCTCCAGTGATCCTCCTGTCTATTCCTCCCATCATGCTGGGGTCACAGCTATATGCAGGTCTATATGCAGGTTCTGTGGATCTGAATTCTAGTCCTCATGTTTGCACAGCAAGTGTTCTCACCACTGAGTCAAAATTTTTCCAGCCCAACAACTTGGATTTGTATACAGCACTATTTAAAACACTTGTTACTTTGTGTCATTTAATTGTATAAAGACTCTACAGAAATAACTGACAGAGATCCTCTGAATTATAACAGGCTATTTTAGGCGCATAAAACATAATGAACTACTAATAACCCAGCTTAATAAAACAAAACAAATGCAAATTAAGTCCACTGGACATCTACTAAATCCTGTTTCTCCAAAAATTCCTACTCCAAAATTTGATTTAATTTTAATATATTTGTATTTACATGGAGTATATGTATATCTCCATAAGCAATATATACTATTTTATATCAATTTTATATCATCATGCATGCCTTTTTCAGCTTTTTGCCACACATTATTTTCTTCATATTGATAAGCACGTTTGTTATTCATATATTTTAACATACATGTTATTCATATATTTTAACACACACATTGTACATGCCATTCCTATAGTACAATATACCTAATTTATTTATTCTCCTGTTAATGGATAATTAGAACTTTTTTTTTGTTAGTTAGCTTTTAGTTTCTGCAGTGCTAGAGGTTTCACATGCTAGGCACACACTCCCTAGAGCGCCAATCTTAGGCCACAGTTTTATGTTTGTCCTTAGTACCTAGAACAATATTTAGAACAACGAAAAACCTTGTCGTCTGTGTAACTATTAGAATTCTGATGGCGCCACCACCACCTAGCTCATTTTCTTTTTTCCTTTTTTTTTTCTTGAGACCAGTATCACTATGTAACCCTGACTGGCCTGGAACTTACTATGTAAACCAAATTTCTGGCTTCACAGAAATCCATCTGCCTCTGCCTCCTGGAATTACAGGCATGTGTCACTACACCAGGGCAGATTTCATATTCATAATGCATTTGTGATAGTCACTGATTATATTAACAAATTTTCCTATGGTATTCAAATTTAATATCCATAGTAATTAATCTTACCTTCTCTTTCATGTTCTCAAAAGTTCCTCCCTGGGCCAATACAGTATTGGACTGCAAATCAAAAATGAATCCTGAAGAATCTGAAAGAATAAAAAAAAAAACCGCAATCTGATATAATCTATGTGCTTTACTCATCCAATACAAAAAGATCAGGAATAGCTACTTTCCCCCCATGTAATTACTAATAATTTAGTTACGACTTAGAAAATTCCACTACATACATAGCTCATATGTAACTATATTTTGAGTTAGTTATAAAATAAAATTTTATTTTTTTAAAAGATTTATTTATTTTTGCCAGGCATGGAGGCACACAATTTTAATTCCAGCATTTAGGAGGTAGAGGCAAGTGGATTTTGGTGAGTTCAAGGCCAGTCTGGGCTGTATAATAAGTTCTAGGATAACTAGAGGTACATAGTGAAACTTTGTCTCAAAGAAAAAAAGAACAAATTATTCTTATGTGTACGAGTGTGTGCCTGCATGTATATATGTGCACCACAAGTGCCTGGTACCCGCAGAAGCCAGAGGGAGCACTGGATTCCGTAGAAATGGAGTCTTGGACAATTGGGGTCCACCATGTAGGTACTGGAACCAAACCTAGGTCCTTTGCAAGAGCAAGTGTACTTAACTATCTACTTTTAAATGTAGGTTTTGAGGAAACTAGCAACAAGCCAACTATATCCTATAGTCCTTAATCTCTTTCTTAATTATCCTTCCTTAATTTTAAAAATGGCATAGTGGAGTGGAGTGGAGATGGAAGCATCTGTAGCTAGTAACAAATCTAAGCCATTTTTCTTCTTTTTTAGACTAAGAGCTTCACGAATACATTCACTGACTGATGTGATAAAGCAATGTATTCAAGTCTTACCAACACTATATCCAAGTCTGTATTCAGCAAATCAAACTGCGCAATAAGCAGGGTAAACAAACATAACCTGAAATGAGTTGTTCAATGTGAATGGTTAAAAATAAAGTCTAGTTTCTTGGCACAAATTTAATAAAGGGCATTGAATTTAATAAACTGTTGTTGTTGTAGTTTTAACTAAACTGTGACTACACAATTAGTAAATTACCAAAGCACTGTGAATAACCACAGCACTGTGTGTGCATTCATGTATCTGTGTGTGAGACACCAGCTAGGCAAGAACTCTGCCACTGAATTATACCCCTGCTGTACAGCGAATGCTTCAATTCTATGAGAGGCAATCCAAGGAAAAGTTTAAAGTACTTCTCAAATTCTGATGTGCACGTCTATCTTCTGAGGAATCTTATGCCAAAAAGTAGGCTGTGCCTCGACAGTCTAAGGCTTAAGATTTTTTGGTTTGGTTTGGTTTGGTTTTTCAAGACAGGGTTTCTCTTGTGTAACAGCCCAGACTGTCCTGGAACTCTATAGACCAGGCTAACCTCTAACCCACAGAGACCTACCTACCTGCCTCTGGCTCCCGAGTGCTGGGATTAAAGGTGTGCGCCACCGCCCAACTGAGGTTTAAGATTTTTACTCCCAGTTGGTTTCAGCATTACCAATTTCACTTAGGAGTAGTTTGGGAATTGAGATCACAACAAAGCAAGTAATACGGGAAAGTCTGACAAAAAGAGTATGGAAAATTGAAATATGACAGTATATTCCAAATTCCTTTGCTATTACTACAAACATGTTTTAATTAAAGTTTGGTTTAGAGTTTAACTTTTACCTTTTTCCAAATAACTCCTGATTGCTATGAAAGATCCAAGTTTTATGTTATGGTAAGATCTGCATGCAAGTGTGGAAGATAACACGAATACAGCCCATGTCATTTAAGAGAAATTATGTTTGCCAGTTACAATGAATTGTGAATTCATTGAGCTCTAACCTCTGTTACCACAAAAGGACCAAGGGGCACTTAGACAAACTCACCATGTGTACGTCTTCTAGAAGACTACAGAACATGGGTAGTTCTCAATTATCTTTATCAACTGAAAGAGATGCTGCTGAGAAAGAGAAAGCCCCTAGATAGCAAAGCACTATCGGTCCAGGACCTCCTGAGAGCACAGATCAGTCAAATGATATCATTTGAATGCTGCAGTGAGCTCCCCCGCTCCACTGAAGAACTACCAATGAGCAGGGGGATGGTACAGAGACATCAATCATCTACTTACGGTTAGAGATTCAAACCACCAATCTCCTTTAGGAGAGGGGACACTTGGATCAAAACAGCAATTTATAGTTTCTATTAGAGAAGGATTACTACTAGTCTTTTAATTATTCCCTCACAACACACCAGCAAACACAAACTACACAGACAACAAATGGCACTCTCCACTCAGCTCCCAAAATTAATCTCCGTATTCTTTGAATTTATTCAGCATGCCAATTAACATAAAACTAACATACAAAGCAAACTGGGTGTAGTAAAGCATGTCTGTAATCTCACGACTAGATGGGTGAAAGAAGGAAAGGAAGAAAGGAGGAAGAATGAAAGGGAACAAACTCAAATTAATAAAATTAGAATAGTTAAAAAATAGGGTCTAGCTGGGCATGGTGGCACATGCTTCAATCCCAGCATTCAGAAGCAATATCTCTGTGAGTTCGAGACTAGCCTGGTCTACAGAGCAAGTTCTAGGACAGCCAGGACTGTTACACAGAAATCCTGTCTCAAAAAACCTAAAAACAACAACAAAACCGAATATGTATATTTAAGAAGAGCCTAGTACACTACCCCTTGGCTAATAAATGCAGTACTCATCCCTGCCCCCAAGTCCTAAAGAGTTAGGGGACTAGGGAGATGGCTCAATGCTACAAGTCAGAAGAGTATATTGGATTCCCTGCAACTAGAGTCACACAGTTGTGAGCTGCCATATGGATGCTGAACTTGAACCTGGGTCCTCTGGAAAAACAGTCAGTGCTCTTAACGACTAAGCCAACTCTCTAATTCCCAACCAACTTAAAAAAAAAAAATCCAAGCATGTTTGTGTTTGTAATTCAGCGCCGGGGAGGCAGAGACAGGCAGATCCCTGGCGCTTGCTGGCCAGCCAACTTATCCTACAGTGAGCTACAGACTAACAGAAGACCCTGACTCTGATCTGGGTATGATAGTGCACACCTCTGATTCCAGCAGAGGCAGGCAGATTTTTGTGAGATCCAGACCAGACTGGTCTATAAAGCAAGTTCTGGGTTAGACAGGGATACACAGTGGGAACCTGTCTGTTAAAAAAAAAAAAAAAGACAAAAAGTATATTAACATGACAGCAACTAAGAATTAGCTTATCAAACTGCACAGAACTAAAAACATAGAGCAGCCAGGCTTGGCAGTGCACATCTTTAATCCAGGACTCGAGAGGTAGAGGGAAGTGGATTGCTCTAAGTTTGAAGCCATTTTGATTCACACAGTGAGTTCCAGGCCAGCCAGGGCTACACAGTAAGAACCCGTCTCAAAATAAATAATAATAATAAACCATGCAAAATAAATAAATAAATAATAATAAGCCATGCAATAATAATAATAAACCCCAACAGCACTTATGGAGTAGAGATTACTAAAAGCCCCACCACCCTAGACCCTACCCCAAGAAGTTAGCCAAAGCAAACATTATAAATATACAGAGGCTCTCTGAAGTACTGAGGGAATTTGATTAACAGATTTCTCTTCATCGTAGCTCTGCCCACCCAACTCTAGACTGCTTACAGCAAACTCAAGTGTACAGATCTGCTCAGGTATGAAGTAAGCTGAGAGGTTCTCGTAAAGCTACTAAATTTGCATCTTTTATTTAGACTGCTTACACCATTTCCGATAAATATAGACAGTGACAAATTATTTCCTTGACAAAGTGAGGTGAAAATTGGGATTATAATCTCTGAGAATTCCTCCCCATACTCTGCAATTCTGGGCACTGAACTCAAAGCTTCCTGCATGCTAGGCAAAAGCTCTACCACTAAGCTATACTCCCAGTCTGAGGCTTGCTTAATTTTTCACTGACGGAAAAACGAGAAAGTCAGTTGCAGATTTATCCCTTGTCCAGAGTAGCACCCTGAGTCCTCCTGGAGAATCAACACTGCTGCTGCTCCTCACTGGACACTTTACTTCTCAGGGGTCCATTACTCTGACAGCTCCTTGGCAGATCACAGCTGTTTGCTATTCACTGTTATACACAGATGCACAGCAAGATGAGGATCAATATGGCTAATATTTTACCAGGGCCAAAGAAAGGCAAGAAGAGATAAGATTAAATTAAAAGGGTAAAGTTAGAGATAAGGAAGTCTAGAAGCTCAACTACTATTAGTCATCTTTATTCTTTTATTCAACGTCCTTTTGAAAATTAAAAGGTTAACTCAAGAGCCCACAAGATGATTACACAGGTAAAGGCCTTGCTGCCAAACCTGATGACCTGAGTTGGATCCCTGGGACTCAAACAGAAGAAGAAAGTCGACTCCTACCAAGTTATTCTGAGCTCCACCGGAAGCTGTGTCATGCACATGTCCTCACACATAAAAATAAATATGTAAACAAATACAAATATTTTTAAAACTGAAAATGCATGCTTGAACAAATATGCTCTTGGAAAGGTGACTATCGCATGAACTGAACATAGCTGGCATGTGGCAATCAAAGTGATCATTTCTCAGACATTACCTCTCACTGGTCTAGGCTCACAACCTGACTAGGTTGGCTGGACAATGAGGACCAGAAAGCCATTTGTCTCTGTCTCCCTAGCACTGGATTACAAGATTGATAGAAGGGAAGAAGGAGAGGAGGGGTGGAGGAGGAAGAGAAGAAGGGAGGAAAGAGGTAGAATAGGAAAGAAGGGAAGGGGAGGGAAAGAGGGAGAGTAAGAGGAAGAAAGAAAAGGGGGAAGGGACAGATAGAAGTAAAAGAAGGAAGGAAAGAGGAGAAGAAGGAAGACGCAGAAGGGAGGGGTAGAAAGGAAAGGAGCAAGGGACAGAGGACATATGTATGAATAAAGGGACAAAGCAGAAAGGTAACCTACATGGGTTCCTAAAAGATGGGTCAGGAGACTGCCAAAAACAAATACTGTGGCAAATGAGGTTATAACTTAGCTCTTTCCTTATGAATGAGCCTTAGACTTTCCTTTTTCTATGACAGTTTGAGAATAATTTAAAATTTTTAAGTGGAAGGCTGGGTGATGGTGGTGCACACCATCCCAGCACTTGGGTGGCAAAGGCAAGTGGAACTCTGTGAGCTCAAACCCAGCCTGGTCTACAAAGCAAGTTCCAGGATAATCCCTGATAAACCCTGTCTCAAAAAAAAAAAAAAAAAAAAAAAAGTAAGTGGAACTGCTTTTTTCTTCCCACGGACACTGGAAAGTGTAGGAGCTGGTCCTACTGTACAAACATAAGTGCAAGGAAGAAAGCCTTTAATTCCTCTAGTGCACACCTTTAATCACTCTAGTGAGGCAGAAGCAGGCAGATCTCTGAGTTAGAGGCCAGCCTGGTCTACAGAAAGAGAGTTCTAGGACAGCCTGGGCTACATAGACCCTGTCTCAAAAGAAAGGCAGGCAGGGCAAGCAGGCCACTGTCACAGAACTGCTAGCTAATGCCTAGAATATTCCCAAAATTCAAAACTGAAGACAGCACTAACTTTAGTATGTGAGAGATAATCTTCTCTTCTACTAATACTACAATGAAATTACAGTTTTCAAAACAACACGGAGCTGTGGCATAATCTTTTTTTTTTTTTATTTTTTTGGTTTTTCAAGACAGGGTTTCTCTGTGGCTTTGGAGCCTGCGCTGGAATTAGCTTTTGTAGACCAGGCTGGTCTCGAACTCACAAAGATCCGCCTGCCTCTGCCTCCCAAGTGCTGGGATTAAATGCGTGCTCCACCACCGACCGGCCATAATCTTCTTTTGAGTTTTGAACTTTTTAATCTAAATTAAAAGCATTTCCACCATATTGAATCTGTGAAGACCTCAATCTATGGAATTCTGATTTGAATTAAAGAACATATTAAAAATTAAAATGAACAAGAGAAGGACACTCTCTGAATGAAAAGGGGTTCTACACAGCCTCTGTTTTGCTACCTTTCATTATAACCTCTCTTGATACTTCATGTCTGTATCTTCCATTTTGCCAGGTTAGCAAACACGGAAAGAAAGCCAAAGAAGAAAACAAAGCCTGGAAGCGTTTACTCTTGCTCCATTTCCTGTCCCTTGGAACGTGAAGCACCCTGCAGGAAGCTAGCTCCTACTGCATCTCCTAACACATGCCACTCTACAAAGGTGCACCATCAGGATACATCCCACTCACTAACTAATCTATTACAATTCGATAAATCTGTCTCAGTAGAAAAACAATTTCTAGTGAGATCAATTTCCAGACTTATACACAAAACTGAAACCTAACACAATCCTTGCAAAATCGTTCAGAATATGTTACTAAAGGAGTAGTTTTAGAACACAGGGACAAAAGTAAGTGTTGCTGGTCTACAACTATGCTTTGGTTTAACTTTTGCAGTTCTTGGGGATCAAATCCAGGCTGACCTCATGCATGCCAGTAAGCTCTTTCACAGTGCTAAAAATAAAACCCAGGGCCCTGTGCATGTCAGGCAAGTTCTCTACCACTAAGCTACACACATTCCCCAGACGTCAAAAACTATTCTAACAATTTATGCACATATGTGATCTTACCCTTCTGGCTTTGTTTCCTAGACATTGCAGTTTTCTCAATGTCAAAAAAAAAAAAAAAAGAAGAAGAAAATTTCTTTTGTCCAAATTCTGGGAATCCTGATAATTTAAAAGTAGGAAATAGAAGTCTGTAGTTAGAAGTAACAAATGCAAAATCCTGGTTGTTTAAAATTCTGTTCACTAGCTGTCAATCTCTTTTCCTTCTCTGGTATTAACTTCTTGTCAGGATGTATCATTGCAGACAGTCATGTCTTCTTCCAGAGTCTAGAAGGAAAAATACAAACACATTTACAATTAAGTAATGAATATCAGTAAAAAGCCATGTAAGTGACATATGTGGGTTTTCAATTTCTGCAAAACTAGTTTTAGTTAATGAAAAGCACCATTTTCTGAAGAAAACTTAACCTTACAATCTGATCTCCTCTCTCTGGGACTCACCAGTTGTCTGACACTTTAGCCTGCCCTCATGGCACAGAGACATAAGCATAGCACTAACCCCTCATGAAAGCATCTTTTTGCATGGAGATTATTATATAAAGCCACAACTGATCCAAATGCAGAGAACTACTGACCAGGGGTGCCCAGCCCACACCAATACATCTACAACACAGCCCCTACACTTAAGGCTTGGGGATCATTGTGGAAGATGGGATGGAAAGAGAAAAGAGACAGGAAACCTGCTGCAAGGCTGTGTCTAGAAATGACAGGGAAGGTACACCCATAATTCTCAATGAAACCTAAAAATGACATCAGCTAGCAGGCCATGGATGAGGGTAATCTCTCCAGACCCATCCTTAGATGAGAAAATACAGGCAATTAATAACTGCTGGGAGAGGAAGAATTAGTCTTCCCTAGGATGAGCACCCTAAATGACTATCCAGTCCCAAGTGGTCACCCCTAAAAAATATTACACAAAAGCAACACTAAATACACTCAGCAGATTATATTATATATTTTTTCATACATACATGTAAGAATAATAACTAAAGAAACCATGAATTTGAGATAGGAGGGAGGCAGAACATGGGAGAGGCTGGAGAGAAGAGGGGAGAAATAATCTTTTGAGGGTGAGAGTTTTGAGACAAGGCCTCTCTGTGTAACCTTGGCTGTTCTGGAAATCTTTCGCTAGACCAGGCTGGCCTGGAACTCTGCCTGCCTCTGCCTCCCGAGTGCTATGATTATAGGTATATGCCACCACTGCTCAGCTGATATAATTATATTTTAATTAAATACATTTTTAAAGTATACTTTCTTTTTTATTTTGAGATATTTTATTTCTTCAAATTTTTTATTGATCAGGAGTTATGCTATTAAAAAATACAATTGCATCCCATCATTACTGTCACCATGGAAATGACCTGCAAAGAAAAACTGCACACATGAATATTTTGTTCCCCATTTTCAATCAGAATAAGCAGATAGTCCAGAGTCTGCTAAGAATGCTCAAAATACACTGCTGCCCATGTTACAACCAAAGTTCACTGGGACATCTGTGGTTTCAGGAGAGCTGGCCCCACACCTTGCCTGTGAGCACAGGGCAGGTAAAACATCGATACATCTAAAATTTTAGGGTGATGTACACCTTTAATCCCAGCACTCGGGAGGCAGAGACAGGCGGATCTCTGTGAGTTCAAGGCCAGCCTGGTCTATAGAGCTAGTTCCAAGACAGAGCTACAGACAGAGAAACTCTGTCTCAAAAAACCAAAATAAATAAATAAAATAAAAAATAAAAAATTTAGGGGCTGGAGAGATAGCTCAGTGGTTAAGAGCACTGATTGCTCTTTCAGAGGACCTGGGTTCAATTCCCAGCACCCACATGGTAGCTCACAGCTGTCTGTAACTCCAATTCCAGGAGATCCGATACCCATGGGGAAACACCAATGAGCATAAAATAAAAATTAAAAAAAAAAAGGCAGGCGGTGGTGGCGCACGCCTTTAATCCCAGCACTCAGGAGGCAGAGGCAGGCGGATCTCTATGAGTTCAAGACCAGCCTGGTCTACAAGAGCTAGTTCCAGGACTGACTCCAAAGCTGCAGAGAAACCCTGTCTCGAAAAACCAAAAAAAAAATTAAAAAAAATTAAAAATTTAAATTCTTAAAAACACAGATTGTAATTATGATTAAGTCTGGCTTCTGTAGGAAAACTAAAACAGTTTTAGACAGAAACTAACTGGCCCCAACAGAATGGAAAAAGGTATACTAGAAGAGACCAGCAAGAATGACAGCAGTTAAGGTAACTCAGACCTAAAGAAAAGCAATTGCTTTCTACACTGTGTACTTCCAATCAGACATTTTGAAAGAGGGTGGCTTTCATCTGCTAGGTCACTAAAACACTCTGAATTATTTAGCAGTAGTTTAATTAAGCTTTCTTCACTTTTTCCTAGACAGTCAAATGTTTGTTTTAGCAAATACCAAGAAAAATATAATCATAATTAATTTAGTAGGAATAAAAATACATATCTGGTTTTATGATGATTCTTTAAATAGTGAATGATACAGATGTTTAAGGCTATTTTTTAGGATTTATTTTGATGTTATGTGTATGAGTGTTTTGCGGGCGTGTAAGTGTGGTGCTGTGAGTGTTTGCAGGCATGTAAGCATACCACACACATGAATGCAGTGCATGCAGAGACCAGAAGAAAGCACCAGATCCCCTGGAACTGGAGTTCTAGAGGGTTGTAAGATGCCAGGACCTCTTTAAAAGCAGCAAATGCTTGGTCTCTAAGCCATCTCTCCAGTCCCAATCCAAGACTATTCCACCGACTGAAGTGTTTAAAGAGATTTTATATCACTATATTGAATAATTTATAAAAAGCAAGGAAAGGTTAGCGGGCATACTACAATCCCAGCACTGAGAAGCTGAACCAAGAAGACTACTGGGTGTCCAAGGCCTGCCTGGGATACACAGCAAAATTCTGTTTCAAAAGAAACCAAAAATATCTATTTAACCCATAATGCGGCTGTGGTTTTGTTTGTTTTTCTATTGTTGTTGCTGTTTGAGACAGCTTATCACTGTGTAGTTCTGGATGACCTGGAACTCAGGGACTGTCCTATTTTTGTCTTCTCAGTGTTGAGATTAAAAGCATGCACGACTACATCCTACCAACATGGCTGATTTAAGTATTAGTCTGGGCAAAGAAGAGTCTTCTCATTCAAAAAGAGGTGGGATCTCTCTTGCTCACAGGGCAAATATTTAGGTCCTACTTTAAAAAGGCTGTAGCTTAATGAAAGAGTGCTTAGCCAGAAGGCTAATGAGCCTGAGTTTGATCCCCAGCACTGAAGGAAAAAAATACTAGAAACAACCAGAGGCCCAAAGTGGTGCAAACCTATAATCCTAGCACTCAGGAGGCAAAGACAGAAACCCTGGAAGACCAAGATTAGCCTCAGTTACATTAGACTCTTTTCAAAATATTTAAAAACTGCCAGGCAGTGGTGGTACATGCCGTTAATCCTAGCACTCGAGAGGCAGAGGCAGGCAGATCTCTCTAAATTGGAGACCAGTCTGAACCCTTTCTCAAAAACAAAACAAAACCAAAAAGAGTCAGGATGGCGATGCGTGCCTACAATACCAGCATTTGGATGATGGAAAGGTTATGAGTTCAACCGAGCCTGCCTGTGTTACATACCAAGACCCTGTCTCAAAAAAATACTCCTGGGGGAGGTGGATCTGGAGGAGGGAGGTGAGGTGGGAAAACTCAGGGGAGGGGAGAGAGAGGAAACTGGTCGGGATATATGTTAGAGAAATTTTTTTAATAAAATTTAAAAATGAAAAAAAAAAGAAAAATCAAAAACAAAAAAACCTACTCCTGGGGCTTAAAGTTGTTAAGAGTTAAGAACACTGGTTGCTCTTCCAGAAAATCCAGGTTCCATTCCTAGCACCCACATGGAGGTTCATAATCTCTAAATGTCGTTCCAAAGAATCTGACACCTTCTTCAGGTGCCAGGTACACCCGTGGTACACAGACTTACATGTAGGCAAAATACTCATACATATTAAAGAAAATTTTTTAAAAATTTAAAACTGCTCCTAATAATATCAGACATAAGATGTTACAGAGAAACGCAATAAGATGATAGAACATGCCTGTAATGCTATCACTCAACGGGCTCAGGGAGAAAGATCTCCAGCGTAAAACCAGCTTAGGGCACAGAATGAGACTTTTTGGAAAAAATTTAAATATAAAAAAGACTGGCTCCAAGGTTTGTACTCCACAAAACTAACAGTCTATATTTAGTGGATCAGCAACAGTTGCAAAAGGATCTTGGAAAAAAAATCAAGTTTTTCTGCTCCATTTGCCCTGAATGGTATATCCAGTTGGGATACATGGAGTTAATACACTTTTACATTCCCAGAGAGTATTTTCCCTCTCCAGCTGGGAGAGATATATACTTTATTAGACAGATATACATTTAGTTGTTATTTTTTGTTTTGTTTAACTATTATTTTATATTTACTTGTGTTTTGCCTGCATGTGTAGCTGTGTGAGGGTGTCAGAGCCCTTAGAACTGGAGTTACACACAGTGTGTAAGCAGCCCGCTGTGGGTCCTAGGAACTGAACTCAGGTCCTTTGCAAAAGCAGCAAGTGTTCTTAACTGCTGGGCCATCTCTCCAGTTCCCAAGTCTCTTTCTGAAAGATGAAAATATAAACATTTACAATACAATGTGATCAACAGAATGAACAAACTTTGAATTCGGACCTCTAAATTCGAATTTTGATACTAATACTTAAATGTCTAACATTAGATATGTTATTAACAACTATGTAGAGGCTGGGAGACAGTTCAGGTGGCCAAGTATTTGCTATGCGATCTTGGGACCTGAACTGGATACCTAAAACCCATGCAAAAAAGTCAGGAATAGTGGTATATGCTTATATTTCCAACACTAGGGAAGCAGAAACAAGCAGATCCCTGGCCAACCAACCTAACCTAATCATTGACTGTCATTTAGAGCCCTTGTTTCAGAAGGCAAGACAATGGAGAATTATCTGCACACATGTGCACACACAGAGAGATTATAATATAAATAAGTGTACATGTGTAAATGTGTAAAGCATCAAGCATGATGGATTGCCAGCAGCTAGTTATAATCCTCATCTTAATACAATATAATTAGGAAACCATTATGATGAACTAGACTAGAT